>OZ007572.1:34460256-34885256 GCA_963931925.1 Onchidella celtica
ACTTGAGAGCTTTTAGTATGTAGAAGAGATATAAGAAATGCACACTTTGACACTTTGCTTGAAATGCGTTGTGGCACTTATTTGTAGCCTATTTTTGTATTTGTATTTGAATATTACTTTAATCCCATTTGGGAAATTTGCCTTTGTGTCCTTCCACTCAGTTTCAACTGGAGCAGGCATGTCGTCGCCACAGTGCAGCGCCGGTCGGCGTTTTTTTTGTTGTTGTTGTTGTTTTTTGTGGGGGGAGTTCCGATTTATTTTGACAATGTATCATGATGCATAATACTAAAGCCGCAATTTTGCAAAAACGAACAAGAACCAAGGTCGCGAAATGCCCTTGGCGCGGAAACAGTACATTGACTGTAGTTACATACCCGTTCTACCGCCCAGTCCGACCCACCCCTTCCACCGTTGGAGGTGTCTACCTCGCCTCTCTCCACGTCCCCAGGTCAATGGTGATTGGCGTCCCGCTGTGACGTCATCCACAAATAGATGGCCTGCAGGTCACTTCCGCTGCGAATTATCCGCACCTTCCCATAGAGTTATTTCCCCTGCCTCATTGTTTATTGAAGGCGCCCCATTCGCTCCGCGTCCCATGTTACATTTGGCATGCTTTTTGATCTAAGCTTTTTGCCGGCTAGCGCCAGAGAGGAAAGTCTCCATCCATCCTTCCTCCCCTCCATCCATCCTTCCTCCCCTCCATCCATCCTTCCTCCCCTCCATCCATCCTTCCTCCCCTCCATCCATCCTCCCTCCCCTCCATCCATCCTTCCTCCCCTCCATCCATCCTTCCTCCCCTCCATCCATCCTTCCTCCCCTCCATCCATCCTTCCTCCCCTCCATCCATCCTTCCTCCCCTCCATCCATCCTCCCTCCCCTCCATCCATCCATCCTCCCCTCCATCCATCCTTCCTCCCCTCCATCCATCCTTCCTCCCCTCCATCCATCCTTCCTCCCCTCCATCCATCCTCCCTCCTCCAATAATAATGATAGTGATAAAAAATAATGAAAAATTGAAGATCGAAAGGCTAGGAAGTGGCCGGATACACACAAGCCTTTCTGTTCTAATTTTTGTTGTTGTTTTTTTCATGTTTGAGGCCATCCATAACGTATATATGCGCTTAGGAGTTTGAGTTTGAGTTTTGAGTTTACGGGGCGTCGACGCGATAACGGCCACTTTGCACCCTTCATGGTCTATTTGGGTACATTTTCTTTTGTTATGTTTCGTATTCAGAGCTGTTAAGTTTAACATAGAGTTAAATACATTCATATTATAATTTTATCACATTGGTAAAATTCTAAAAAAATTGTTTTGTATAGATCTGGGTAAAGTTTTGTAAACGAGTATAAAAGTTATTAAATCAAGTTGTAGATCTTAGCCTCTCTCAGAATGGACAGGGTGCGCTGCGGGTCCTCGTCAGATAACAATTCTGTCATGGATCCGCAGCATAGTGCTTCCTTCGGATATGCAGGAAGTCTACATATGGAGTTAAAATATGTTTTACTGATAGTCGGCAGTCGCATGTGGGAGGAGGAGGTTGCCTCCAACGTACGAAAAGTCACACAGCTTGTGTCTTGGATATCTACAGGCATTCAAGAGCAATTAATAAAATTGGACACAACACATTCTGGTTGATAGCCCTCGAAATATCCTGTAATTCGTACGCAATACCATTTTATGTTTATGTACTTCTCCTTTCACCTTTCATCTTTCACCTAGGCATTGTCCATCCACTGCAGGATGAAGCCCTCGGACAATGACTTCCATTCCTTTCTGTCTGATGTCTTCCTCATCCATGTTGTTCTCCCTCTCTTTTTAATATCATCCTGCCAGCTTCTTCCTGGTCGTCCTCGTGTTCTTTTTCGTGGCTGTCGCTGCCATTCAGTGCAGCGTTTTGTCTGTCTATTACTTGAAATGAATCTCTTTAGTTTGAAAAATGTGTTTGGGGCAAGTAGCAGATGCTGTCAGACTTAGCAGTGAAACAGACTGAACATCGTTTTTGCCCTCTGCAAATGGCCTCAACAAGATGTGTGCCATATTTTACTAAGGTTGCACGCCATGTTACTTCATGCAATAATCCTGTTGCTAGCTTATGATACGTTTCTTTAATGCGTTAGATGTACCATGTTTGTGCACATGAACGCTCCGTGAAAGTGAATTTCCCTCAATGGATAACAAAGTAATTCTTCTTATCTTATCTTATCTTGTCTTATATTTACTACTGAAAAGATAGCCTTGTCAAAACTTGCCAAAAATCGAGCAAACATACTTTGTGCTCGGTCCTGTATAGAATACAAGTGAAAGCGATCGGAGGGTGAAATGAAAGATGCCGTGGGAGATATTTATTTGTTTATCGGCCTGGGAGAGCAAAAATCTCTGGGCTGATTGACTCATCATCGTCATCAATCATCACTATCATATCACCATTGCCCTGTTATCTTTGTAATCATCGACATCTGATATCAAGCCAGTCGCTTGTAGCCTTCAGGGATAAATAAATTTATGAGCTTTTATCGTGGGGAACATCTGGCGTATCTGAAGTTATTATTTATTTATTTGTTTGTTTTCGCTTTGTTTTTTTTTTTATGTTTTGTTTTTTGTTTTCCCAGTCCGTTTTCGGGGTCCTTTCTCTGTTCACTATTACGTTAATCCTAAAGTGCCGTGGATAAAGATTCCTAGGTCGAAAGTGGGAGACTGATGGGCGCTCCTGGGAGGGTCTCCTTCTGTCCTCTCAATCTGTTATATTCTGTCTATCGTCTTGTTTGTTCTCAGGAGGACAATGTGGCCGTTATCGTGTCGACATACTTTCCCCTAACTCAAACTCATTTAAAAATTATTTCAAAAAGTTGTGCCTTTGTCATCATTGACATCATCAGAAATCATCTCTTCTTGAACATCAGCATCATCATCGTCGTCATTATCACTCTGCATGTCTCGCCAGCTTTTTTACCATGGCCCCCGCCGGACCGTCCCAAGCCTTGTTCACGCTGTCAGTAATACACAGTTCTAACCCAGGATGAGTAATAATGTGCAATTCGAGCTTTTGCTCACGTGCCGTCGTTCGATCTGACATCTGATTCTCAAAGACCAGATGAGACTGCATTATTAGTCCTGCGTCATAGAGTTGTGTCTGACTGTCTTAAGACACCGGATGCTGTCGCCACTCCGCCGTTTCCTCACCCCCTTCATTTTTCTTCCTTTCCCCCCCCCCCCTCCCCCTTTTTTTTTCTGTCCCACATGCAGTTCCACCGATCTCTGTTCGTTCTCAGAGAGCAGATGAGACCAGAATGTCAGTTCTGTGCCATAGTTACGTCTGACTGTCTTGAGACACCGGATGGCGTCACCACTCCCCCGTATCCTCAACAACCCCCCCTCCCCCACCTTTTTTTTTCTCTTTATTTCCCCTCCCTTATAATATGGAGGTTTAATCTTTCTCTACTGGTTCTCAAAGAACAGATGAAACTACATTATTAGCTCTGGATATCAGAGTTATGTCTAACTGTCTTAAGACACTGGATGCCGCCGGCACTCCCCGATCCCCCCTAACCCTGCCTCTCCTCACATACAGTTCGATTTTGCTATCGGCGGGTCTCAAACAACAAGCCGACAGACCCCATACTATAAGTCCTGTGTGTTTGACTGTCATGAAGCCAGGCGCGCTCGTGCGACTTCGCTGTCGTGTCTTAGTTGTTCATATTCCTATTATTGGTTCTGTAATGCGCCTGTGTCTGGCCTGTACGGGCATCCCCATTCGTCAACCTAGATTTGTTTTTTTTTTTACATTGCAATCCGACTGCGTCGCAACAAAGTTGCAGGTGCGCGCCAAGGCTTAGACATCAGCTCTGACACTCTCAGTCATCATTCTTCCCTTCTCCTCCACCCCCCCCTCCCCTCTCACCTCCTCCCTCACCTTACTGTCACGTCACAACCCAGATGAGAAACCTCAATATCGGTCTTGTGTTATATTTATCTCTAACTTGACCGTCTTAAGACATCCCCCTCCCCCCTCCTCCCCCCCCCCGAATCTGCCCGCGTCTCTCCCATTTCCTCTCCACCCCTGGCTTCTCCTTTTCTTTTCTCTCTCTCCCCCTCCCCCTCCCCCTTTCATAGTGTCACCCTGAAGACAGCCTATTGAGCAGAGGTCTCCTTTCTAATCCATCGGATGACTTTCCGGCTCACCCTCTCATCACAGCTAATCATCGCAGTGGCCAATGCACGCGCGCACACAAGAGGAGTGAGCAGGGATCCAGGCTTAGGGTCTCTTTGATTGATAGGTCGAACTGGCCGCGCGCGACGCTTTCAGGACAAACCTCCAACACGTTTTTATACATGACATTAAAAAAAAAAAACACACAGAAAATAAAAAATCAATAATACAAGAGGGAAAAAAATACTCACATGCATATAAAGGCTGAAAGCAGCACTTTAAAGGACATTTGGCTGGCAGGAAAGGGAGGCTACTTGCTTGACATCACTTTTAAAAATTGATGTATTTTGCTGTGGGGATTCCAACTCCATTATACTGCTCAATCTTTTGTTGATGTTATATTTTTGTATGTTTTAAATTTATTTATTTTTTTATTATTTATACCTTTGTTCGTCAACCGCACTGTATGCTCGCTTACTCGCTGGTTTTCATGTGATCATTTATACATGGAAGTTTGTCTTTACTTGTCTTCCATGAAAGATTTATTTTCTGGCGTGGATCCGCAGCACATCTTGTCGTTGCTGAAAGAGACCGAAATCTACAAGTTGATTTAACTGATTTTTCTGCATATGTACAAAATTCATATTACAGACATACTTTGCACTTCGGGCCTTTTGCCTCAGGATTTTTAATTTCACTTTTATATATATATGATCTTGTTTATAAGAATCTGAAAGCTGAAACCTCACCCAAAGTAAGATAATAAAAATTTAAAAAAAAAAAAAAAGTGAAATTGTCAAAATGGCGGCCATTTTGCGGACGCGCCAAACTTGTCTTCATTCGCAGAGCATCATTACACCCTGTACTGATGAAAGGGGCTCTTCAACATGGCAGTGCGCCATTCCTTAGGCTTATAGCCCAGTCTCAAATATAGTAGTTAGTAGACCAAATAATGTGCATGTGAAACACTAGCAAGCAAAGTTTTTGCTGTTGGTTGTCTGATTTTTGCACAATCATCTATCACCTCATCCTTTTCCTTGTGGCATGGAAACCGAAAGCTGTACTAGGAATGGCTGTGTTTTATATCTGAAATCAACACTCAAATACACACGTATGTTTGTTGTTGTTGTTGTTGTTGTTTTCACGGGAGATACAGAGGCGGCACCCGTAATGATTTATTCCATTATTACGGTAGGGGGAATGAGATACGTCCTCTGGCAGCTGTTTGTGTTTGTTTAGTTTTTAATTGAGAATTCAGCCGGGAATTTACAGAACACAATGATAAAATTTGCTCTTTCATCTTCTCATAATATGAAACACAGAGAATCATGTTGACACAGGCAAAGAAAGTACAGATTTTGTATTTTGTGTTGTTTTTTAGTGCATTTCGGTTGTTACATGGCGCTTTGTGCGGAATCCTAGCGGGCCATGATAGTCAACGATATCTCATGTAGGGCCGTGCAGGAGAAAACAGGGACAAGGAATATAAAGGGTGGCATACATTGTGTATGACAGGAAGCCGTGGATGACAGGAGAAAGAACGGATGGGGAAGGGGGTGAAGGGGGAGGGGGCGGAGACGGAGAAGGTATTAAGTGTGAGCCCTCTCAATTTTCCTCCGTCTCTCATCCTCAACAAGTTGTCATGTCTTCCAACTCCTCATGCCTGCATAGACAGCTCAATGCAGTGGTCCCCCCCCCCTCTCTGTCTGTCTCTCTGTCTGTCTCTGTCTGTCTCTGTCTGTCTGTCTGCCTGTCTGTCTCTCTCTCTTTCTCTCTCTCTTTCTCCCTCTCTCTCTTAGTCTCTCTCTCTTTCTCTCTCTCCCTCTCTCACTGTCTCTCTCTCTCTCATTCTTTCTCTCTCTCTCTTTGTCTCTCTCCCTTGCTCTCTCTCTCTCTCTCTCTCTCTCTCTCGCTTTCTCTCTATCTCTCTCTTCCCCCTTCTCTGTGGCTACATTCCCAGTAAGAACTCCATTTTTACCCCAGAGCCATAAAACAAACTTCTAGAACCCCAAATAAAAAAGATGGTTTATGTTGTGGAATTTCCACCGACGAAACGGCAGATAACAATGGCGAAGAGATTTGAGTCTGAATTTGGGTTTGGAACAAGCACCTGGACACTACGATAACAGCCACAATTACTGTGCTTGGCAGAATCAAGACGACAGACAGAATGTAGCAAAATGGCTAGGACAGATTGAAGGAGACCCTACCAATAGCGCCCACCAACCACACCCGCAATCGTGGCGAAATAAGAATAACTTTGAATTATTGATCTTCAGTTTAAAAAGTAAATGTGAGAATAATATTAATAATAATAATAATAACGCTTGAGGGATGAAAAAGGAAAGAAACAAACAGGTTTCTGGCGTGGGTGTGATCAGGCCCCACCAGAGTGCTAAGACATGGCGCCTACCTGCGACTTACTCTCATCTTGAAGTCTGTATCTTATCTTTTTCTATTTGTATTTTATATACGACTTTAATCCCATTTTGGGAAATTTGCCTTTGTGTCATTGCAGCCCAAATAAAACTGGAGCAGACACGTCTTCGCCACAGTGCAGCGCCGGTCGGCGTTTTTTTTTGGGGGGGGGGTGAGGGGGAGGAAGAAGACTTAGTGTAGTTAATTTTTGCCCGGGCAGCGGCCTGTTCGGCCTGCTCTTTTCGATTTCCAAATGCCACGATATCTTTAACGTGCGCAATGTGCACACAGGCCCGCCAAATTTTTCGTCCTTATCCGAGAAGACTAGGCGCTCGATCCCACCTCCCATATGATCAGGGACAGGAAAATATGAGAAAAATCCCAAAATTCCAACATGCCTGCACCGACCGGGATTTGAACCCGGTACCTTCAGCATGAGAGGCGAGCACTTTGCCTCTAGACCACGATGACCCCACTATTATTCATGTTCTCGATGACTCTGCAATATGCCCATCTCTAAATCTAAGCAAGTGCCCGCAACTCCATTCATTTGCATAGTGTGCAACAGAAAAAAAAATGTCGAGCGAGTGCAACGCAACAAAGACTTGTTTTGTCTCCGTTTTAGTGTAAGATGTGGACAAAGAAGTTAACATGGGACCTAGCGCACTGACGAGACAGAAAACAAGTCTGTCGCTCTGATTGGGTATCATGATGGACTTGGCTGAGGGAAAAAGGGTAGATAGGTAGGACACGGCAAACGGGGGACCGTTGTATTAGCATTCCGCGTAGCCACCCTTCGGGGGATCAGTCCGGCGGCTTATGACTCACAGTCTTACACACTCCACTCCATCTCTTGTCTTCTCACCCTCCTCCTCCTCCCCACTGGCCACCCCACCCTTCCAACCCCCCCCCCCACAACCTCCCTCTGTTCCCCTCCCCATCGCCTCAATGGACGGCTTCATTGGCCTAAGAAGGACTTGTCGCGTTTTTTGTGTTTCTCCTTTCTGATCCATCTCTGTTGTTTCCAACTGTTCAAATCTTAACTTGTATTTTCTCCGGTGTGTTCCACTTTTGATAGTTGTTGCCGTTATTGTTGTTGCTGCTGTTGTGGTTGTTGTTGTTGTTGATGATGGTGATAATGTTGTGGTTGCAGCTGCTGTTGTTTGTACTGTCTATCCCCCCCCCCCCTGTAGTCGTTGTTGTTGATGGTGATAATGTTGTGGTTGCAGCTCCTTTTGGTTTTATTGTATTCCCCCCCCCCTGTAGTCGTTGTTGTTGTGTCGATAATGAATAGATGATGATGTTGCAGCTGTTGTTGATATTTTTATTGGTTTCCCCCCCCCCCTCCCCCGCCTCCTTCTGCCCCATAATATGCTTGTCTCTCGTCGTGTTATCCTTTACCTCTCTTCAGCGTTATTTTTCATCCCATTTTCTGGCTTTTTTTGTTTCATCTGTCAATCCCGCACACAGCATGCACTTATTGTGATCTTATGATTGTATCAATCTCGTAATTATCCCCGCCCCCCCTCCCCCCTCCCCTTCCTCTCAATTTCTCCCCTCAGCACAATATCATTACGGGCAGTCAGTTCAACTTTGCGAATGTGTCATTGTACTTTCTCCATAGAGTATTGGGAAAAGGCAGACAACATGACGTGTAATTTCTGTTTATAATTATATCGTACCGGTACCTGCTTTTTTTCTGCGTACAGAATTTTGCCTGTGACGTGTTTCCTGTGATCTGGGTGTTTGTTTCTGTGACGGAATTATTTGTAAAGTGTGGAGTTGTTGAGTTTTTTTTATTAGTATGGTTGTGGATGTGGTATATAGAGAGGTTTTGCGTGATGAATGAGGAAGAGTGAGGGAGAGTGAGGGAGAGAGAGGGAGAGTGAATGAGGGTATGTAAAAGAGAGAGAGGGCGAGAAGAGGAGAGTGAGGAGAGAAAGAGCAAGAGGTGAGAGAGAAAGAGAGAGATAGAAAAAGAAAGAGGGGAAGGGAGAGAAAGAGAGTGAGAGAGAGAGAGGAAAGACAGGAGAGAGAGAGAGATATAGAGGAAAGAGAGAGTGAAAAAAAACGGGTTAGAGAGACTGATGGAGAGAGAGGGGAAGAGAGAGCAGGTGGGCTGAAAGAGGTGAGACAGACAGAGACAGAGAGAGAGGAAGAGAGAGAGGGGGAGTGAGAGAGACACACGGACAGAAGACAATGCTCCTAATTGTTATGCAATTAAGTAAATTGTCATTTACAAGATAAATCAGTGACACAAAATACACAGACAGATATACAAAATGATCACGGCGGTTTGAGACATGACCACAGTGACACACTTTGAGAACCCATTCGCAGCGAATGGAAAGCCGGATACAGAAAAAAAAAAAAAAGAACCGCTGCTCTTTTCAGATCAGACTTCAACCCTTGTCTGTCTATCTGATTCTCTGTAAATTATGGGCCTGTAAGAGCCTCCAATGTAACTCACACTATTTTCAGATTGCGATTGGATTTGCATGGGCCATGGCATGGGATGACGTCAGCCCATCCCAAGACAAAAAAATGGCTGCGAAAACGAGCTAAGTCGGCGTCATGAATTCTCATCACTCATGCCGTTATCTATTCACCCCAATTTGGTCAAGCGCCGCCTTTGACCCCGAGTTGTGGGGGAGGGCCCCGTCTTACATGCTGCCCTGCCCACCTCAATGTTTTATCAATCAATCATTCAGCGCTCGCCAGCCTAGCCGAAGCCCGCGCGAGGTCAGAGGTTGCCTGCAGCCGCGAGCCACTCGCGTGTTTTCTTAATGTCATATTCCTATTAATTTTTTTAGCCCGACTTGTCGCTCCCTTTTGCAGATATTTGCATGATGGAAATAACGAGTTAGCCGTTTTTTTTTCTTTTTTGGGTTCCTCTTTCTTTCGTACGAGATCAAGCGATGATGGAAAGAAAAAAAAAGGGAGAGAAGAGAAAGAAGATATGATAAAGAGAGCGTGAAAATCATGGTTGCATTCAGAGATTTGTGTGCCGGGCTAGTTGAGAGGTTAATGTGGCTTTGACCGTGAGTTTTATCGGAATTATGTGCAAAAGTTGGCCATTTTTTGTGTGTAACTTTCTTTCAGGTCTCTTGTTTTCTGTGGTTCTTGTGGTTGGTGTGTTGGAAGTTTAAGAGAATTTCAGTGATGTTGTTTTGCTAGAGACACACACAGAGAGAGAGAGAGAGAGAGAGAGGGGGGGGCAGAGAGAGAGGGGAGGGGGCAGAGAGAGAGAGAGAGAGGGGGGCAGAGAAAGAGGCAGAGAGAGAGGGGGCAGAGAAAGAGGCAGAGAGAGAGAGAGGGGTCAGAGAGAGGGGGGGTAGAGAGAGGGGGCAGAGAAAGAGGCAGAGAGAGAGGGGGCAGAGAAAGAGGCAGAGAGATGGGGCAGAGAAAGAGGCAGAGAGGGAGGGGGCAGAGAGAGAGGGGGCAGAGAGAGAGGGGCAGAGAAAGAGGCAGAGAGAGGGGGGGCAGAGAGAGAGGCAGAGAGAGAGGGGCAGAGAAAGAGGCAGAGAGAGAGGGGGCAGAGAGAGAGGGGGCAGAGAAAGAGGCAGAGAGAGAGGGGGCAGAGAAAGAGGCAGAGAGAGGGGGCAGAGAAAGAGGCAGAGAGAGAGAGAGAGGGGGGCAGAGAGAGAGAGAGAGAGAGGGGCAGAGCAAGAGGCAGAGAGAGAGAGAGGGGACAGAGAGAGATAGGGGCAGAGAGAGAGGGGGGACAGAGAGAGAGGCAGTCAAATAGACGGGCTGAATGGCAGACAGACAGATAGACAGACAGGAAAAGATAATGATATGGAGAAAAAAGAGATAGCAAACAGACAGATAGACAGGGGGGTAAGGAGGAAGGAAAAGAGAGAGAGATGGTGACTTTTAAAGCGGCTGAAATGAAAGAAATGAGAAAGAGGCGGGTACGGAGACATTCGCCTAGATAGATATCACAGGGTAATACCTGGTGGTTACACAGACAAACGTGCACATAATGAGAAAAACAAACGAGTAAACATACAGATAATTAGACAAACAAACAAACAGATAATTGGACAAACAAACAAATAGTAAGACAAACAAAATAGGTAGGTGACATAGGTAGAGTGTAATGAGTTCAGGGCCGAAACACTTGAACAAGGCGGGGGGGGGGGGTTCTTCTCTGAAGACTCTCTGTTGTCCGGCTCCCCCATGAGTTTCTAGTTACTATACACAAAAAGACAAACCCATACACATCTATGTACAACCATGCACACATACGTACATCAACACTCTCACACTTTCTGAGACTGTACTGGATCTATAAGTAAACTCGGAAAAGATTTACGCCCCCTGAATGTGCATTTCTACTGCCCATTACCTCCCGTTGGCCCCGCGGTATTTTGGCCGCATTGATTTGAGGTCTTTATTTTAGGAGGTTCGCTGCCCTTGGCATTTACACCTCACTTTACTTGTTTTATTATTTCTTGTTCTGGCGGGGGGGGGGGGGGGGATGATATGGATAAATTTTAATCTATTAATTTCAATTTTGCCCGGGCAGCGGCCTTTCGGCCTGCTCTTTACGATTTCCAACTGCCAAACGGAGACATTTTGGCCGCATTAAAAGGCCGTTATAAGCCAAATAAACTGACCACCAGCATGATTTATTCGTCTCTTTATCGGCCAGCATAAATTCTCACGGGCGGCCCTCAGTTTGTCCAGCCAAGATGCCCAGAAGTTCGCACCAGAGTGCACTGCGCCATTAGGTTACCACTGGTACTGCTCTGCGAACGGGGCCCAACATTTGTATTGGTTTGTTTCGCTTTCTTGTGTTCCTCCTCCTCGTCTCTCTCTCTCTCCCTCTCTCTCTCTCTCTCTCTCTCTCTCTCTCTCTCTCTCTCTCTCTCTCTCTCTCTCTCTCTCTCTCTCTCTCTCTCTCTCTCTCTTTGTCGTTTTGATTATTGTTCGTATTGAACTTTGACTTTGTTTTGTTGCATGAAAGATAATGTAATGGCAATGACTGTGAAGACGACGAGGTGTTAATTAAAACTGTACTGAGATACTGATTTTCTTGTAAGAGGAAGGAAGGGAAACAAATTTTAAAAAACGTTGTATTTGCAGAGACTGAAGACGACGAGGTGTTAATTAAAACTGTACTGAGATACTGATTTTCTTGTAAGAGGAAGGAAGGGAAACAAATTTAAAAAAACGTTGTATTTGCAGAGCTCTGCGGGTGTGGACAGACACACACAAGAAAACGTAACAGACATAAGAACATGAATATAAAATAAATGAATAAATAAAGATATTCTCAAACGTGGTGCAGCATTCAAGAGCGAGAGGCCAATATTAATTTGGTAGTTTCTAGGAAATTGTAAAGCTTGTTGAATGGCTTTGATTTAGTTGGTGCTTTTACTGGACGATATCAGAATCTGTGATCAAAGCATTCATCAACTGCCGACCCAAATTCACCAAGCTCTGCACCTGATGCTGGAGCCGTCTCGACCCGGTGACAGTAAATCACATGACTAGGACGAGCCCAGGAATGCCAGTAGGGGTGGAAGGTCGGCGTTTTATGGGGCAATTTTCCAGGGTTGGTTTCACTTCAAGGGGATTCCCGCAAAGGTCGAGCCTCGTAAACGTGGATGCTTCCGGGAATTCCCCCAGTGTTCCAGGCGCCCATAAACCTCTGTCTCATCTCCCATTTATTGACTACTCCCGTCCAACATTCTCCTCTTAGCCGTTGACTAAGGGAGGTATCACACTAAGTCCAGTCAGACACAGTAAAATGCTGGTAGACAAGAAGTGCACACCATAATTTCCTATATTTTCTTAGTAAATCGGGGAAGACCCTATCATTTTAAGCCTGTTCAGACACAGACAGCTTCTGCAGCATCTGACTGTGTCTGACCGGGCGTAGTATGATACCTTTTTAACTGATGCATGGGCAACATTTCGTATAGTAAGGGCCAGACCTGAAAAATGTGAGGATTCAGGGCGCCGGATACTCTCACCTCATTTTAAGGCCTATTCTGTTAGTGGCAGAGTGTTCATTTAATGAAGAATAATAATAAATAAACAGCACAGTGCTTCATCCCGCCAAATACGACCATTCAGCGCTTGGCAGACATTCTTCTATTTCAGATTCAATTCATCCAGTACAAAGAACATACAACAATGTATAGGTAAAAACAGGTCAGAGACAAGAGGAAATCAATGCATTCTCACACATTCAACATTTGGTTTAACCTTTTTGACCATGGTCGTTTTTTGTTTTTTTCCCTTTTCGGTCTCCAAACTGTAAATCTAAATGGTTTTGCCTGTAGTTCAAGACTATTCATTTGTGGAGCCTTGAAAATTACCAGCGATAGAGCTTAAGGAATTCACAACAATGCTGTGGCAAAATGAAGGGGTTTAAGCTTTTTTTTTCTTTCTGTTCATGGTTAGTGAGGACTTAACAAACATAAACATTCCTGGCTACGCCAGTCGATTAAGCAGAGAGGATGATAGTATTCTAATGCACAGTATTGAGAGGGCTAAAGATTTCTTTCTTTTCTTATTTAGTGGGGGGCTTAACAAACGTAAATATTCCTGGCTAGGTGAGTTAAGCAGAAAGCATGATAGTATTCTAATGGTTAAAGTGTTTCTGTGCTGATAAGGCGGAGCCCGTGAGATCGGACGCCTGGAGCAGGTGCACAGAGATCTCGAGAGAGAAAAAGCTGTTAGTTAGTGGCCGAGGTTTTGATGGCGGGGGCATCAGATTTGAGTGCTGAACGGACTTTGATGTGGTAGCTGTCGGCATGAGGAATGGACTGATGGAGGAAGAAGTGACAGGGTGGATGGGTTTGCTGGGTAGCTGATTTAGCTGGTCCAATGGTTCTGAGAGCTCAATCAATCCATCCCACCGACCCATCCATCCATCCGCCCATTCATCCATCCATTCATCCGGCCATCCATCCGTCCATCTATCTACCCACCCACCCATGCATCTATCCATCCGTCCGTCCATGCATCCATCCGTCCGTCCATGCATCCATCCATCCATCCATCTATCAATCCATCCATGCACCCATGATGGGATCAATCCATCCATCCTTCCACCCACCCACCTTTGTACCCTATGATTCCATCGAGATCTATCTATTTGCACTAAGAACACCCGTTTGTTATATTCATCGACGCTTGTTGTCTTCCACCCCGAGAAATGTTACCCAAACCTGTTGTGAGTTGGCAGCTCCTCTGGTTTTCCCATTGCCGTCAACTAACAAGTTCATTTTTTAGACGTATGTGCGCGCTAGAGAACTCGTACATTCACCATTGTGTTTGTCAGGTAAAACTTAATTCCCATCTATGTCGAATAATGATCGGAAAGCACTGTGAAGCCCTGGTACCAGACAGCCAATTTCCAATGTTACCAAGTTTAAGTCACCGTTACTTTCTCTATGGCAAAAGCAGTAAAACTGCGATTCTTTTTTTGTGTGGGGAATCGTAGCGTTGGTTTCTTCATCTAACTGATCTGTGTATTTTTTCTGACGGTCCCCGGTGGTGAAAGGTTTTGTCTTTCGTTCAGGGAAAGTGAAAATAAGAAAGCTTTTTTTTTGGCCACTGGCGGGAATGTTTATGCTTGTTCATATTTGTCGATAGTCTGAAATAATAATCAAATTTCCCCGAGGTGAAAGGTCAAGCTTACTTACATAAAGGCTTTAGCACTTTGGTGAACTTTTGATGGACTTGTGTGAGTTCGGGTGTGCGTGGAGCGAGATAGGTGGTCCCTGCTATCGTCTCATGCTATCGTTCTCGCCATCACTGTGAAGACCTACGCTTAAACGGAGTGGAAGTCTCCAGTGGTATACATTACCACATAAGCTTGTCTGTTTATCTGTTTCTCTTCTCTCATCTCGGGGCTCCTCTTTTCTTCTGTTCTCCCTCTCCCTCTCTCTCTCTCCCCCATCTCCATTATGTTCATCTCTCTTCCTCACTCTCTTTCAACTCCCCTCCCCTCCCACCCCCACCCCCCCCCGACCTTTTCCCCCTTTCTCTCTCTCCATTCCTATTTCTCATCCTCTCTCGCACTGTCTGTCCTCTCCTCCGTACCCCCTCCCCTCCCCTTCACTTCTGTATCTTTTCCTCCCTGTTTGTAAATCCGAGGCGAAACAAGACTTGAGTCAGTGCTGCAAGAGCCTTACTGTAGATTGTAAATGCTAGTTCCTCAGTGTATTTGAATCCGCTAGTTCCCCAGAGTTCCATATTGGAAATCATCAGCTGATGCCCAGTGTCCTGGATTTGGAACATTTTACCAATCTATCAACAGGTTTTTTTTTTTAATGCTTTTTTCTGTGATACACATCCATAATTTTGCATTTATCTGATTATCCTAAATCCTTTCACTTATTTGAGAAGTTTTGGATAAGACAATCTCTGTCTGAAAATTACAGGGTTGATGAAGTCTCTGGCAGTTCTTCGCCACTGCTCTACTCTGACGGCACTTTTGAGATTTATTAAGAAAAACATGTTTTTCTCCTATCGTTTGATGACTTAGGCCATTATGATTCTATTGGATTATTACATTTTCCTATTGGCGCATTTCTTTTTCTATAATATTATCCGATAGCTCTCAAGCTTAGGAACGCCATGAACCGATAGTTGCCTTTTGGAATAAGTCTGACATTTGCCATCATCCTGTAGCAGTGACGACTCGCTGATAACACTAACATTTTAACCCTAAACGCACTGGTATCTCCATACTGCAGTTTGCGCTCATAAACACATCTTTCTGCAAGGCATAGCGTTCTCTTGGGAGCCTGTATTTACAGTCGTGCACCACAAACCACAAATTTCGGACAATGTCCACCTGCTGTATGACTGAAGTATCCCAAACATTCCTTCTGACAGCTCTGGTGATCGAATTGAAGTCTAGGACATTGCTCTGAAAGAACCGTTTATAAACAGAACTATATTCTTGGCTCAGCGAGACGGTTCTTTCAAACTAGCACTTCCTCTCACTAGAGAGACAGCTAAGAATTTTGTAGTGTTAACAATAGTTATACGAAGTGGTTAGTCTATAAACGACGGAGTTTGGATATTCTATACCATTCAGATTTCTTGAAGTTCGTAAGTCGGTCTCATTTCATAGTCAAAATAATGAATATATCGACGCATCTGCCATTTCTCTGTCAAAACAATGAATATACCCATACAGATGTCGTTTTCTTTGTAAAAATGAATGAATATATCCACGCAGATGTCATTTCTTTGTCAAAATAATGAATACAGCGACACAGATGTAATTTCTTTGTCATATCCGTGCTTATGTCATTTCGTTGTCAAAATAATGAATACATCGACAGATTTAATTTCTTTGTCAAAGTCATGAATATATCCTCACAGATGATCTGATTTCCGAATGTTGAATGGAGTGAAGTTTGCCTTCAAGCTGTTTTGAAAACTCCCCAATGCTGATTAATTTCAACTGAAACCGCTTTCGGTTTCCGAGTCGTATACCCGGCCAGAATAACATTTTAGTTGAGTGAGAACGGCCAAATGGCCAAAATAACATTTTCATTATTTCTTTTTGGTGAACTTTGTCAGCAGATGCAATCGGACCCTGCCAAAATGCCATTAGACCTGCTGTCGGTTTCCTGTCCGTATACCCGGCCAGAATAACATTTTATTTGGGCGAGAGCCACCTGGCCAAAATAAGATTTTCCATTTTTTTTTTGTATGTGTGTGTGTGTGTGAACTTTATCATGATCATCAGACACAATAGGGCCCTGCCAAAATGCCATTAGACATTTCCACTCAGCTGTAATAATCTCTTAATAACAAAAGACGCTTGTGGTAAATTAAATACCCTACAGCGCGATTGGATGCATGATAAGGCGTCATTTAGAGCCGACAAAATAAAGCCCGTCTCTCCATGCCATTCGTACAATGGCAGTAGTTTTGAGATTTGAAGTGCTTATTTAATTTTCCTAATGGCGTTCGGCCGTAATTGTGTGCTCTGAAGTGCTCAACTCACGTTTATATCGGAGGGGACAAAATAATGCAGTTGTTTTTTTGTTGTTGTTTTTTTCTGCCAGTTGCGTGTTTTGAAATTGGGTGAGTGCCTATTTACTAAGAGCGGCGGCCCAACGTATGCGCTATGAAATGCGCAGCTCACGTTTATGTAGAAGATATCACATTCGTGCAATTCTGCTTATCAGTATCATTCTGTTATTAGCAACACATGCCTGGGTGGTAAACATAATATTATTGCGGTATACAGTTTTCAAACATGTCTTCTTATCTGATTGTTGTGAGGCATTATGTGATAATATGGAGTTTACGCGGGATCTTTGCCGCTCTCTCTCTCTCTCTCTCTTTGTTTCGGTTTCTTTCTCTCTTTCTCTCTCTCCCTCTCTCTCTTCCCTCCTCTTTCTCACCGTATTTTCTCCCTCTCTCTCCTTTCTCTCACTGTATTTCTGTCTGTCTCTCTCTCTCTCTCTCTTTCTTTCCCCTTTCTTTCTCTCCCACTGTATTGGCTGTCTCTCTCTCCCCGTCTTTCTTTCTCTCTCTGTCTCTTGCTCTCTGTCTCTCTGTTTCTTTCTCTCTCTCTCTCTCCCACTGCTCCTCTCTCTCTCTCTCTCTCTCTCTCTCTCTCACTTTGTTTCTCCTCTCTCTCTTTCTCTCTCCCATATTTCCCGCCAGTTCTTTCTTTCTTATTCTGCCCCCCCCCCCCACCCACCCATTTCTTTGTTTCCCATCTTTTGTTTCCCATCAGCAAGAACAGTTGCGACCTATCCACCAATGACCCTTCTGTAGTCAAGACCTCTGGTAACCAAACAAAAAACGGGCGCCGGGTAAAAGATCACTGGTCTGCCGAGGCCCCGCCGAGGGTCGGGGAAAACACCAGAAACTTGACTTTGTATCTCTTGATCCTGCACTGCAACAACAGTGAAGTCACTGGCGTGGAGACCAGGGGGGGGGGGGGGTGGTGGTGTGGGCAGAGACCAACAGCGCCAAAAAAAAAAAAAAATGGTCCGGGGATAACATCAGTAAACAGTAACTAGAGCTAGGATTAAGGTTGACTCCGCCATTTAGTGCTTCTGTCTCGCGCCTTACGGAGCCAGTTCGGAGGGGCGAACACCACGACGTATCACAGCCAAATAATAATACCAGCGATATAATATTACAGTCGATATCTCGAGTTCTATTGAAAAATGGACACTTGAGTATTAAAAGTAAACAAAATGCCAAGTTGTTCCAAGCGGGATCGGTTTTGACTTAACCCTATTTTACACCCGGGGTCTGTCAGGCCTCAGGCATAGCACTCTTTTCATCATTCATAACATCCACCACTCGAATGTTAAACAGGGTTAAAGTTGACAATTGGGTTACTAGTTAATTCAATGGAAACTTGTTCTTAGCCCACATCAAATTCAGGATCGCCGATGTTCTAGTAGAATGGAATGAGGAATTATCGAAGTATTCATTAGACTGCGATAGGCACGCCGATTTATCATTGATTTATGGTGATTTTTTTTACATACAGACTGGAACTTAGAGTTTGCGAAGAATAAAATAAATGTAGATTATTGAAAGGCACCTTTCTTATGTGTGTCTTTTATTCTGTACGAAAGTATCTTGAAAATAAAAATCTGGGTAATATGAGACGAAACAAACTTAGTTGAAGTAATAAAAATTGGCCAAAGTATATTTTGAGAATCATAAATCTAATTTGATATAAAAAATGTTTCATTGATTTTGGTGTTTCACAGCGATAATAAATAATCAAAATTGGAAATTCAGCAGTGGAACCACGAAAAGAAACAATGAAAGACAATTCGATTTCAAGACACAGTTTGAATACTTTTAACGCTTACAGACGTATCGATCCCGCCCAGTTTTGAGCTGATATAGATATGATCAGTTGGTAGTTTATGTCTGGGTAATATCAGACCTTTGATGGTAGATTTAGTGACTACAGCTTACCTTTACATCATTGACGGAAGGCCGAGGAGCCAAGTTGGTCGGCTCGCTTTTTTTTTCTTAGTATAATATTTTATTGTGCATAAGTAAATTGTTTGCTTAAGCAGAACTGGCACCGGAAATGGCAGAGGGCGAACAGAGGAATTTTAGACCATAAGTCTCAGATCTCCACCGGAAGAACCAACGGGGACTTGTTGGCTACTGAACTTTCTGGTATGTTCGTTGAAACTTTGCACTGAAATATTCGCCTCGAGCTTACACAACGCCGGGGCCTTGGAAAAATACTGACTTCGTGAAATCGACGAATATATGCCATGTCGTTGTATGCGACATTTTGCCAATTTTATGGTTTTTGTCATGAAAGTGGTTCTCTCATTCCTAATTTCATTATGTATAAGTGTCATTCCAATCGGTTAAAAACTTTCCGATACATGTGTTTGTGACGTAATGTTTTATGCGTTATAGCCCTTTTACCGACGAAACTTCAATCCTCATTTTCTCGAAAAGGCAAAAATGCGACATCAAACAATATGCAAATATTCGACCAAATAAATCTAGGAAAAAAAGGAAATTCCTAGAGTGCGGGCCAGAAATTTCCTACCGTAAACAGACGAAAACTTTGTGACGTGAGCGACTAAGCAAATACGAGCTGAGAAAGTACTAGATAGAAGTGGAAAGGTCACACCATGAACTATGTGCTTAACTGAAGGAATGAAAACGAACAAAAGAGCAGGAAAATGTGTCTAGTGATAGTCGATTGTTTCTTGTTCTTGATCTGAAACGGAGTGCAGTTCCTGAGGAATGTTAATTACACACACATATATATATATAGAGAGAGAGAGACAACGGTGTTAGTAAAGTCACGTGTGAATCAGTTACGGCGTCGACTTCTTTGTGATTTTTGGTATAACTGGAACATTTTGTTGCTGTTATACTTGAGACAGTTGTGATGTTTTCTTCAGAAGTGCTTCAGAGTTGGCACTGTTTGAGTGTTTGAGCCGCCATGCTTGTCGCTTTTATTTGCAGACTACGCTGCACATACTATGTCTGTCTGTCTCTCTTTCTCTGTCTCTGTCTCTCTCTCTTTCTCTGCGTTGCTTTCTCTGAGTCTGTCTGACTGTCTCTCTGACTCTGTCCCTCTGTCTGTCTTTTTCTCTCTCTCTCTCTCTGTTTCTCTCTCTCTCTCCCTCTCGCTCTCTCGCTCCCCCTCCCCCTCTCTCACTCTCTGTCACTCTGTGTTTTATTTTCAATCATCATTACATTGTGAAGTAAAATCATGCTTAACGGAGAAAGACGGAGATGTGGAAATTTACAATTGACTTTCCTTGTGCTGGAAACACATTTTCACCCCCCCCCCCCCACCCCGGATTTCTGGGACTATTCACGCTAAATAATGCATAATGACTACGGTGAGTCGATAATCTCGTGCATCCTTAAGTCGGAGAATGGTTCAGTGCAAGTGCAGATGAACATTTTAGCTGATGTCTGAGGGGAGAAGACATTTGTGTGTTACTTAGAAAAAGCGGCGCAATTGAATTTTATTGCTTCAGCTTTCTAGGAATTAACCTGTGCGGTTGTGTATTGGGTCTTTGTTACTGAACGAGTTATTGCATTGTTGATCATTATTTGAAAAGTAAAAAGTAATAATAACAATACAAATATAATATAAAACAAAACAAAACAAAAAAAGGAGGAGAAGAAGAAGAGACAACTTGGAACTTTGGGACCTTGGAGCTTACAATTGTGTGTTTGTTTGTGTGTTCACAGGAGGTGGTCTTGAGACGAACGTCCAGTGACGAGAAACTTGGACTGACGCTGTGCTATGGGTCACTGGAAGACGACATGACGGATATATTCATCAGTGAGGTAAGCCCGTCATCACTGACATCATAGGATCATGAACATCATAACCTCATAAACACCACCATAATATGTCATTAGCATCATAAAGATCAAAACACCATAAGCATCATTATATCATGAAGATCACTACTTCATAAATATTACAACATCATAAACATCACAGCATCAAAACATTACAACACCATAAAAACACCACACCATCTTAAGCATAATAACATCATAAATATCATAAATGCAACATCATATCTGTGTACCGATCCAGTCTCTGTGAGTATTCTTGAATAGGACGTCAGAAAATTATCCGCACAAATTTAATACTAAATGAAAAACTTACTAACAAACTTAGCAATCGGGAGGGTTAAGTTTGAGTTAGGTGAAAGCAAATCGACACGATAGCGGCCACATTGTCTAGGAAGAACCAAGTCGATAGACAGAGTATAGCAGAACAATAGGATAGAATGAGACCCTACCAGAAGCGCTCACCAACCATTCGCTGGCAATCAGGGAAATGTAAACACAGAAATTCAGATACTACCACAGTTGATATTGCAGACATTTTGCATGCCCACTATTGGTGGATGCGTAAAAGTATGTCCATGTCTACGTGATTTTGCGTCCGGATTTGCTTGTAGTTGGACATATTTACATGGAAATGTTCCTTAATTTCTACCTAAAACCGAGGAAGCTCTGTCCCTCATATTTAACGAGGTACGTTCTATAGGAGACCTTGAAGACATTTGACTCATGCTGTTTTCGTGATCGAAGCTCCATAAGTCTTGAATCACAACTGAAATGAGGCTAAAACAGATAACATACTGGAGATAAAAAAAACAACAAACAACAACAAAAAACAATGCTACAATTTCTGAATTACGACCTTTTTAGTTCCTGATTCAGACTAATGGTGTGGACTGCGTAATCTAGGCAGAATCTGCAGCGAAAGCCCCAAATTCCACTGATACTTGATAACTGGAGATCAAGAGAAGTTATCAGTCTGGCAATAATGCAAGGACAGTTCACAGCCGCCGCATAAAAACAAGAGTTTAAAGGGCAGTTACTCAGTCCAGAAAAGATTCCAAATGGGCAGTTACTCGGTCTAAGCAAAATTCAAAGGGCTGTTATTCAGCACGTAAAAAAGACAAGAGTTCTTGTTCTTTAAAAGGGAGAGAAGCGCTAAATTTATTGTTGTGTCTCCTGCAAGGTTATTTCTGTACTCACTGAGTGGAAGATAAAGCTAACGAATGCCCGCGACGATGCGAAATTTGAAACCGAGGATTTAAGGGGAGAGGAGGGATAACGGAATAGTTTAAAATAGGGTGGAGGGGGGGGGGGAGGGGAGGAGCGGGATGGGACATGAAATTTCAGGGTGGGAGAGATGGAGCCTTTTACAGGGAACCAAAAATAATATCGTACATGAGGAAAAATGTGAAAGAAAAGAAGATTACCGCATATTGAATAATTGAGGGTCGAGCGATCTTAAAAAGAAACAACAAAAAAAGTGTGGACGGAATCTTTAGTGTGAAATATAAGGCAGAGGAAAATAGGAAGAGAAGGGAATAATAGGGACTTCAGGAGCGAAGAGAAGGGAATGATAGGGCCCTCAGTAGCGGAAAGTACGAAGAGAAAGGAATAGAAGGGCCGTCGACTAAGGAAAACGGGAAGACAGGAGGAATGATAGGGCCCTCAGTAGCGGAAAGTACGAAGAGAAAGGAATAGAAGGGCCGTCGACTAAGGAAAACGGGAAGACAGGAGGAATGATAGGGCCCTCAGTAGCGGAAAGTGGGAAGGAATTAGAATAACAGAGCCTTCAGGAGCGGGAAGAGAAGGGAATAAGAGGACTTTTAGTAGCGGAAAGTGAGAAGAGAAGGGAACAATTAGGGCTTTCAGTTGAGAAAAGTGGGGACAGAAGGGAATAACAGAAACTTTCATTAGCGAACAGTGGGAAGAGAAGGGAATGCAAGTGCCTCCAGTAGAAGGAGATGAAAACGGAATGGGGTCCTCCACAACATTACTGACATGTACGGATGCTGGGCAAAACAAAGGGTGGGAAGATAGGAGAGTAAGAAAAATACTTAATGGTATGTTAAGGGCGGGCATAGAAGGAAAACAGTGAGTATACAGGACTTGGTTGGAAGAAAGAGAGTTGGGGATTTTTGCAATGGCGGTAAAAAGTAGTGAATAATAATGGAATGCCTGTTTTTTTTCCACACACCCGCCCCCACCCACCCCTCCCTCTTCTGTCTCCCAGCCTGATGATCACATCCAAATACCAGAGATACACACAAATGGTAAAGGGAAATAATATAACAACAGCCCAAAGTAACATTGTAAGTTTATGTTACATTGGGCTGGCTGGCGTTTGTTATACCCTGGAGACTCAGGTAGAAATGTCTTGTGGCGAGATTGAGGGGAAAAGATCAAAGGCGAGCGAAACAGATGATAGGCTTATCTTTGCTTCCTAAACATCCTCGGTTTCTACATTTGCTTAGCATTGCTGTCTTGTCTCCTTTGTAGTGAATTTTTTCTGAAGTTTCTTGCTTCCTTTCTCACCCCGTAGCCTTCCAGCTTCTCTCTGCCGTTTTATGAGAAAAACACGTATTAACCAAAAGACAAAACTTTACATAAAGGAGACGTGAAAATCAGTTCACGGTGTTGTCCGTTTTGTTTGCTGGTGATTGTTGGGCACTTATAGCAAGGTCTTCTTCTGTCGTATCGTTCTGTGGTAGTTTGTTCATCGTCTTGTATCTTCCTAGCATAGTTATGATTGTTATCGTATTGACGTGCTTTCTCCAAACTAGCTGAGGTGCGATGCAGAGAGAGAGAGAAAGAGAGAGAGGGAGAGAGAAAGTGTATGTGAGAGAGAGAGAGATAGGCAGACACAGACAGACAGACAGACAGACAGACAGAGAGCGAGAGCGAGAGAGAGTGAGACAGAGGGCGAGAGAGACAGAGAGAGAGAGAGAGGGAGAGAGAAATGGAAACAGAGAGAGTGAGAGGGACACAGAGAGAGAGAGACAGACAAGCAGAGACAGACAGACAGACACAGAGAGAGACGGAGACAGAGAGGGTAGGAGAGACCCAGAGAGACACACACACAGGGAGAGAGAGAGAGAGACAGATTTATTTATTCTTTGTTCAATTTCCATGTTGTGATGACCAAGAGAAATGTATGGTCGTACGGTATAACCATAAAGAAAGACAGAGCATCTCTCACTCTACAAAATTAAGTTAAAAAGTGCATTAAAATTTGATCACCATTGGCACATACAGGCTTTTACCGTACCACGACATCTCTGTATTTAAACCAGCCTTTATCTTAGTGGTTTTATTTTGCGTATTTCGTCTCATTCTTTTCTGTCAGGTATTTTTTGCTGTTGTTTTCTTTTATTTTGGTGTGCTTTTGTGGGATTTATGCTAATTTTTGTTCTTTGTGATGAACGTTAATGTGCTTTTCCTAGAAGAAAGAATGATAGTCTGTGGAATGTCTGTATTTTCACGGTGGAAAATCTGTAACAACTGAATGTTTTCTATTCAGACCTGCTAACTGTCCGGTATTTTAATGTAGGAACTGTCTTGTGTTCGCCCGTGCAGATGCGGGGCTCTCTTGTAGAAGAGGGACAGCAGAGAATACATCTGACGTGATACTGCGTGTCGTAAGAGGCGACTAAAGGTGCAAATGTCCTGGTCTCCCGAGAAGAGCCAGTTGGCGGTGGGCCAACTACCCACCCTGTAAAAATAAACCAGTTACAGAAACACAAGCAAATACTTCAAATCAGTCTTTTATCTTGGGAGAAGGGGGAGCATCTGCACCTGTAGATTCAATGAAGGACAATGGACAAAGCCGAAAGGACTCCACTGGCCCGACTGCTCCTTCATCAAGCAAGTCACTCCGGATTGCGTCGTGGAATGTCCGCTCCATGTATGAAGCAGGAAAGAGTGCCCAGGTTACAATGGAGATGAGGCGATACAGACTGCACATACTTGGAGTTAGCGAGACCCGCTGGATACAGTCCGGACTGAAACAACTTAATACTGGGGAAAAGATTTTGTATTCTGGAAGGGAGGACAAAAAGCATACAGAAGGAGTAGCGATCATCTTGAGCAAGCACGCCCAGAGGTCACTGAGGGGATGGGAACCCTATGGAAGGAGAATTATATTGGCATCATTTACTACTAAGAACAAGAACATCAACATGAACATTGTGCAGATATACGCCCCAACAAATGAAGCAACCGATGAGGACAAGGACGACTTCTACAACCAGCTTCAGGAAATAGTTGACACATTGCCAAGAAAAGATGTGAACATTATAATGGGAGACGCCAATGCCAAGATAGGACAGGAAAATACAGGGTATGAGGACATTATGGGGTGCAATGGTTTAGGACAAATGAATGAGAATGGAGAGCGGTTTGCAAGTTTCTGCGCATTTAACAGCTATGTGATTGGAGGTTCAGTATTCCCACACAAGAGGATCCATAAGGCCACTTGGATTTCACCGGATGGAGTAACTGAAAATCAGATTGACCACTTTTGCATCACCCGACGATTCAGACGCTCACTAGAGGATGTCATAGTACAGAGAGGAGCAGATGTTGGATCTGACCATCACATGCTGCTGGCAAGACTCAAACTCCGCCTCAAGAAACAAGGTACCAGAGCAGGAACAAAGAGGAGAAAGTTTCAAGTGAGCCTTCTGGATGGAGACAAGAAGGAAGAGTTCCAGCTGACACTGAGGAATAGATTCAAACCCCTTGTTGACCTCGAAGAGACAGTAGATTTGGAGACTCACTGGGCTAAGGTAAAAGGAGTATTTACATCGACATGTCAGGATGTTATTGGGGAAAAGAAAGTGGAACACAAGGAATGGATCAGTCAAAAATCACTGGACTTGATAAGGATAAGAAGAGACCTAAAAGAACGGGTAAATGCAAGTCGTACAAGAAGCTCAAGAGTTGGTAACCAGGAAGAGTACCGAGCATCAGCTAAAGAGGTCAAAAAATCAATTAAAAAAGACAAAGAGGAGTTCATAGGAATGTTAGCAGAGAAAGCAGAGAAGGCAGCAACAGGAGGACACATGAGGATCCTCTACCAGACTACAAAGACTCTTGCTGGAAAATATGGAAAACCTGAAGTTCCTGTCAAGGATTACAACAGGAAGGCTATTTTTGGAAAGGAAGCTCAGGCAAAAAGATGGATAGAACATTTTAACAGCCTCTTGAACAGACCTCCACCAAGCAACCCACCCGACATTCTACCCGCAAGAAATGATTTACCGATCAGTTGCGACCCTCCGACTAAAGCAGAGAT
The DNA here is from genome assembly GCA_963931925.1 of Onchidella celtica. Lineage (NCBI taxonomy): Eukaryota > Metazoa > Mollusca > Gastropoda > Systellommatophora > Onchidiidae > Onchidella > Onchidella celtica. The sequence continues at coordinate 34,485,934 of OZ007572.1, forward strand.
TAATGATGCCATAAAGCAGTTAAATCGAGGCAAGGCAGCTGGACCAGACCAGATCCCACCAGAGGCGCTGAAGGCAGATGCTGCTGGGGCTGCAGAGGGTCTGCACTCACTATTCTCGAGGATTTGGATCGGAGGCAAGTTTCCAAAGGACTGGAAGGAAGGACACCTCGTGAAGCTCCCAAAAAAAGGGGACCTCAGCAATTGTAGTAACTACAGAGGAATCACACTTCTCTCCATCCCAGGAAAGGTTTTCAATCGGATTATTCTCAAGCGAATACAGAATGCAACAGACCAAAAACTTCGCGAGGAGCAAGCTGGTTTCAGGAGTAATCGATCAACCACCGACCAGATCGCCACGCTGAGAATCATAGTAGAGCAGTCGCTAGAGTGGAACTCCCAACTGATAGTGAACTTCCTTGACTACGAGAAGGCCTTTGATAGCATCGATAGAGAAACACTGTGGAGAATATTGAGACATTATGGAATCCCAGAGAAGATGGTGAATCTTATCAAGAGCATGTACGAGGGGACAAGTTGCAGAGTCGTACATGATGGTGAGCTTACTGACAGCTTTGATATCAAGACTGGTGTTAGGCAGGGTTGTTTGCTGTCCCCATTTCTGTTTATCCTGGTGATTGATTGGCTTATGAAAGAAACCACCAGTGGAGGAAGAAATGGCATACAATGGACCCCATGGACACAGCTGGACGATCTAGATTTTGCAGATGACTTGGCACTATTGTCGCACACACACGACCAGATGCAAGCAAAGACTACAGCTCTAAACAAAATTTCAGAATCTATTGGATTGAGGATACATCCCGCGAAGTCGAAGGTCCTAAAAATTGTTGCACCCCTAAGCGAACAAGTCACAGTAGGAGATCAACCACTGGAAGATGTAGAGTCCTTCTGCTATCTTGGTAGTATCATTGACAATAAGGGAGGAACAGAGGCAGAAGTCAAAGCACGAATTGGAAAGGCACAGGCAGCTTTCACATCCTTAAGCAAGATTTGGAGAACCAAGGATATATCTCTAAAAACAAAGCTGAGGATATTCAACTCGAACGTGAAGTCAGTCCTGTTGTATGGATGTGAGACTTGGAATGCGTCCCAGGCCTGCATAAAGAGAATCCAAGTTTTCATCAACAGATGTTTGAGGAAGCTACTTAAGATCAGATGGACAGACAAGGTCAGCAATGAAATTGTATGGAAAAGAACAAGACAGAACCCAGTCAGAGAGGAAATTGGCAGGAGGCGATGGAGATGGATCGGCCACACTCTCAGGAGGCCAGGAAACAGCATCACGAAGAAGGTATTGGACTGGAATCCCCAGGGCAAGAGATCAAGAGGAAGGCCGCGCGGAACGTGGAGAAGAGCCAGAGAAAATGATGTGCAACGAAGCGGAAAGACTTGGAATAATGTAAAGAGGCTGGCCCATGATAGAGAGGGATGGAAGGTGTTTGTTGGTGGCCTATACCCTGATCCAGGGTGAGAAAGGCAATGATGATGATGATGTCTTGTGTTGCGCGGCTGCGATAGGCGACCGTGGTATATTACATAGTGAGTTATAGATGAGAAGTGCTGTCTTCAGAATTATACTTATTCGAGTCCTGAGCAGCCTGTCAGCGTGATACATAAACCTGTGCCGTTAACATTACTGTATGGGGGAGGCGGTGGCCTTGAGGCAAAGTGCCCGCCTCTCATGCCGAAGGTACCGCGTTCAAATCCCGGTCGGTGCAGGCATGTCGGAACTTTGGGATTTTTCTCATATTTTCCTGTCCCTGATCCTACGGTAGGTAGGATCGGGCATCTAGTCTTCTCGGATAAGGCCGAGAAATTTGAAGGGCCCTTGTGTACGTTGCGATACCCTGGCAGTTGGAAATAAAAAAGAGCAGGCCAAACAGGCCGCTGCCCTGGCAAAATTCTAAAAAAAAAAAAAATCGAATCCCTACCACAACAAGAAAATAAAAACACGAAAAGTGAGGTGTAAATGCCAAGGGCAGCGAACCTCCTTAAATAAAGACCTAAACAGTTACTATATGGCATTAATGTGGCATGAGTATGATTTACCTCTGGCAATGACTATCCTCAGTCTGTCTCCTGTCTGCCAGTGAGTATGTCTCTCTGTCTGCCTGTTTGTTTGTCTCTTCTGTCTGCTTGCATGTTCTCGTATGTCTCTCTGTCTGTGTGTCTCCATATCTGTCTATGTAGCTGCCTGCCTACCTACCTGTCTATCTATCGGCCATTTTCTGTCTTCTCTTTTAGTTTGCGTTTCATTGTAGCGTTTGAGCATTATTTCTTACGCGAGGCCTTGCTACATACAACTTTTTCTTTTTGCCAAATTTTGCCTCTGCCTATCTCCCTGGGGGCCCGCTTGTCTGTCTGTCTGTCTGCCTGCCTGCCTATCACTTACTATTAGTCTATCTGACTGTCTAACCTAGACTTCTAAAATTTCTGGGAGCCATTTTTCTTGCGATAGAGCATCTTTGCTCGCCTTCACAAAGCTCCCTTCAACTTCTCCTACTTCGTTTTATCTCAGTTCAAGAAGGCAGGGGGATATAATTTCTATCCGCTGAAGTGTAAGCAGTCAAGGCGGTGATATGATCCGTTTAGGCAGATTTATGGCCGCTCCACTGCCTTCTCTCATGCTCTGGCTTAAACAAAAATGAGTATTTATATACTTTTTGTTCACTCCTTTGTTTCTGTTTTAAGATTACTTTCGTTTTATCATCCGACATGTTGGCCAGGAAGTGCTTGCAGACTGCCGGTTTGTAAAGCTGGTAAACATTGTGGCCATTAAAGTAAAGTGAGAGGTGATGAGAAATATTTATTTTTTGTTTATATTCAGGTGAGCTTGTTTGTTATTAGAGTGTGTTGTAAGACACTAAAATTGGAACTCTTTGAAAGAATATGAGTGGACGAAGCGAAACACCTTCGATCTGATGCTCTCAGAGATAGTAGCAACTATCAAATTTCGATTTGATCACTGTGATTATGTTCTGTCGTGTTATGGGATTTAGATGATACAGATTACTGAAGAACTGACTGCAGTGGATTTATCAGTCTGTGGGGGAAAAGAGAGAGAGAGAGAGAGAAAGAGAAAGAGGGCGAAGGGGGCAGACGGACAGACAGACAAATATACAAAAAGAAAGAGAGAGAGAGAGACAGACAAGTGGACAGATAGACAAACATACAAAGAGAGACACGGACAAGTAGACAGATAGACAAACATACAAAGAGAGAGACAGACAAGTAGACAGATAGACAAACATAACGAGAGAGACAGACAGATAAGTAGACAAATAGACATACAAAGAGAGAGAGAGAGAGAGACAGACAAGTAGACAGATAAACCTACAAAGATACAGAGAGACAGACAAGTAGACAGACAAACATACAAAGCGAGAGAGACAGACAAACAAGTAGACAGACAGATAAAGAAAGAGAGAGAGAGAGAGAGAGATGGAACAACCCAGTGGAACTAGATGAGAGAAAAAAAGGACGGGAAACCGGCCATGCTGAGATCGCTTGCCCTGAATCCCCGAAGTTTGTTTTGGTTCTAACAACATCCAGTCCCCAATGAAAGGAGGTTACAGTACTGACCCACTTACCTCTCTCGTGTTGGCGTTTATTCTTCAATCAAGCGTCGCCTTTCACCTCTGCTCTCTCCTGTCCCGACACTCAATCATTTTCTTTTCGCACTGCCAAATTGGTCTCCTCTTGCCCTCCCCACACCCAAACTGTAGTACAACAACAACAACAACAACAACAACAACAAAAAAAGGGGGAGGAGAGGGGGGGGGGGAGGACATTGACTTGATGCCTTTTAATTTCACCCTCTGATCTAATAGGGAGTTGTTTCGTCTCTCTCACTCTCTCTCGCTCTTCCTTTCTTTCTCTCTCTCTCTGTCTTTCTGCCTCTTTTTCAACCCTCTTTTTCCGTCTGGCTACCTTCTTTCTCTCTCTCTCTCTCTCTCTCTCTCTCTCTCTCTCTCTCTCTCTCTCTATGTCTATAACTCACACCCAGCTCTGTCGCCCTCCCTCTTTTTTTCTTTCTCTCTTTCTCTCTCTCTCCCTCTGTCTCTCTCTTTTTCCCCCTCTCCTTCCCTTTGTCTCTCTCTCCCTTTCTCTCTCTTTCTTCATTCTCTCTCTGTTTCTCTCGCTGTTTCTTTCTCACCCATCTCTCTCTGTCTGTGTTTTTCTGACCCCCCCCCCCCCAATCCACAACTCTTGCACCCTATGTACCCATATAACTCCGCCACTGATTATCTACCACCCCACGGGTTGCCCGAGCACTTCTGGTATTTTTGAATATTTGGTCAAGATCTTGAGCATCCCCCCCCCCCCAGTCAAAACAAGGAGGAGGGGGGAATCTTCGTTCAGATGGAGAATGCGATGGTGAAAGGACGAGAGGAGGAGGAGGATGATAGGGAGGGAGAAAATGGGAGTCGGAGGGTGGCAATTTTGACACAGTCTCCAAAAGAGGATTCAACTTGAGTCAATTCTTTCCCCCAACATGTCCTAGACTGGACTCCAGTCGGTCTGTCCTGATACTGTAAGGGTTTTTGGGCACCATACTTGGCATAAACTAAGTGGTGCTGGTTCAGGCAACTAAAATGTGGCCAAACCAAAACAAACAAAAAAAAGTCTACAACGCAAGGCGACCGTGATCCATTTCTTCATGGCGAATTTCAGGAATTTCTGTTCCACAGTTTTCATTTTATATGTTTTTATTTTTCTTGTTCTTGTTTCTGTGTGTTTTTGTGATAGGGTTTAGTGTTTTCTAATTTCACCCAGGCAGCGGCCTTGTTAAACATGCTCTTCTCGACTTTCAACTGCCAAGGTATCTTTAATGTGCGCAAAGTGCACACGGGCCGTCCGAGTTTCTCGTCCTTACCCGAAAAGACTAGGTGCTCAATTCTACCCCTGCCACAAAATCAGGGACAGGAATAGGCTCCCTCCAAAAAAAAAAAAAACATAAAAACAAGCAAATGCCTGCACCGACCGGAGGTCGAACCGGGTACCTTCGGCATCAGAGGCGATCTTAGGACAGCGAATGGGTTTGTAGTATTGCCTTAAGCGCGGGGTTTCAGTCACAATGTGGGAGACGTTACCAGATGAAGCTCGATGTACCAAGGTGAGTGTGAGGTAGGAGAAAGTTGGTGGACACGATAGCGGTCAGATTGTGGTAGGATGAAGCAAGGCGGCAGATAGAATAGAACAGAATGATAAGACAGAAGCAGACCCAACCCGGGGCAGAAGCGCCCACCAACCACTCGCGATGTCCTGTGTAGTCCTGTACCCGACATGATCTGTTGATATCTCAGTTTCAGTCTGACGCTTCAGTATTCACATAGCTCTAGATAAATAGCTTTATCTATGTTCTTTTTTACCCTGTATGCGATGTTTGATCAAACAAACTTCCGTCAATAGAAGAATCGCAGTTTTTTAACAAGGACGCGCCGCGATTCGCTCATTTCTCAATGGACGTCACTTGCTGCCCTAGATGAAATCCTCGCGTCCCCCGGGGCGGATCATGTAAAAAAGCTGACGATGAATTCTATAGATCCTCGTATGTGTGTGTACACAGATCTCGGCCCTAATTGCCCAGAAAAACTGGTCCGTTTTTTGCTGGGTTTCGGGCCACAAAAGGGTCATTATCTCCCTATACGTCTGAGGACTTCTGAGAGTTGCGGTTTTGGCGCCTGTCCATAAAGCCAGCTCTTGTTCACCCAAATTGGCCGGGTTGTTCCCCCTAACATACTTTTCTTTCCCCCTCTTTTTGGCCTGTCAACTTCAATCACGTGACATCAGAATGTGAGACAAGAGGAAGATATTAAGAGACAAGGGGGAGGAGGAGTAAGAGGGAGTGTCGGTGAGTTCAGGATTTTGGACCACGACTGTAGAAATTGGGAAAGAGAAGAATGATTCTCGTCCTTACCGTAGATCTGATCTATTCGTACGATCTCCTTGCATTTGACATTAATTTTGTATGTCTGGATTTTTGTCTTTCTCCAACTCATTTTTATCCTTTCTTTAATCATCACCCCATCCCCATGTTTTTAGGTGTCCCCCAACATTCCAGCCCCCGGGCGCGTCTTGGCAGTTTTCATCTCTCTGCTGCTTCCTTCTCCGAGTCTAATCCATTATTTATAATCAGAAAGTCTGTTGTGAAGCAATCATACATAAATGTTTCGTCCTCTTTGGAGTGTTGATATAGCACCGGCTCCCGTCCTTTATATTATCAGGTTATTTTCGATATGCATCCTTCTGTTCATGGCGTGGCATTGTCTGGTTCACAGCTACAATTTTCAAGTCTTATCGTGTACGTTGTCATGGGTTCCCCCCGTTAGCTGTCGGTTTCCTGCAGTTTTTTGAGTGCACAAAGCAGGTATCAGATTATGACGTTTCTATGTCTCAACCATGTTGATACGGGGATCATCCCCAGGCCCGTAGCTGTTGCAGTACTGTATCTGCCATCAGTATTCCTTCTAAACCAGGCGGGGGGTGGGGGGGGCATCTGTTCAGTAATTCCAGGATTGAAAAGTGTAAGGATGAAGAAGGCCGGGTAGTCTCACCTCTTCTATAAAGTATTTTATGAATTTTATGACAAAATGTTATTTATCTTAACTCAGTGGAAAAATCTATTATGAAACTAATAAAGCTTGAGCTTCATGGCCCGTGAAGAATTTTTTTTTTTTTTAATTAGTGAATTTTGACTGTTGCCCTATTGTTGTTGGTTACGAAGGGCCCCATAACAGTTCAAGCTTTAGGGTCCCTAAAATGTTGGTCCACCATTAATATTTTGGCCTTTGATTTTTTTTTAAAGAAAACTGTTTTGTTTAATTTGGGGTTGAGTAGGAGGCGTGTGTGTGTGTGTGTGTGTGTGTGTGTGTGTGTGTGTGTGTGTGTGTGTGTGAGAGAGAGAGAGAGAGAGAGAGAGAGAGAGAGAGAGAGAGATTTGCACGGGTCTGAACTTGCCATTGCGATTCCCCATACAGTGTCTTGTCTCTCTATCTCTCTCCGTGACGTTTTATCACACATAGACCCACCATCTTGAGTGGAGCGGACGACAACTTCATCTATTCATTATATTTGTTTCCTCTACTATATCTTACCCCCCTTTGTTCCTTTCTCATAGATATCAAAAGGGCTTCAGTGTCTTTCTCGAGATTCGTTCGCAACACCGACGTAAGTTGAGAGTGAAACTAGAAAAAAAGAAGAAGAATACGAAGACAAATGCTCATAACTGAAATTGATTCAATCTGAAATAGATTGAAGTTGCACTTCTATTAACGCATGCTGTGTTTTCTCCCCTGTCCTATTCAGTTAGAAAGGGTCACAACTCTGTGCGAACGTCTTCAACGCGCAGTAGGTTACCGGTCCTTTCTTCCTCCCGTTTATCACAATTCATGTACTTGATTCGAATCTTCCCTTTTGTAAGCATTCATAATTCTTTTGTTCGCCAACTCTCATGTCGTTTCCTCGGGTCCTGGACGCAACCACTTTCATCCCACTCGAATCCGTTCGTATTTTATTCTGTAAAACAGTGGGGTGTCATATCATGGCGAGATTTTCTCCTCTTCTATTTAATATCAAGCACGACTTTTATTTCACGCCAATTTTTTTCCCTTCCTAGTTGTTTTGGGGTGGGAACTCTTGTGTCGCGTCTTACGATTTTCTATTGTGGGTGAATTGGACTGTTGAAAACTGTACACATTCTACAGAGAAGTGAGAAAGAATTAGCTGTCGAGCTATGTTGAAACCTTGTAATTAACAATTTTAAAAATGATTTAAAAAATAGTAATAATAACGTATTAATTAGAAGTCATTCCTGCTCATGCAGTTTTGAAGACTGTACACATCCAAGAAAGAAGTGAGAAAGAATTAGCTGTCGAGCTATGCTGAAACTTTGTAATTAACATTCTTTTTAAAAAAAAAATAATGGTAATTAATAATAATGTATTGATAAGAAGTCATTCCAGCTTATACAATTTTGAAGACTGTACACATAGCTGGCGAGCTATGTTGAAACCTTATAATTTGCACTTTTAAAAAAAAAACGAATGATAATAACATCATATACGTATTAATAACGTTATCCCAGCACAGAGAGTTGCAGACTAGACCTGCACATAGTCAGAGTGAAAAATGAGAAAGATCAGCTGCCGAGCTATGTTGAAACTTTGTAATTATCATTTTGCAAACACACCAGCAAAAGATGAAAAATAATTACATATTAACAAGAAGTCATTTCAGCTTCCCACTGAATAGGTGTTCGCCTTTTAAATTTAATGGAATCTTTCAATGGGAAAGAATGAATTGATACAAATGATAACCTAAAAGTACCTGTCATCAGATCTGTACAAAACAATTTTTTAGAATTTTACCAATGTAATATAAAGTTTATACGGAACTATTTAATTCTATATGTGACATGTAAATTGATGAAGTTGTGAATTCCAAACATAAATTACCCAGAAAGACAATGAACAGCGCTAGGTGACCGCCATCGTGCCGACGCGCCGTGAAACCCAAACTCAAACTCACCAAAAAAAAAAAAAAGAAACGTAAGTTACTGGCTTTTGTGAGAGTTCCCTCTAAAAACCTTAAGATGGTACATCACTGGGTTGTCTGTCGTTCAGGGTGAGATACTTAAATCATTCCAGTCACTTGACCTAATTTGAGCATCCTGGCGGGGGTGAGAAAGTGGAATAAGATCATTCCGTGTTGACATAAAAGACAGGGAGGGGGCGGGGAGATGGGAAGGCAGAACTGGCAAGATATTCACGTGACATCATTCTGAGGTTGTTAGCGCTTGTCGTAAATAGATCGTAAGAGTTTAGAGGCAGTAATATTTTGTAGTTAGCTAAACCTGTTTCCAACTGAAGATGTCTTAGATAATTACTACAGAGTGTGTCTTTTTTGGTTTTCTTTCTTTCTTTCTTTCTTTTTTTTCCTCTATCTATCTGTCTGTCTGTGTGTCTGTCTGTCTGTCTTCTGTCTGTCGGTGTGTCTCTGTGGATGTCTGTCTGTCTGTCTGTCCAAGCGGATGTCTGTGTGTCTTTCTGACTGTTTATTTATTTCAAAAGCAGGAAATCTAGTTAGACTGACTTAACCACCGGTAAAAAGATCCGTACCATAATCTGTCCCGACACCTCCTCTATCCTTGTCTACCCCGCCCCAACACTCAAGGCCACTTTGGTCAGGTCAAGTGTAAAGTAAGGACGTCACGGAGGCCAACGTTAGGACCCCGTGCTTGGGATCGACCCTTCTGATAGAGTCTCTTTCCTTCACGTGAATAAAACGCACACAACACACTCATTCGCACTCTCACTCTCTGTCTGTCACCCATTCCCTCACGTATTCTTTTCCTGCCTCTCTCCTTTTCTCTTTCTTTCCCTCTCTCTCCTTTTCTCTTTCTCTCCCTCTCTCTTTCTCTCCCTCTCTCTTTCTCTTTCTCCTTTTCTCTTTCTCTCTTTCTCTCCCCCTCTCTCTCTCTCCTTTTCTTCCACTCTCTTTCTCTCTCAAACACACTCACTGATTGTACACAGGAGATGTACAAATTTGCCCCCCTCTCCACCCCCACCACCCACGGTCCCGCTTTCTACCTAGAACAGGCCTCGCCCTGACCACAGAAAATCACCCGCTTATCTCAATATTATTTTCCATTCCAGAGCTTCTTGCTCTCAATATTTGGCTCACCCGCTAATTTGATTAGCTCATAAATGCATGAAAAGAGCATCAAATTGCTGGTCCATTCGTTCCTGAAATAACAAAATGAGACGACGGCTAGGTAAACTTTTGCATGTATTTGCGGACAATCTGAATAGTTTAAAAGTTAAAACAGTTAAACATTATTGTACGTGTCCCTGTGGTTAATTGCCTCAATGTTGATGTAAAATCTAAATATTTTTCATTCAGTTTCCCTTTACGTACATTTGGCATGTGGACACGAGATAGCCACTGCTACTGAACGAGGAGCTGGCCAAGATTATGAGGTGGGGTAAAAGTGGCGGGGTGCAGAGGGAGGAAGGGAGGGAATAAAAGAAGAGAGACAAGTCATGAAGATTTGTAGATCTTGTGAGTGTGCGTGCGTGTATGTAAGTCTGTTTTCCACACTTTTTCCGATTCATTCTAACTAATTATCATAATAACTAAAGCCGCAAACGATTAACGTCGAATTTCTCAGTTGTGAAAAAAAAAAGAGCGGAGTTGGAACAAACTAGAACTATCTAAAGGCGTATCATGTGTGAGTCAAAACCAGGACATTATGCAAGCAGAGTGAAGATTAATATTACTAGGAGCCCCTTGCCTCTCCTATGCTAACTTGCACATTCTCTGTCATTTGTTCATATTCGGCTCTCTCAATGTGTAAAGAGAGGCTATTAGGAAATTTCCGATCATATAAATATTTCGACTGAGCGCGACGAAAATGCGTCTGTTTTTTTGTGGCTTCAAACAATATAATAATATTAAAGCATTTTCTTGCCAGAAATTAATGTATCCAGGTAATTTATCGTCAAAAAGTGAGGCAGCGCACAGAATTTCTTAATTTTTGTCACTTAGTCTTTATCTTTTAGATACTTACATGTTCACCCGCTAGCTCTGCTACTATTGCAGTAAGATAGCTCAATACACCCGCACACAGCACACTTTCTGCATACCACCGTCTCCTGTGTCTTTTCCTTGACTCTCGCAGGAGCACAGGCGCGGGGGCGCGTGGCGCATGTCGGGAATGTGATCCGGTTATTAACACCATAACACAAATAAACAGGTTAGATCACAAATGATGACGGTGGGTGAGATGGAAAGCACAAAAAGACGAGACAAAAAACTTGCAAGAACAGCAATTGTGTGTATATGTCATATGTATTGGCATCTATCCCCGAGGTTGACCGGTTGGTTTTCATGTAATTTCTCCGACAGGTTGACAAATTCATGGCGAGAACAGTAAAAAACATTACTCCATCAATGACATCTTAGACGAAGACAAAATGAATGCCCCCCATCTCACAAAGACATGAAAAATAAAAATAAAACAAAACAAAACTATCAAACCTATCTGGCAATTGGAAGCTACAGAACAAGGACACTTGCCAGATATTTTGTAACCAGAGAGAGAGAGAGAAACCGAGATGTATAGCCAAAAAAGAGATTTATTTTTGGCCGAGAAATACGGGAAGATGTATTATCACTTATCATGCCTGCATTAATGGCCTCCAACCACTCCGTCATTATCAGGTGGTTAGGACATACCAGGTATAACTTGCTTCTTGCTGCAGTCTGTGTTCTTACGACTAGATTTGTTTTTCTAGGCAGAAAAACTGTCGGGCCTGATCCATATGCCAGGCTGGCCAGTGCTGGCCAACTTGTTTGTGTAGTTTGCTATTTTTTTTGCTTAGGATGTACAGTAATGGTGATAGGTTGGCCAAATTTCATCGCATTCACGATCCTGTTTATGAAAGTGGTGAAGATTTTAGTGATAGGTTTGATTCGGGACGTTAGATATTTTTTTTTTCTTTTCTAGCCACGTGGAAATTTTTATTTTGTGCGGAGAAAGAGTATATTTTATCAATTTGTCAATTACTTATTGCTGTCTGTCTTGCTTCGTGGTGCGATTTGCTGATCTCTCTCTCTCTCTCTCTCTCTCTTTCTTTCTCTTTCTCTTCTCTTTCTCTCTTTCTCTCTTCTGTCTGTGTCTTTGTCTGTGTCTGTCTGTCTGTTGTCTTTCTCTCTCCCTCTCTCTCTCTCTCTTTTCCCTCTCTTTCTCTCTCTCTCTCTCTCTCCCTCTCTCTCTCTCTCTCTCGCTCGTCTCTCCCCGTCTTTGTCTGTCTTTACAGCTGCCTCTGTCTCTTTCTGTCTGTCTGTCTGTCTGCTGTCTGTCTCTTTCCCCATCTGTCTGTCCCTCTCTCTGTCTCTCTGTCTGTGTGTCTGTCTCTCCTCCCGCTCCCCCCCCCCACCTTTCAAATCCCCTTGCGCCTTTCTCTCCGTGTCTACTCTGTACTCACCACCTAGGTTAACACCGCCTTTCAGAAAACCCTGTTGCTCACACCGTGCCAATATCAAAATAAACATTTACCTGGAGTTTTCTGTGATAGACCAGGAGGTGACGAAATAATGTCTTTGAAATAAGACTCTGTACCCCTTTATTATTTTCTGCCGTGCACCCAACACACATACACACGTGTACTCATTTACGCACACACACACACACACATCCGCGGGCGCACACACACTCATATACATGCACATACACTCTTGCATGTGCATTCACGTACATACATAAATACACAGTCTCTTCATCATTACACACTCAAACATACTTCATCACACACACACACACACACACTCATACACACACACACACACACACACATGTTCGCCCGTACACGTACTCAGATTTTCATAGGTATCACCTGTCTTCACACGCCCCCCCCCCTCCCTCTCCAGTTTTTGTCGTGCTCTCCCCGTGGTGTGCGAGACGACACCTCCCCAGGCGAGTATATATCCATTTCGATAAAACCGCAGATAATACTAATAACACTATCATCAACCGTTGGTTTCTCAGCCCGGGGGATGGTAGATACGACAACACTGATAGATAACACTTTCGATGATAGATTCACAGCAGATCAATTGCTCGCGAGCAGCTGATATAGACGGGGTCCTGTAGGGCTTTTTGGGTGATAGTCTTGACGTCTACCTGTCAAAATAACGGCCGTTCTAACCCAGTTTTGGGGGCTGAGTAAACAGATACTAAACTGAAGTCTATTGTCTTTGTTTTTCACAGGTGAGAAATGGGAAACAGCCGTATAAGCATCCTTTTCGTGGAATTATTTTTTGCCTCTTGTACTGTTTATGTCGACGTCTGTGCTGTATCGAACTCTCGTTTTATTGAGATGGTCTTTGTAACACCCAGACTTAGGGGTAAAACAGACCAACGCTGATGTAGGTGCCATGCTGGTGGCTCGCCGCCTATAAATTTGCTTCACACTAACCGAATAAGCACTGCTCACACCGAGACCCAGCAGGATGCAGTGCCAGTCGTGCTAGGATGGAGGAGGAAGGGGGGGGGCGGGGCGGAAAGCTTGGAGTACTTCACAGTTTTCACCAAATCTCTCTTTTCCTCGCTATTTCATTCTCTCTCTTGTCTCTGTCTGTCTCTTTGTCTCTCTCCCTCTGTCTCTGTCGGTCTCTCTCTCTCCCCTCTCTTTCTCTCTGACCTTCTCTCTCTCTCTCTCTCTCTCTCTCTCCCTATCCCTCTCTCTCACTTCATTAAATTGTAAATTAAATGTGAACCTCATAATTATATTGAAAGTTTAAAGCGTGTGCAACTGCAAAAATTGTCACAATATTTTAGTTCCAGCACTGAAGTGGTTAAGAGCGTGTGTACTTGCAAAATTCTCACACCAGCTCATTCAGCATTTGAAACAGTGAGAGGCATGTCATGTAATGTAGATATGCGGTCAGAGTAGCTGTACTTTAGCTAAAAATGCCAGCAGATACGGGCCTGTGTTTGCATTGTTTGCAAGTTTTTTTTGTTGTGGATGAGTTCATGTTAGTGCTGCAAGTAGACACGCTGTAAGGGGAACCCTGCAATAATATTGAGACAGTGGGTGCTGTTGTGTTAGCGAGCAAGGAGATGTGTACTCACTCCTGGGTCAGAGAGCACATGTAGACATACGACCTTCTGACACCCACAGCTTTTTGGTTTGTACATTTTTGTGTGTCATGCCCTGTTTTCTTTCTATTTCTTTCTGCACCTCGTTTTTCTTTCGCTCTCCCTCCCTAATTTGTCTCAAGCGTTTACGCTCTTCTCTGCGCGTATATATATGTGTGTGTGTGTGTGTGTGTGTGTGTGTGTGTTGCTCTTTTTACATAGTGTGGACGTCCTTGCCTCTGTTTTCACTATAGTGTCCAAATACTTTCTCCGAATACAAACTCAAACTCAGGCTGTCTTTGCCTCTCTCTCTCTGTCATCTCTCTCTCCCCCCCCCCCAACCCCCTCTCTCTCTCTCTCTCTCTGTGTTTTACAAATGTACACAATTCTCTCTCTCTCTCTAACACACACACAACTCTCTGTCTCTTGCTTTCTCTCTCTCTCACTCTTTTCTTTCTCTCTCTCTCTCTCTCTCTCTCTCTCTCTCTTTCTTGCTCTCTCTCTTTCTTTCTTTTTCTCTCTCTCTCTCTTTCTCTTTTTCTTTCTCTCTCTCTCTCTTTCTTTTTCTCTCTCTCTCTTCCTTTTTCTCTCTCTCTCTTTCTTTCTCTTTCTCTCTTTCTTTCTCTCTCTCTCTTTCTTTCTTTCTCCCTCTTTTTCCCCTTCTGTTCCTCATAAAACAATCGAACTCACATAAATAAAACATCGCTTTTAAGGAGGGGGGGGGGGGAGGGGGGGGGGGAGAGAAGAGGACGGAGAGTGAAGGCAAAACCTCAAAATAACCCAGATTTTACCAATGTTTTTGCCAAATACCAACCCTCAAAACAGTCCAGATATGGCAACATTTTTTTTTCTTTTGTAAGTGTCCGTAATTTAAGAAAAACTATACATGACATAAATATAGTCTTACCATAATAACAGACACGGCTGTTCTCAATGACTACAATTTCCCATAGCTGTCAAACGTCAAGATATTGGCAGAAGAATTACCTTATTACTGTGTGGGTTTTGGTCATTCAAACTGCCAGCGTTTTGCCCTGGTGGTGGCGTCTACATAATTATAGCAACCGAGGCTGCTGAAGTCTGTACCTACCATTTGGGCCAAAACTCCAAGGCTGCCGTGGTATACGGTAAACAGTCGTAACTGGGTTTTACAATTTTTTTCAGAAGAAGCAAAAACATTAACTTATTTTCTTTATCAGACTTAACAGTTAGGATATTTTTTTTTAAAAATAATTGATGTGTAATGATATTATAATTATAGATCTATGTAAATAAATAAAAATAATAATAATTTAATCCTTAGTTTGCAGAATTTAACCCCCTAATTGATAACACAACCTGCGGGTTGTCTAGGGCTACAAGCATGCTAGATAAGTCAATTTTTTTACACAAAAAAACAAAACATGGAGTTACGACAGGTACTGACAAATGCTATCTCGTGTTTTGATTTTCAGCTGGTCCTAATGTGCAGTTTTAAGTTTACGCTATTTTTAAATATTTTTTTTAGGGAAGTAACGAAGAAAAAAAAAAGTCAAATGAACAAAACAAAAAGAAAAAAAAGCAGGAAGGAAATATTACCCCGTCCTTTGAAGCGATCATTAAATCTGCCTATCATTATACGCGCTTACCCATACGCACTGGACGCCCAATTTTTCCTTTGACAGAGGCATAAACGAGTTGGAAACAACTGCCCGCAGTGATACCTGTTTGAAAAGGTGGAGACATAAATATTATTTCTTGTGGGATATCCATTGTAAAACCTGAGCATTATATTCGTCAAACAGCAAGACAGGCTGTGCTATGATGTTTCTCAGGGAATGGATTCGGGAGATCTGGACCAAATCCTGCGTGACACCCCCCTGCTGGCAAAATCAGCGGTTGTGCCCCTTTGATCAAGGCGGGGCAACTCTGCTGGAGCCGCTGTGTTGGCCGCGCCACCTGGCGATGGCAGAGATAGGGGCAAAGGGAGACTATTGGGCAAAGGGAGACGAGTATTTACAAAACACTGGCAGTGGCCGTGCGCGGTGCGGGAGATGCGCTGTCGGTGCACATGCTAATGTAAACAGTTCACATCAGAGGCTGTTAGCTGTTAATGCCGTTTGTAACAACAAATTGATCCTACAGACATGTCCCTGTGCCGAAAAGGGGCTATTTTCCGCACCCCCCCCCCCCCCAAAATCATTTCACGCTGGCGGTATGCGGGGTTGGTGGACAAGAGGGGGGTCTCAGGTTCAGGCTAAATATTTATGGCCAACGTATCAACCATAATTTGTTACATTTGGAAATGATGGCATTTCGCGTCGCATTTTTCCCCCTTTCAGCTGAAAATGGCAACCTGGCATGCTTACTACACTATAGGCCAGTTTTAACTTCAAATTTGTTCCAAGGTTTTAGTCGGTGACTGTGTTAGAAAACCCTGTAGTTTGTCTTTTGAATATGCGATAACTTCTACATCCAATATATATGCCTTCGTCTCAAATTTTTGTCTCCATATCATTTTTCTTTTTATCATTTTTCGTTCTGTCTTCTTCTTCGTTTCTAGGCTTCGTTTTCCTGTAGCTTTCTTGCGTATTCTTTTTTTTTTTTTATATACATAATTTTTATCGTTCGCTTCTTCTTCCATAGCTAACCCCTTCTGTCTCTTTCTCCTTTCTTTCTTTCTCTCTCTCTCTCTCTCTTGTTTCTTCCCCCTCCTCCTTCTCCTTTCCCTCCTCCTCATGTTATCTTCCTGTTTATTTCATTCTCATGTTCTTTTCTTTACGGAGCTCTGAACTGATTTGTTGTGACATCCTGCTTGTCTTTACAATATCAATGTTATGGAGATTTTATCAGGGGGAGACTCGATTTTTAGTGTTGTTGTTTGTCGTTCAAGGTTGTTTTTACGTTGCCATACAATGATTTGTCGGCGGCGGGAGATAGAAGTTACATTGATGTTTCGTTACATGGAATATATAAATAAATAAACAAAACCTGCGGTATGTTCAAGGTGAGAAAATGCTTGAAAACTGTGAATGGGTAAATAAACTATTCAAGTTCAACATCCAGAGATGACCCTTTTCATCCTAAAGCTGAAACCGGCGTAGTTGGTGTACTCATGTTTGAAAGGCACTTCATTGGTGTTCGTCGCACTCCGTATTAATAAAGTCTTTTTTGCCATAACTGTTTGTTCACTTTGACGCTCCCGGTTCGGGTCTTTGTGAGGTGTTGATGCATTTCAGCATTTTCTAGAGCCGTTTTTGTTGTCGTTGTTGTTGTTATCCCAGTCCTAACTGGACTCGGGTCTTTTTGTCCGAGACGCTGGTGGTTGGTTTGGCTCTTTTGGTAGTGTCTCCTTCTGTCCTGTTGTTCTGTTCTCCTGTCTGTGGTCTTGCTGTTTCCTGGCACAATGTAACAGTTGCCGTGTCCACGTACTTTCTCCTAACTCAAACTGTCCCAGGCGGGGATTGTAATTGTAACCGAAGGACATCCAAAATAACAATGTTTTGCTTGAACAATGCTGCACCGCTGTATTTCATGATCACGTCATACTGTAAAGTTATGCGTGTTCTCTCTTTTTCAGCTGAAAACTAACCCAAACAGTAAGATAATAACAAACAAACAACAACACATGATAGGTGCAGAGTGGCCGTTATCGTGCCAAACTCAAATTCAAACTTTTCTCTGTGTTTCAGGTGGATCCCTGCAGTATAGCAGGCAAAGATGGTCGTATACGTGAGGGGGATCAGATTGTGCAGGTAAGCATTGGCCACTAGTCTTGGTTGATAGTCTGGTTCTTGCCAATAATACTACTATAGTAATAATAGACAGCATTTATATATATAGCGCTCCATCCTCTTAACGATCTGACTCTGAGCGCTTTATAACATTATTTATCAAGGGTTATCAACCAGAATTAGGTGTTATGTCCAATTTAAGCACTGTGTATTGTACTGGTCACTAAAGCTAGCCCGAGTGATTTGTTTCCTCGTCGATAATATTATTATTACCGATACCCTTGTACATCTGTTAGTATACTTCAGATTTGCAGATCCAGTGAGTTATCAGTGTTTTCTTACATGTGATCCACGCACCGTTTTCTTCATTGGAAGGTTCATCCCTGTTTTTTCTCCCTGCAGATAAACGGCGTGGACGTTCGCAGTAGATCAGAGGCGATTTCGCTGTTTTCTGGTCACGGGACGGACATTTCTCTAACAGTGGCTCGAGCACAACTACAGGTAGGTGGATTTAGTCTAAAACTGGGGACCCTAGTTCCTGTTTGTTCCATCTCAAATTTTTGCACAACTGAGAAATTCGACGTTTGCGGCTTTAGTATTATGATAAGGAGTTAAAACAAATCTGAACTTCGAAACAGTAGATAGGTGCTGCAGTAGCACATTTTAAACTTTTCAAAAAATGTGCATTTGTCCTCTCCTACATACTAAACGATCTCCAGTTTTTCAGAAAATGGAGATAGAACAAACAAAAAGTATTACTAAGGTCGCGAACTGTAAAGGCGACAACGCTACACTGGTCAATCACACACACAAAAAAAAGGTGATTCTGAGAAAAAGGCAAAAAATATTTGGACCGGGCCATTGTGTACTTATATTGGGAAAACACTGAACTGTATGCACGCTAAGCTGAGTTCCGAGGCCTGCAATCGTCTCGCCAGTGCTATTAATAGATGGGGCTTTCCAGGCTACATTCGTTTTAGAATGTGCCCGTGTGTTATGATAGCGACGGTGATAAAAACTCCACTGGGTGCCGCAATCAGTTAGGGTTAATTAAAGAACTTTTATCGTATGTGATCTAAAACAAACGCAAAAAAGACAGATCTGAACAGTGAAATGTATATGTGACGCGGAATTTGCCGAGATAAGTCTTCAGGTAAATGATTTACGTATGATGCCAGAGAGATACAGTCACTCTAGAATGGCAACAGTTTTTATTTTTGGATGCAGGGATCAGATGGCAGTGCTATGGCGTAGCAATCTGAGAGACAAACGACAGTGGCGGCGCAAATTTCGGATAGGAATGGGGGAGGGGGGGGGGTGCAAAAGTTCCTTATTTTGTGTGCGTTACATGCATGGTTAAAATAGAGTAAGGTCCGGCGCATACTAACTTATTTTGATCAGGCAGCTAGTCTTGTGGGTGATGTACAATGACACTGAGCTTCAAAGAGACCTCGCGCACCAACCTGCTCGTGCCATGCCACGTCACTGAAACTCGAAGGGTGATGCCACCATCTTCAACTAACTGACTGATCAGTATCGGCTAATGCGCGCCAGGCCTTAAGATCGGCGCAGGGGAACATTCGTTTGCCCCCCCCCTCACCCCCACCCCCACTCGGCTGTCTCCCCCAGGCGCTGTAACCCCCCCCCCCCTCCCCTCGACACGCCACTGTGACAGCGTCTGTCATTATTCAGAAAATGCTCTTTGTCTAGGATTGCCTCAATGCTAATGTGATCTCACGTGCATTCCTTGTGTAATGACATACATTCCCCATGACGTCTCTGCGTATTTATTGCGGATTTTCAGAAAAGAAGTGGCGCATTAGTATTTTCTTACCCCTGTACGCGCCAAATTCGCGGGATATGATTTTAGCGCGAAAATCGTAGTTTTTCTTTTTTTCATTATTATCTGAAAGAAAGCGCGTGTTAGTGTTGGATCGAATCTTCGAATGTGCGGCATGTTTTGGAATACCGTGCGTTTCCATGCAAGATAAGTACAGATCCTTGGGCAACTTCGTGCGAGAAAAGTGGAGGTATTGTAATTCTTGCTTTCGCCCTTCAATAATTCACGCAGCTTGATGATTTTCTTTGTAACTATGCCTATTTTCAGACAAATATGTTAAATTTCGAAACTGTCTCGCTATCCACTGAAAAACAAAAATAATCGAAGACCTGACTGTCTTTTAACATTATTTGAACGAATGTTCGATACATGTCGCTATTGGAATATTCGAATATTTGTGTCGAATACGCCAACACTAGCGCGTATCGCGCTCTACGGCCCTGGATTAATTACATCATTATTCTTTTGCTTGGCGCCACTTTTTTCGCTCTGTGGAGCTTTTTAGAACCAGCGATTGGTGGAGAAAAAAACGTAAGAAAGGCTCACGAACAGATTTCATACTGTGTGGGCCTCAAAGGAGATTGAGACCACCTTTAAAATTTTACCGCCCTACATAATTCAACACCCCAATTTCAAACTCTCGACGTAACACTTGGTTTACTGACTGAATCACGTGCGTATGTTTCATGTTTAACCCTTAGATGGCGGCCACATTCGCATCTTCTCCGCCTTTCTCCCAATCCCGTGGGATCAAAGAGAAAACAACTTGAATGTTAATAACCGCTTCAAAGATTTTCACTGGCATGAACAGAAAACGTTTTCCGGAGACTCGAAATTCGTTGGAGGCAAACTAGATATTATGCTTCTGGGGGCCATCCTTAGAGCACGTGCGCCCGTAGTCTGGGGTGTGTGGGAGGGATGCTCCCAGCGTATGAAAAGCTTACATTGGGATGGGGTGGGGGTGGGGATGTCTGTGGACGTATGAACGCTGTTCAGTCAGTGTAATAATCAGTAGTAATGAAAATGTTTTGAATAAATTGTGTATGTTTCAACAAAATGGGCTGTATGATTGTTATAATACTGTTTCTCTCATTTAAACAGTCAAACAGTCTGTGCAAAATGCCATTTACATGTCATTCCTTTTGCAAAATATTCAGGTCTTGGACGTTCAACATTTTAATGCCCCGTACACGTGTGGGGAGGATAGGGGATTGAAGTCATGCATAGGAAAACTTTACTGGGGCTTAGGGAAGGAATTGGGTAACAATGGCCCAAATTGAGGGTCTACACCTGCTTTAAGGACGGCCCCTTTCGCGTTTCAAAAAGAGCCCGCATCGGCTGTGCAAGTAAATTGTTTGTTAAGCCCTGTAAAGCTAATTCACGTATATTTATAATAACGGAGATCAAGAGAAATTGCAACTACTCCGGCAACCTCCCTTGTTGTTTTATTACTGCCAATTTTTTTGCCGGGCGGGTTTGTGACGTACAACCGGTGTTTCCCACGCCTTCTGGGGCAAGCCTAGTTTATTCGGTCAGAGGTTTATCTATCTATCTATCTATCTATCTATCTATCTATCTATCTATCTATCTATCTATCTATCTATCTATTTGTCTGTATGTCTGTCTGTCTGTCTGTCTGTCTGTCCGTCCGTCCGTCCGTCCGTCGGTCCGTCCGTCCGTCCATCCGTCGGTCCGTCCGTCCGTCCATCCATCTATCTATCTATCTATCTATCTATCTATCTATCTATCTATCTATCTATCTATCTATCTTTGTCTTGGCTACTTGTTAGACCAAGCATGTTTAAGCTTATACATTTTCTGTCGTCGATGCACGATAGAGAACTACATTCGTTTGCACGGTTTTGCCATAATGTTCTAAACGAATACAATAATGTCGCTTTGGCGAAGTCTGAAAACTAAATTCACCTTCGAGTGAAAGAATAAATTATAGTGATATTTTCAATTGTAGTAAATTTACAACAGATAAAGGTGAGGAGAGATCGGTTATGTAGGGGGGGGGGGGGGGGATTGAAAATGATGACTGTTGCTGGCAATTACAAGCTGTATTTGACTGTATACTACAATAAGTAAGTGTATAAATGCTGCAGGGAGCGGAGAGAGTGAACGATCATGCATTTTGTCTGTTTGTTTGTTTGTTTAATGTTTTCTAAGATTGTTCACATGATTCTTGTGTGTTTTTGAATTGGCCGCCAGGCCTATAATAATAAACTAAACTTGAACTTGAACTTGAACTTGTCTGTGGACTTATCATCAAAATGTCTATCAACTATGTTTGTCTGTCCCCCCCCCCCCCACCCCCCCCCACCCCAATTCTGTCTCTCCCTCTCTCTCTCTCTCTCTTTCTCTTCCCCCCCCCTCTCTCTCTCTCTCTCTCCCTCTCTCTCTCTCTCTCTCTGTCTCTCTCTCTCTCCCTCTCTCTCTCTCTCTCTCTCCTTTCCCGGGACTATTGTTCGTCCATTGTTCGATATTTCAGCTGTCCTGTTAAATGTGTCCTTCATTCTGTCTTTGTTAAGAACTTCTGGCTTCATCCACCACAATCGTGTTCAAAAGTGTGTAAAACAACATAATGGCGGCGAAAAGTCCTGTTAACTATGTTCCTACCCGACACAGTGTTACTTCCTAATAAGATGGGACTATTTTAGTCCTCGACAGAGAGATGGTAATAGTACTCGATACCCTTTGATGTAGTGGAAGGGAAATGATGTTAGTAAAATTCTTATTAGTGGCAAAGGATTCGGAGACTGTCTATCGTGGTAACCAATTAAAACTTCTAAGGAATCGGCCATTACGCGTATCGGTGCTTGCAAGGATTCATTGGTGACCTACATGATCGAACTGAGAAAGAGGTCGGAAATGTCTCGGTTTATTAGCCGGAAATGAGGTAATGGAGAGTAATTGAAGTGCATCAAAAGACCATGAAGCCGCGTATTGCATGGGATTCTCCACCTCTTCCCTCACATCTGGATGTTCTACAGAGAAAGACCGTATTAGCTAATCGAGTTAAATTCACTTTTTGACATTGATTTGTGGCGTGAAATATTTTCTATTTTACTATCTGGGTCAATTTTAACATCGTTTTGTAAATTTATCTTTCTATGTGGTCAGTTTCAACATGTTTTGTGAATCTGTCTTTCTATCTGTGTAGCATTTACCCTACGGTAATCGTACCAACATAGGAAATCCTACACAAATCTGCGTCGGATTAAAGTAGGGATGCTGACTGGGAAAGGAATTAGAGTTGTGGATAGAGAGGGGAGGGGTGGTGTGGGGGGTGAGGGGAGCTGGCTAGCCCCAGATGTACAACAGAAAAACCTTCCGCAGAAGCTGTCATCTCCGTCATTCATTAGAGCGGGAAACCATCATCTTTACACCGGCCTTTCATCGCCACCATTATCGTGTTGGCCTGGGCGAATCCAAACTCCAACCCGGGCTGAGTATCTGAAGGTCTTGCCCCTCCTCAAGCTGTTTTCTCTTTCTGGCCTGCGCATTCATTAGTGTTGTTGTGTGTACGTTTAACTAACTGTGGCTGGTCATTATCTCTCATTGTCTTACTTATTCATTCTTTTCTTTTTCTGTTTCTGTCTGTCTGTCTGTCTGTCTGTCTGTCTGTCTGTCTGTTTGTCTGCGTCTGTGTGTTTGTCCTTTTTATTTTCCTATCCGTCGTCTATCCTTTGCGATCTTCGATTCCTGTGTTCCAAAAATGTTACGATAATTACTTGTTCATTTTCTCTTTACGAGAAATGATATCCCTGGCACTGATCTTCCATTTTCTCTTCATGCTGCTGCAATATCAAACTTTCTCTCTCTCCCTCTCTCTCTCTCTCTCTCACACACACACATAAACACACTCATTCTGTCTTCCTACTTAACCATCTCTCTTACAGTGTCATCATACACAGGTACATTCTGGCACATTCACCCATTCTCATATAAACTCGTGACCGACAGGTCGTAGATCAAAACCTCTCACCCTCTCCCCCCTCCCTCGTCTCCATTTCTGCCCTCATCAGTTGCCTCACTCCATCGTAATCACTCACTCCAGCCCCCTCTCCTAATCTGTTTCAGAAATCTCTGTGCGTAACAGGGGATCCGAACCCACTCAGTCCTCTCTGTTTGTCATACCAATGTCAAATTAGCTCAGAGAAGAGAAAGGGGGTGGGCCAGGCTAGACTTTCTCGTGATCATATAAGTTACCAACGAGAGTTGCAAGTTTCCAATGAGAGTTGATGTTATGTTAGCTATTTGTCATGACTGTTATCAAGGGGGTATAACTCGTCTACAGTCGCTGTAGTAGAAATAGGAACAAGGTTTAATGCCAGGCTCTCATTTGACTGTGGTCCAAATTGTATCCTCCAAGTCAAGGGTTTCAGCCTTTTTTACTTTGCGACCACTTTTAAAGGTTAATCATCACCTGAACACCCCCCCCCCCCGGAAAATAATTATGAACTATTCTGAATACACCCCCCCCCCCCTTCCGCCTATTAGTTGTTCTCTCTGTTTCTGTTTCTGTTTCTATCTGTCTGTCTGTCTGTTTCTTTCTTTCTCTCTCTCTCTCACACACACACGCACGCACACAGGCACGCACATACACGGACGCCATCCCCAGCATTGAGAACCCTTGCACTAATCACCCAAGGTAATCCTGGAGTCACGCTTACGTCATATCAATCTCCATCGATGTGTTTGGTTGATGAATGGCTGTAACTGACACCGGGCAAAATCCTGTCTTTGAATTAGCACAGAGAATTGGATTTGCCCTTTGTTTATTTATCTTGTCTGTTGAGATAGGAAATCTATGCTGTTAGTTTTTGCGGTGTAGACTGTGTTTATTTGTCTTGTTTGTTAAGATGGTAAATCTATACGGTGGTTTTGCTGTGCAGATTTGTGCATTATGTCATTACTCAGCCTCCAAACAACAAACAAGAATACCTCCCAAAAATACCTGTGTATACAGGTGATATTATGTCTGCTTGCTTATTTTTGTTTATTAGAATTGTCACTTCTGACACACACATTCTTTGCGAATAGAAACCGGTAATCATTGAAATTGTGGTTCGGCCTTTTCTTCCATTTTACTGAGAGAATATTTCTTCAATCACACCGAACGGGCGCAGCGGCACAGTGGTAGAGCGATTGGCATCGGGACAACAGATCTGAGGTTCCCATCTCACGAAGAATCGGAGGGAGTCCGATCTCATTTCTGGCGTTGTTTCTAAGGCCTAATGTCGCTCTCGTTCGGGCACGGGTCAAAACTGTCTTGAGGTCAGCGGACAGAAAGAGGGATCGCGCGCACTGAGTCAGAACAGTCTGGAGTCAGTGCACCACCGGCCTTAAATTGAAGTGTATGTGGAGCCGAGAGAACAGATACTAGTGTAGATGAGGCTGTGAAAGAATTTGGTGGTCTTGAATCTGATTTTGGACAAAGTGTTTCCCACTCTAACTGGTCTAGTCCACCGCTGTTTTTATGCAAAATGACTTATGAAAAAGTAAAACACTCTTTGCCTCTATCGCGGTGAAGAGCGGAGCAGAACGGATGCTGTGGACAAGTATACACAGACAAAGAGTGTTTTACTTTTTCATTCGTCATTTTCCGCAAAAATAGCGGAGCGGAGCGGATGCAGTGGACAAGACCATTAACTTGTGAAGTAGCACAGGAAATCAGTGTTTCAAAGTATGTTTAGGAATTATGATGGGAGGAACTTGGTGATACTGTGTCACCGAAATGTCCATTTTGAATCATACTTTTCAAATGTAGCGAATGGGATGCTAGGCGACAAAATTTTGCAACATCGACCTTCTGGTGCAGGCTCAGATACACCAGAAAAGAAACGCAGCGAGGAGACAGATCTGTATGGTTGTCTGAATCCGCTGAACACTGTCCAGATGGCCCGGGGCTGAGAGACAAGTGACCACTGCGCCTGTAGACAAGCCGTCACCGTGGAGAGTGCCGCTCCTTTAATGTTCGCGTGTTGCCCTGTCATGTTGGGGGTGTGGGTTCTATCCCCTGGACTGTTTCACCATTAGACCACCCGAATGCTTCTATGCAGGCAGACATTGCTGAGCTTCAGATCTTTCAAATGGCAATTGTTTCTCTCATTTCATACTCTTTGTTGTCAATGCCTCGTATCTGATTATCAACGCGTTATGCTTTGAGGCTTTGGATCTGTTTAGCGCAGTCTCTCTCTTTGTTGTATTTAATTTGTTCTTTATTTGCGACAGCTTCAGTTCCAAGTGATCTATATTTTAGCTGTTGCACTGCACGGTTAGTTATTCTCAAGAGTTATATTATTAATCTATCCATCCATCCAT
This sequence comes from Onchidella celtica, assembly GCA_963931925.1. Taxonomy (NCBI): domain Eukaryota; kingdom Metazoa; phylum Mollusca; class Gastropoda; order Systellommatophora; family Onchidiidae; genus Onchidella; species Onchidella celtica. The sequence goes on from OZ007572.1 coordinate 34,511,480, forward strand.
CCATCCATCCATCCATCCATCCATCCATCCATCCATCCATCCATCCATCAGTCTTTCAGCCAGCAATCTCTCTTTCCGCTCCACCCCTTCCCACTTACTTTGGCACTTCCTATCCACATGCACACCCTCAGACTTATGACAATCACTCAAGAATAAAACCGGGTATAGGGTTACTTTTATCCCTTTTAGCCAGCAATTTCGAAATTTCTCACATTGTCATGACCCAACCTTTTTACATGGCGCAGTCATGCTATATCCAAAGATCCCTATTTTCCAGTCCTTAGCAACAAATAGATCACCACATAGCTATACATCTTCACAGGATACCTTCGAGAGTTCGGGTTTAACAGCATTCATAACAGAGAAAGAACTGCAAGAGATCTACAGAGGAAGAAACATCCGACAAATAAATGTTTCGGCTCTTGATTTTTCAACAGCAAAAAGCAACCAAAAAAAAAAAAATTATTTCCGCCCGCCCCCCCCCCCCTCCTTTTTTTTTTCTGGCCACATTAAAATTTCAGCTGTGGAGATGAAAAGTTTGACACAGCGACTGGGTGGTCTGCATGCGCCTTTCGATTTTATCTCCTAACGTCCAATCTGTGGTTTCACACCTGTCAGTAAAGGTCTTGCCCCTCTTTCCTTTGGCACACAAAATGAAAACGATTGTCGCCTTTGCTGATTTCATCGCCTTAATTGACCCTCAAACGCATACTCGGAACCCCAGATGCTGCATCTCAAGTCGCTTAACCCTTCCAACCCAGCTGTACTGATGTACGCTCTCTCCTTCTGAAAGAGCTGTCTTTCCTCGCGAGTTCTACTTAGCTGTGATCAAAGGCGCTAGATTCTTGCTGCTTCTCTGTGACTGATTTCTGAGCGCTGCTGGAAAGTCTCTATGTCTATCTGTCCTATCTTTCTTTTACACTCTGAATCTAGTCTATCATCTTGTCCTGTTTCTCAGCCCTGAACATCTTCCATGGCGTCGATGAGTTATGATTAATAAACTGAAAAATTCCGCGCACCACATTCTGTCTGAGCTTCCCCCCAAAAAATGTCTTCTTTCAAAGAAACAATAGGGTTAATATAATAATCTTGGTATTTTGTGCAGATCGAGCATAGCTGGTGTGGTCCTTTTCTTTGTGGAAATGAGCTTTAAATAGAGAAACAGCTTGAAAGGATTCGCTAGTGTGTGTCAGACTGCTAGAAGGCACAGCATTGTGTCTGGAACCGACCAGGATATGTTAACTCTGTGTGTCTCAGTAATGGAAAATGGCGAAGTTATTTTTTTTTTAATCTCGGTGTTAATTTTTCCGAAGTTTCAAATCAAAATTCCGAGTGGAATTAATTTTTCGGAAGTTTCAGTGTCATATTGTTTCTAAACACAGCATTATGCCCGGTACAGTCCGGGACATTAACTCTCCAAGTCCTAGCAGAAGAAAATTCCGAACGGTATTATCCTAGACTTAGAGATCTCTGGCCTGGGCCCGTCCAGGATGGTTGCTAACTTACTCCGTACGTCCGAAGAGTGGAAATGACAAAGTTTTTAAAACGACGGTGCGAATTTAGCCGAAGTTTCATTGCCGTATTGTTTCTACACACACCATTCTGTTTGGAACCGTTGAGGATGGTATCGGTAACTCTCTAAACTGTCATTTCTCAGAGTGGACAAGGAAAAGACAATTTGTTGGGTTTTTTTTAAATTTCGAATAAATATATTAGCTTATGTGAAGTTGCAATGCCATTTTCTACCTTAAATCTTTAGGTCATTGCAGCAAATTACGCCGGGAGACAATAATTATGTGACAGTAAGTGCTGATTTTTTTTTTTTTCTTTTTTTTTTTTTTAACTTTTGTGTGTCTTGAAGTCAAGGATGATTGTGTATGAGTGTGATTTCGGATATTAGTAGTAATGAGGGATTACATTTGCATAGCGTCTATCTCATAAACAAACTGGACTCAAGGCGCTTTACAATGAAACAATAACAACTCTGTCCGTCTCTCTCTCTTTCTCTGTGTGTGTGTGTGTGTCTGTCTGTCTGTCTGTCTGTATGTCTCTCTCAATTCTTTCTCTCTCTTTCTCATATTTACTTATAAAAAATATACTTTCATGCTATACAAAACAAAGACAGACACCGTCAGTCAGTCAGTCAGTCAGTCAGTAGAAATTCCCCATACAGATCTGATGTTTTTTGGGATATTGCAGTTCGGAGTTCAGAGGGTTAAAGTTAAGACAATTGAACTCTTCACCCTCAGTGGCACCACCACCACCTTGCATGCCAGACAGCAGCGGACAGCCCAGCACCATGGGGCATTTACTCTGCCAACTTCGGCGCCTTTGATGTGTAAAACTGTTCCCTTTGATCTTCTTCTTAATTTATTTTCACTGGCAGTCAGCGCTGGTCGTTAATTAGATTCCCCCTTTTTCCCTCTTTCGTTCTCTCTCTCTCTCTCTCTCTCTTTCTTTTACTGGCTCGACTAATCAACTGCTCTATTCCGCCCATTCAGGAAAGTGAAATTAATAGAACTTGGTGGAAGGGGAGGGTGGGGCTGAGATGAGGAACATCTCGCATGGCATAGCAAGCCAGTGGGCGAAAATTGTACTAGCCTAGTTGCCCGTGTGACCCCGAGCTACTCACGCAAAGCGCGAGTCTCTGGCAGTGGCACGAAACATTCAGTCATTCAGCTGTTTCACTGTCTCATGAATTGGATGTTCAAGGACAGACACCGTGTTGTTTTGGTTTGCAGGCTTCAACTTGAAGTATGTGTTATTTCACTGCATCTGAATATTGTTGTTCTGTTCTTGTTACTTAATACAATTGTCATAACTGCGGCATAAGAGAAGGCAAGCTATGTTAGAATTTGACATTGATTGTACAATTCTACGGACGCTTTAGTGTTTATCTTTGCTGTGATGTATTATCCCCAATGATCGAGGACGGACATCGTGCTTTTAGGATTAATGTGTATTTGTCGCAGAATGCACCTGAATAAGATTTTATCATTATTATTATTATTTATTATAACATAATTATCGTGACATAATCAAATTTTCAACTATAGGCCTAATGCTAGAACCCGCGTTAAAAAAAAGTAGTATACGTGATCCTAAACAGTCTGTCGACCATCAGATTCTGTCGTGAATGTGAACACACTAGATTTTTGGACTGTGCAGCAGTGAATATAATGTTCGTTTCTCTTTGTGTTCGACAGTGTGATGATGGTTTCATGGATGAGCCCAACATGGTGTTGGATGATCTTCACATGGATTTGTTGGAGAAACATCATCAAGACAACATGCAGTTCATGGCTTCAATGCTGGCCAGGGTGAGCACTGTGTGGTTGCTGTGTTCTGTCCGAGACTTACCAGAAATTGTCTTTCTGTCTGACCCTGAGTACTGCTTGACTGTTGGTGCGAACTTAGTTCTTATTTGTTCCAACTCGGCGTTTTGCACAACTGAGAGACTGGACTTTAACCCTCTAGCGCCGAGTGTACCATATTTGCCAAAATGCAACATCTTTGATACATTAATTTACTCTCCGAGTTTTCTTAGCAAATAATTTTTCCAATTAAATATTTATATTTTTGCAATAATCCGACAAATCAAAATCAGTTTGACATATTATTTAAGAAGTTTTGGGATTTGCGATTTTCGTCTGGGCACTAGAGGGTTAATATTAAACGTTTGCGGCTTTAGTTATTATGATAAAGAGTTAGAAGTAAATCTGAACTGTGAAACATCTTGGTCAGTGCCGCAGCGCATTTTATACAGATGTCAAAGTGTGCATTTGTTATACCTCTTCCGCATTCTAAAAGATCTCCAGTTTTTCAGAAAATAATGGTAGAACAAACAAGAACTAAGGTCCCGTGCTACTAGAAGCTGGTCAGTGCTATATAAATATTGTCTTATTTGCTGGCACACTACACTCCTTCGCCTATCCATGCATTCTTCACGCCCCCCCCCCCGGGCGTTAACTTTCTGCCTCATCCTGCATAAGAGCACCCATTCACTCAATCAGCCATGCATTCAGCCACCAAACCAATTCAATGGCCAACTCACTTACTAACATCACTCTTTTACTCACTCACTTACTCACTCACAGACACGTTCACTCACTCACTCACAGACACGTTCACTCACTCATCCATTTCAACACTTCATACATATACATGACGGGAGCGTTTTCTTTGTAACCCCCCCCCCCCGCCCTTTTCAAAGCACCATCATCATACCCACTATAAGAAATCCCTGTTTGTTTCTTTCCTCTTCTTTCTGAGCCGCTGTTTTCTTGGCTTTGCCACTGCATCTTGTCCCCCGCTGCAAAAAAACGTTATTTATTTTTTTAGATTATGATCAGGTGTGCAATATAGTAGTGGGGGGGGGGGGGCAGATTTCATAAAAATCCCATTACAAGACCTTTACATGTAGTCTCTGTCTTAATTAGTGCTATAGCGGGCTTGATTCTTCTCTCAAAGAAACACTAAATTATGCGAAGTTTAAGATTTGAAATGCCTTCACAAAGAAGATTATGCCGCAGTGTGCAATAATTTCGTTACGATGATGATAATAATCGGCTCTGAGCAGTGTGTGGGTGTGTGTGTGGGGGAGGGGGGGAGTAGAGTGACGGGGGAGGGAGTATCAAATCATTTTCTCCCGCCAAATGTATAACTAGGTGCGTAAGTGCGGTGCATAGGCCTACATAACCTCGTACATCTAATTTTTCGCCGAGACGTTTGTCTTTCATTAGTTTATTAATACCTTAATCCTTTCCCGTCTTCTTCAGACCAGGGGCGTACAAAGGGATAAGTTTTGCCCGGTTTAAATGGCAAATAAAAGATGAAGGGCGGCATGTCGTGGGCCCCCGTGTCGATCCTCATTATCCCTGACGACAGAACCCATCTATCAGCTATCAGGTTAAGACCCTGCATTTAAACTTCAACCCTCTGCAAAATGGTAGGTGGCGCGGCAGGGAGGCTGTTTGGAAACTGGCAAAAATATAAATCTGTGAAGGTTAACCGGTGGTAACACGATAGCCAAGGCCTATTAGCCTCGCTTTGAAGTTCGCGCCAAGTCATTTTTCAGAGGAATCAAAGTGTCTATTCTGGTGGTAAAGTGCGGCCTCAAGACGATTCGGTTACCACATGACTATTCATACGGCGAGAGGGCGGAAAAAAACTTGGCCAGACATTTTGCCGGCTGGCGTTCTTTCATTTCCGTGTGTTTTTCTTGTCTTTTGTGTCTTCTTTCTAGTGTTTTGTCTTCCTAGCCACAGCTATTTACCTCATTTACACATTCAACACCCAGTGCAGTCTTGATCCTCCACCCATATTGAATTTCCCAGGGTACCGTTTGTTCGTATCATTTTCTGCAACAATTATCGTGTCTTTGGAATCTGCCGAAAGTCAAACTACTGATCTCTAAAGGAAAGATAAATTCCTATCTGTTGGATGTACTATATCTCACAATTACCATACTAGAAAGAAAATCTTTAACTTTAAATTCTGTTTTATATTTTAATCCTAACTAGGCAGACGGTTTACGGTAGTAATAATTTCAAAAGTAGTAGCTGAAACTAAATAGATGGGACATCGAGGGAAAACTTTCAACAGTGGGGAATTTTTTTTTTCATTCTTTCTTTATGAGAAGAACGAACTCGCCAGATAGTGTAATTTGTTTTCTCTGTCTTCCCCAGTGACGGCCAATCCGTCTGTCTGTTTCTCTCTTTCTCTCCCTTTCTCTCTCTTCTTCTTCATCTTCATTCCCTAGCCTCTTTTTGGTTTTTTAATTTCGTAAAATATCCATCTGGTGTAAATTTACCTGGTTAGCTTAACTCCTCCCCCCCCCCCCCCCAACCAGCCTTTTTCACCCAACCGCCCACGTGAGATACCGCCCACTGGCAACTGGTTGGATTCATTGAAACTCCAAATCGTGACGTCACTCTCCAGCTAGTCGGCAGATTACAGATCGGTAGGTGCCCGCCTAGGCCAAAGATCCTGCAGTCCTTCTCCGGTAATTTCCCACCTTTTATTTCAAACTCTTAAGTTCGTCATCACGTTCTTTTTCCTCATACCGAATGAGCCCTGATCTCTGTCACCCACTGTTTTGTGCTGCCACTCGGAACTGCACTCAATTCTAGTGGCAGTTCAGGTGCATTCGTTCTCTTTTATTCCATCTTTCCATCATAACACGCACACGGTAACTGCATGATTACCCTTCCGAGGCCCAAAGTGTTACACACGTTTGAGCAACATTCAGCAGGAACAGAAAGTACGCGTTTGACATTTAACACGCAGCATTGTGGTCTTGCAGGACCATTTTTTTTCGTGAATGTGTACCGATTTCAACGTAATTTTCTACAAAGCAGAAAGGAATGATCTGGCACTCAAACTACATGGGTCAAACTTTACCCAAAGCACCATCTTGCAGGACTTTTCTTTTCGTGTATATGTAGCGATTTCGGTGTAATTTTCTACGTAGCATAAAGGAGTGATATTGCACTGAAACAGGCATGGTTCAGACATTTTGGAAGACATTTAATGACTGATGGGATATGACATAAGAAAATGGGATATTTGAGCAACCTCTTAATCCCCACAGCTGCTATCCGCCATACGTGTTTTCGTGCTGATGATGAAAACTCCTTTTGGGAGAGAGGAAAACGCCGCCAAAAAGACGAGAATTGAAAGTAATCCAGAGGTTGATTTGATTGAAGAAAAAAAAATGTGCGTATCTATAGCGGTGGTGGTGGGGGAGGGCGGGCGGGGAGGGGGGAGAGATCGCAGACCACCATGTGAGGTAATTTCAATCCCCAAAGTGCGATAAGCGAGGTGCACCATGGGTGGTATTTCAGTACAAAGTGCCGCAATGTGCACCGTTTATCTTGTTCCAATCCCCGTAGCTCGCACGAAGGTGTCAGTATTGCATGGGAATGCCGAGTGTTACACTACATACTCGGTGTACACGCACATTTTCATCCCCACAAATTAGGAACAAAGTGCACGACATTGTCTTCGCTGTCGCGGCCTCTGGCGTTATCCATTCCACTATCAGATGGTCCGAGTTGGTGTGAGAATAAATTACATTACTTGTACAGACTGTCAGCTTTTTCCAGTTCGCTCTGCCGTCAGTGGCGGATCTATTGTGAAACTAATGAATCTTCAGCTTCAGAGCCCCGAATTTTTTTTTAATGAGTGAATAGCCTCGAGATTCTTGCAAGGGGAGCAAGGCCTCTTGGACCCTGTTGGATGTTGCACTAGTGTTGCTGGTGCAAAGCCTTAGGGGCCCACATAACAGTTCCAAGTTTTCGGGTCCCAAAAATGTAGGTCCGCCGCTGTCTGCCCTGTTACGGAAAAAAGCCAGCCTAAGCTAGATTCACGTTTAAATATCATTCTAGACTGAAATGTACTCTGTCTTTCTATCTGGATTATAATTCTGTACAATCAACAGCTCCAAAAAAAAAAAAAAAAAGGAATTTGAGCGAAGCACACAGAGTGATGTTTTTCACACAGTTTTTCACGTCTTCTATAACATTTGCCTTTGGGCGTGTACGGTTTTCCCACAACAGCGCTGTGTCCTTGTAACTGGATGAAGATCTTTTGTCGCCAGTTCTGAGAAAGATGTTTCAGATTATGTCATAATTTTTGTTTTCCCGACAAAAGAAATATTGTAGACCTTGAGTGTAAGACCCGAGATAGACGGAAAGTTCTTCAGACGCGGAGACTCGTATACGCCACGACACAGGAGCCAGCCCCCCGGGGGAGTGGGCTGGTCGCCCCAGAGTACCTTGTCCCACGGAAAGCCCCCCCCCCCCCCTGAGTCGCCACATTCTGTGTGTTATTAGAAAACTCTGTCCGTAACTGGATCGGACGTGCGCCCCCAGGCGAAATATTAATCCGGTTTCAGGAGATATTTGAAGTAAAAGCCGAGGGGGGAAAAAGTGTCTTGTTGGATTAGATAAGCGTCCGATTTGTTTGGACAACTATTGTGTGTGGGCGCAAATTGCAAGTGGAAGTTTGTGATGATTATCTAGCTGAGTAGTCTGAACCCCGGAAATTGTTGCGGTGACATGGGAAGACGTGAGTGGGACACGCCACTGGATGTTTGTTCGAATGCCGCCAGCAAAAGATGCGGGTAGTTGGTGGGCGCACTGGTAGGATCTCCTTCTGTCTGGTCGTTACGCAATATTCTGTCCAGTGCAAGCCATCACCGTGTCCATGTGCTGTTTCCAAACTCAAACTCAAACTCAAACTTCTGAGTTCATGACAATGTGGGTGGTTGGTGGGCGCTTCAGGTAGAGTCTCTTTCTTTCCTATCGTTCTGATCGTCTTACTTCTTCCTAGCACATTGTGGCCGTGATCGTGTCGACGTGTTATCTCCATACTCAAACTCAGCATAGATATCAGGTGTGTGTGTGTGGGGGGGGGGCGTCAAAAATGGCCAAATTCGAGCTTATGTACTTTGTGGATAGCCACTTACCACGAACATAATAGAAAAACAAAGGATCAAAGCGCGTATCTCAGTTGGCTCTTTCTGCACGTCATCGCCCCCTTCTCACCCTACCACTCATCCACCCCCCTCCACTCTGTAAAGTTGAAAGTTGACCTTTCCAGACATGAGCGGTTTGCGCCCCAGAACCAATGTTATGTCATCTTGCCCTTTCCCCCGGGTACCAAATCACCTTCATCCCGTTGTTCTACCTTCGAGCTTCTCGACCGTACTCAAAGAGCTAAAGCTCTGAGCTAATCTGGATCATGTTATTTTCGTCTGGGGCCCCCATACCCGAGTTACAAAGAGTGCATTCTAAATCTCCGAACGGACCGATTTTGGAAGCTGACTTAGGGCCAGGTACGAGGTATTCTGTTGGGGCGGATAGCGGAATCACTAAACTTTCCATGGATTCCTGCACCCGGGGGCGGGGGGGGGGGGCATGTCTTGTTCTGGCCTAGGATTTAGAGAAATAATTTAGCGAGTGTAAAAGGCGTCGATTTTCCCGATAGAATGACCAGAATCACATGTTACGAAACAGAACTCAGACTGTTGTCATGGAGGTAAACAAAACAAATGGTGGGATCACGATTCTGTTGTTATGCGGAAGTTGTGACGTCAGTTCAACTTTATTTCATCGCATTTCTTATCTCTGCTGCACACTCTCTACCTGTCTTCTTCCGGTCGGTATAGAGGAGGTCGTGAATGTGGAGGTCACGGGGTCACCAGTGTGTGCATGTTGGCTCAGACTTTGCACTTGTCGTTTTTTAGAGTGAGTGAAGCGAAGACCTGAGAAACAGGCGGGGAAACAGCTCCAGAGTTGATGTAACTTGGGGGCACTCGCGTTCCATTCATGTCACGCCGGGCCAGCCTTTCCACAAGGTACTCACCTTGATGCACATTGGGCGTTTGCACCGAGCCCTGGCAAGTCACAACTTGTCAGATGAAACCGGCAGTGTAGAGGTAGGAAAAGGCACAACCTACAGTGTACTTGATGTTGATCTAAGACATAATTGATGCAACTTTCCATATTATGTTGTCTGAAATCCTGTGGAGTTCCTATAATTGGTCGATTTCCTCCGTTGTCGAACATCTAAAGGTGTTTCTTTGTTGTTTAAAATGTGTCAACTTTCATTGTCTGAAGTATAGACGTTCTCTATTATCGAAAGCCAGTACTGTTGGCGTTCTGTACTGTGTAAAATCCGTGGGATATTTTGTTTTTTGACAGCTCTCGGGGTTGTGCAGCAGCAGTGGATGTGCCAAACAAACATTTTGTTCATACCCCCCCCCCCAACACACACACACACAACTCACTATCTGCAATAATCCCTGTGCCCTTACCCTTCACCCCGCCCCCAATTTTTTGGGACACCCAAAGATTATAAATATCTGAAACCAGAAAGGGGGATGTGAGGGAGCGAATGATCTAAATGAATCGTGACCACGCCATATTTTGTCCCCCACCCCGGGCTTGTAATAACAATATTATGCTTGCGATATCTAACTAGTCACTCTCAATCCTGTACGTAATAACACTTGGAACTATGGAGCTTTTAGGATAGAAGAGCGAGAGAGAGAGAGAGAGAGAGAGAGAGAGAACACTGGCGATTAGTTATTGCAGTTTCTGCTGTTTTTATTGTTGTTTTGGTACTGGTACGTTTGAGTCTTCACCCACACCTTTTCCCGGTCCTGTTAATGTGATCTGTTTGTGTTTGGAAGTAGACCTGCCATGCAAGGCCGATAACAGTGCTACAGACACTGGCGCTGCAAACAACAGCATCAAACTGGAGCGAGGATTTAATGTTGAAACCACTCACCACTTACTGTGTGTGCCAAATCAAAGACAGGCTGGTGCCCCCCTCCCCTTTCCACCGCCGTCTTTGTTTTGATTTCATTCCAGGTTGCCAGATAAGTCCATTTTGTACACCGTGTCTTTCCGTGGCCATTAGTCGACTGGGGTCGGGTTTCTACTGACGTCATTATCTTCCAGGTTCCAGCCCTTATCGACAGACAGTTGCATGTTTAAAGCTGGGGGTGCCCCGCCCTCTTGCCTTTGCTGGGGGATTTCTTTATCACTCACCCCCATGTTCTGCTCGGCCTGGTTTGGGTGGGAAGTTAAGACCCGTAACTTACCATCGTCTCTCGCAAGTCTCGGCTAGAGCGCGCTCTATAGGCGAAGGGTGAGATTTCGACCGGAGTCACGGTGTAACCGATGATTTAGTCGAGTAGTGTCGCTCTTTGATGTCCAGACGGTGTGCGGGTTATGGGTGATGTTCTGTCTCAAAAGAAAGATAGCATTATCATTTTTGAGATTCCATCCATCTTTCCTCTCTCTTTTCTTAATCCTATATCTCTTAGTTAAGGAACAAGCACCCACCCGTCTAGATCTCGCCTCCACTCCTACTACTATAATATATACATACAATTATACACAAAACTCGCGTTCACCTGCAAATTTGTACCATTGTCTCTTTGAGTCAATGTGATGGAGAGGGTTATGGCGAGACAGAGACGAAATTTGTTTCTATTTACAGACGCACAATTTCCCCCACCTGATGCCGGTGTCAGGTGTGCTATGGTCTCGTGTAGTGTTTGACGGGTGATCTCAGGAATCCCCGGTGAAACTGCTGAAGTAAAAACTCTATGACACAGTGGGCAGATCTTCGGTCCAACTATGATCGAAAATTAGAAGTTAAATGCGGTTTCTTGGTTCACATGGACTAAATTGTTGCTTTAAGTGTATAACTGTGAATGAAAAAGTGAAAAGTGGTTTCGTTGTTCGTTTATGGTATATTATTTTAACTGTGCGTGTGTTTGATAACTGCGTCGATTTGTCATCATGGATTAAACAATAATACTACACTGAAGTCCGCGATAAAGCTAATAAAGTAATATGCAGTCCATTAGAGGCATTATAGTCTCGCTAGTCTCTCTCGCCAGTGTTCTGGGTAAGTAGATATAGTGGAAGCAAGTGGCAGACATAAATCTTTGAGAGACCAGATGGCGGACATTCATGTACCGAGGGTTGGCAATCAGAATGTTTTATGTCCAAATAGTCAAATTGGGGAAAACGAGTTTGAAATTTGTAACCTTAATGAAAATTCAAATAACTGCAATATCTTCAACACGGTCACATGAATAGTTTTATTTGGCTTATGAAATAAAGGCACACATTTTGTATCTTGCATCTCTACAGGCATTTAAAAGCAATGAATAAAATTGGACATAAGACATTCTGCTTCATAACCCTCGATATAATTATGAAAGCATGATGTGTGCACTATATAGGCGGGTATTTCTTCAGAAGTTTCGAAATTTTTTCCTTTTACTTTCCATTATATTTTTATTAATTCTCAAGTAAAGACCATTCTTCACCTGAAACGGCAAATGGAGCATAATTGACAATCAAACATCCCTGGCTAGCATCCATACGTCAGTCCCTCGTAGGATTGGTAGGATTATTGTAGGAACCGGTTTCCTACATCAGATCGATGTCGGCACGATGTCGTAACCAGCGGCTCTACGTAGAAACGATGTCATTCCAATGTGCAGACGTCCGTAGGGTTCCTGTATGTTGAGCTTACATTAAAAAACTAAAGTGTGCATGGCCCGTTTTTTGTAATAATATTAATCTGAGAGGGGGGGCGGGAGTAACAACACCCAAGCCTACAGAAACCTCACAACTAAGTTTATGACTGATCATGTGGAAACCATTTTTGGGGTCAAACAGCGCCCCACGACCCACATTCACGAGCTCTACGGGCTGACCCCAATCTTGACAAAGACTTGAACGTGTCTTTCTTTCTCCCGGAGAGAAGGTCCCCCCCCCCCCCCCCCCGGGATGAATTAGAGGATTTGTTTTCAACACGTAAAAATAAAGTGAGTGTTCAGGGCTTTGACGCAGACGCGTCGAGGTTGTGGAAAGAAAAATGTAATTGGAACCAAAGCGGGAGTGATAGTTTGCCAATAACGATGGCAGTCCAGTTGTAATAATCAATTGCCGTCATCAGGGTGTTCCTTTATTACTGTTTTAATTTTACATGTGGTTAGAGGCACAGATTGGAAGAGACTTTCATTATCGGGTATCTCACACCGCTATCAATAACCTTTCCCCTTGTCTCCAAATTGTTGCGTTTTAACGAATAAGAATGGGCTGGAGTGCAGTGCATGTTGCGAGTGTTTTGAACGTGCCCTTGTGAAGTATGACTTTCTTCCGATACCTCCTGAATAGGTTTTCCAGTATTTCTTGTTGAAAAACAGAAAGAAATTGTTTTGGATTACCAGTCGGCTTGCACAATCGCACAATAAATGGACCTCCATTTGTAGCCAAATAGGCCCTATTATAAAAACCACAGAAAAACTGTGGGGTCGCAGCTAGGCTATAAGCAAGGTCAAAATTGGGCAAAAAGAAAAAGTTGTACGTAGCAAAGCCCCCGCATAAGAAATAATACCCAAACTTGTTTGCATTGTATCGTTTGGGTATTATTTCTTACGCGGGTCTTTGCTACATACAACTTTTCCTTTGTGACCAAGTATATTCAAAGCCAGTATTTTCTCTATTCGGTTTTGTGATTACACTACGGTCCCCTAACAACAAGCATCTTTAAGGCTCTTGATGTGGAGAAAAACTAGACATCTTAAAATAATGAGAATCTGGAATGGATGTCGAATTTTTGGACGCAATTATCACAAACGTGTGCGAGTGAGACTGATCATCAGCTGAAAAGTATAGCAAGTGCAGGCCTACCATATGTGGTATCAGGTTCTCATGACCAAAGAAATTTCATGGAAATACACGCGTTGACACTGATGAATATGTTTTTGTTTTAGGGTAATTTTCAAAGTCTTCTTAATCAGCTGGGAGCGTCTGTTGGCCAGTACACTTCTTAACTCATCATGTGGACAGATTCCACCACTGACGCCGAATATTCACTGGGAGTTTTCCTACCCTGAATTCTTACCAAGCTTAGCAGGCCAAGCGAAAAGATCGCGCTTGTTGATTCAGATGAGAATTTATCTGGTTCTTGAAGTGATCGACTGTCGCAGCTGTCAACACCAATTTGTCTCTCAAAATAGCGAGCAGCTGTAAATTTACGCGTTTTTCAAATTCCATCTATTGGCTGAGAGTCACGGAGGGCGAAATGTTGTAAATCCGCGGAATAGCAAGTTTACCGAGACCAATCATACATCGTTCTGCTAGTTTACCGAGTTGGCTAGATCTGAGGAGCTGAGGGGTTTCTCCAGGCGAGCAGTTTATCGTGGAAAGTGGATTGGAGGACGAAAGGGCCAGCTTATTTTACACGACATTTACATTAGTGTTCTTCTTTACCATCGTACTGGAGATACGCTGTCGATGTGGCCGGCTGGTTGGCTCGGGCGATGTTTGTCCTCCGCGGCCGTAGAGAGAAGTATGTAGGTTAGGTAAATTGTATAAATTGATCTTTGGCTCCGGGTGGAAACTACAGCAAAGTTATGAAATACAACCATTCCTGCAGACCTGGAGAGAGACCATGCTTCGTCCTGAGAACTGATAGATGTAGACAATTTAGCAGAGCAAGTGTATACACGCCAGGTTCCAGCCAAATGTAAATGTCTCATCCTCTTATTTCGAGAGCTGACTTCAGATAGTTAATCTTTTCTTGTTGAGTAGTTGAAGGGTTGCCCCCCTCCCCCATCCCTCTCCCTCTTTATTTACTGTCTGGAAAATGGAATCTCGGTATTTCATCCCATTTCTTTGCTTTGGTGGATTTCAGTGGATGACTGTGTCTAGACATCTTGTTTAGGGCCTGTCTATAGAGTGCAAAGTGCACTTTTACCGCTAGTTATTTGATTTTGTCAAACCGTAACACTAACCGTATTTACTTGTCATTTTATCTTCACCGTCTGTGTAATCAGCCAGCAAATGCGACAGAGTTTTTTAGAAGTTCTAGTATTTTTAGTTAATTAAATCCAACTTTCCGACTTCATGCAGCATAATTAACTTTCTTACCTCTAGTAAGTCTTAATTATCCTGCCATTTTCTCATCTACAGCGCCATATTGATGAAGAAGGGGGTACAACTGATACAGCCACCACAGAGAACTCCTCCCAGAAGCATGAAAAGGATAGCGGAGTAGGCCGAACAGACGAGAGCACCAGGAATGAGGAAAGCTCAGAACATGTAAGTTGGGACACTTCATAAATGCCATCTGATAAGCAATTGGCCTCTTATCAAAGAAAAATGATATAGTCTTGGTGGTCTTCGGGGGTGCTGGTCAGTATATATTCTCAATGTCAACAGTTTTTAGTTGACAACTTGAGTCAGATCTAGATCTACCTTGTTGACTAACACAACTTATGAAAAGCCAGGGCCTCACCATTACTTGAGGTAATAAAATATTATGTCCCCCACCCCTTTTTAAAAAAAAAATATTTTAAGAAGTTCTTTTTGTTGTATCTTTATGCCAACAGCTTTGAAGGGCGCACATCATCCCTGACTACATTAGCCAATGATACTTCACTTTTGAACCACATAAAAGTGGTAACTTGCAGATGGATACCTACTTTTAATCAGCTACCGCAAGCAAGATAATCACGGTTCTAGTTATCTAGAACTGTCCTTTATCTATCCTCTTCAGGGACATATTATGTTAATCAAATGAAACATATTTCAGAACTTACTTTTTGTTTAGTTTGAGTGGATAGCCACAAATTCTTTCAGATACAGTTGTAAAAAATGTTATTAATGCTGGTTTGATAATTTATTTCATACTTGTTTTGTATTAATTTCCAGGAAAATTTTGACTCAGAAAGTTTAATGACACCCCCCACAACAACATGCAAAGTTCGCCATCTCAGTAGCGACAGCTTCTTGTCCAGTGACATTCCTGGGGAGGTCTGCACCAAATTTCGAGACATGCTGGACCATCGCTGTGGCAGTGTAGGGAACTCTCCTCGCCGAGACGGAAGTAGGAAGGATTCCGAGGGCAGTTTAGAGCGAGAGTTGGCAATTCTGAATCGGGAAATGGAGGAAATTCAGGCAAGTTGAGTAAATGTAGTGAAAAATGTGCTGGTTGTTGTAATAACTATGTTGAGCTAGGTGACTTTGAATACAGGAGTTTGAATACAGCTACCAACCAAAGACTGCAGAGGAACACCCAGTTTCATCCCAACCTCATTACTTAAAAAAGAAAAAGGATCAGAACACGTTTGAAGATCTTTTTTAGTGTTGCTTTTCCAAGAATTTCAGTGTTGTTTTTTTTCGTATGAGAGATATAACCAAGTTGAGGACAAGATTTTGTGTACAAAAATACAAACATGATGTTCTTGAGTTTTGTAGACTATAAATGTACAGTTTGTCAATTGATGTTTATTTTATTATTTGCATGAGTGATAGGTAAATATTTCAATCTTATATTCATGATTTTATTAGCCTGATTAATTTAATTTGCATTTTATTTGAAATGGTCATAATGTTTATTTGCTTGAGACATTCAAACATACGGTAGTTGTGTAGCTCTTAGCTGTGTCTTGTAACCTGAAATAGTGAAGATTTCAATGATCTTTTTTCTTTTGTCTGCAGGTGGAATGCCAGGATTTGGTAGATAACCACATGCGAGAGCAACAACGTATGGCCTTGCTGGGCTACAATGAATCTGTGCTTAGAGGAGACACACAGAAAAGTCCTCGTATCGTGCCTCGAATGGGCACTCGACTGGAATACTCGAAACACCCGGGAGAGTCAGGGCTTGCCAGGAAACCTGGACCTGTTGGTTCAAGTAGTCCCAGCCATTCTGGCATGCCTGCTACTAATGGTGCTGTTAATATCAACAATAATAATACAAACAATGTTACGCCCACATCAAAGAGTTACCCCTCCACTAACGGTTCCACCATCCCTTCATCAGTGTCTTCAACCATGTCCTCAACTTGCCGGGGCATGAACTCCGAGTTCACTTCTAATACCAACACCACTTCCAGTTCTAACACAAGCACTGGGGTGTGTGACAAAGACAAAGACATGTGGACAACAACGAGTGCGTACAATACAGGTGAGTCATGTCGCAGCACACCTCTCACCTTAGAACTCAATCCTGCTGCAGATGATCAGGCTGAGCACCCGGACCACAGTGAATCAATGCTGTGTCTGGCAACTCCCACCAGTGGTGGCTCGTCAGGCCTGGTCACCAGTGACACAGAGAAACAAACCCAAACTCCAACCAAATCTAGAGACTATTCCAGTGAAGACAGCGGCCACGGTCATCCAAAAGGTTCCAGTTCTTCACATACAATCAAGGCTATGAGTATCGCAGAGAGCATGAAGGCAGGGCTGGCTCATCAGGGGCAGATGGGAGAATCACTTCAGGATTTGTATCTCCGCTGCGCCGATGTCATGTACACCAACCGCGCCAACTTACAACACACCATTGCTGTACAACAAAAACTCTTTCAACAACAACTTGAGCAACAAGCTCGTCTCCGTGGTCATGTCAACTCTCCAGGACATTCTAATCCAGGTAGTGGCAATGATGTTGCTGTGGACAGTGCTAAAAATAGCCCAGGTCAGACAGCGCCCTCTGACAGCGGTCAGATGGAATGGGTGGTCAAACGTCGTCCTGATGGCACACGATATATCACTCGTCGGCCTGTCCGCAGCAAGATGCTGAAAGAGAGAGCAAAGAAAATCAGTGAGGAAAGGTGTGGAATGACCACAGATGATGACGCAATGTCTGAAATGAAAACTGGACGTTACTGGTCAAAAGAAGATCGTAAACGACATCTTGAGAAAGCAAAGGACTACAAGAGAAAGAAGGAGATGCTGGTAAAAGCAAAAATGGATACCCTGAAGGAAACAGAAGAAAAGAAAGAGATGAACATTGTTGAACTTAGTCATCGGAAAATGATGAAACACAAAGGCAAGAAAGTCTTTGACAATTTTACCACTGTGAAGGAAATGTTGGCCCATGGTAATAAAGTGAGTGATGGAAAAACTTACAATCCCTTGCTGTCTGTGACAACTGTATGATGACGTAGACCACTTACTACCTTGAGCTTAGTTCTTCTCACCAACTGTTGATATTTGACCTAGTATAAAACCATGGGAGACTTGCAGTCAAAGCCTGATTTTTACAGCTTGTTGTACTAAATCAACTGGACTATGTGCTGACTCTAGGAAGGAGGGATTCCCTGTTGGAACAGCAATTTTTTCAATGTTTCTGAACATTTTCAGCTGGTGTCTACAGACTGGATGGGATGTAATACTTTCAAAATGGACTAAACAAAGAGTTTATGAGAGATGGAAGGACGGCCCAAAGTTGAGTTCTGAAGTGTACCTCGTCAATAATGTAAAAATATGTCAGTTGTATTATGGTTTTGTATATCCAATAGTTACAGTATACAAACAATCCATACACTTGTCCCTATGGAGGTATATTTATAGTAGCATTCGGTTAGATGTATGTACATGTTCATAATGCCTTTTTCATATGATGTGGGTTTTCTTGCTTTTCAGTTTTGTTTTCTTTTAGTGTTTTTGTGCACCAGCAACCTATCCTGCTCATTTAATGTCCTGATCACACTCTGTTCCAAGTGAAAGACAAAATATTCTATCAGGTTGACATTAATTGAATTACCATATGGTGTTATATTTGTATTGTTTATAAATTCTCTGACATAATAAGTAGTTTAAGGTTTGTTAATGAGATATCATGGATATTTTAAATTTTCTTAACCAAGGCCAAGAGAGACCTTACATACTGTAATGCAGCAATACTGAAATCAACATGTTCCCAGATTGGGCATTGTTCATCTTCCCATGCAAAATAGTTTATGGTTAAAATGCATCAAATTTTACCAAGTAGGGGTAATTAGTTTGGATTTCTTGAAAGAAAAAGAAGCACTGGCTAGTATCTTGATGTTGTGCCCATGAATGAAAGAGTGATCTAACTCCACTTTTGTCAGAAATTGAGATACCACAGAAACTTGCTGCACAGACCTTTCAAGTTTTTAACGGAATAGAGGTCCAACTCCTCTGAGGAGAAGAAATAGATATTCTGGTATTCTGGTATTCTGTGTCTCTTCTCTCAGCTTAGGAATTAATAGAGGCAAAGATAACAAAAATTTTGATTTAAATTTTCTCAAATGTAATTAAAGTGAAGGGGGGAAATTCTTTACTTCTGAGCACAGCCATGTGTTCTGATTACCAGCAATGAGCATTCAAGTGGAGTACAATGTATAATCTGAAGAGACTTGGAGTTGCAGCTGAAGTACAAAACATTTAATAATGTCATACTGACAATGATATGAGGACAGGACAAGACATGTAATGCTATTGTCTAGGAGAATGATGCTATTGTCTAGGAGAATGATGCTATTGTCTAGAATTACAAAATTTCAGATAACATAAAATAGCTTAACTGTGAATAAATAAGACATGTGTCATGTACATTCTGCTACAGATAAGAACAAACAAACAAAAAAAAGCAAAGCAATTTTTTAATTTCGCTGCAGTTAATGAATGTGTAAGTTGCTCTCTGCTCTTCATCTCTTCATTATGATTTGTCCTATCTCACTTACTGGCAGATCAACAACTTTTTCAGTTAAAATTTTGGTGAGAGTTAGATTTCTTAAACAAATGTACAGACACGTATGTAGCAAACCTGTTTCTAACTAGATTTCAAAAGTATTAAATGAAAATATACTTTGTGAGAACATACATGAACAATGATGTGGTAGGCTGTGATTTGCAACCATCGAAATCATCGGTGAGCAAGTATGTCAAATGGACAATGTTTTCATTCACAGTCAGAGGAAATTGCTGAGAAATTGCTGAAGAAAGCCATATCTCAGTCTGTTGTTCTTTTTCATTTTTCAGCACCCCCCACCCCCCCCCCCCCCCCCTCCAAATTTGGATCTGTTTTGTTTTTCTTTTTCATTGTTTATCACAAGGAAGGATGGAACATAACAATTTATCACAGTTTAACTGGCAGGTTCTTGTGTTAATTATCCTTTTGTGTACAACTTTCAAGAAAATCATTGTGCATCTCACTTACTGGTGTATCAATAATTTTCTCATTTTACAACAGAGCATTTCAAAGTTTTGGTCACTTTCGTTAAACTTGGACGTGGCAAAAACATTTATACTTATAACTTCAAAGATGTCGATGCGTCATTTTGTGAGTGTATAGATCCCATCACAAGCAGTCATTACTCAAAACCACTGAAATTTTTGATACGCCAGTAATGTGGGATAGGTGATGAAATGATCATCCTAATTTTTTCATTTTCATGATGTATTTTTAACCTACCAGGGGCTGTTGGTGGCTATTGTGTGGGGAGAGGATTGACTTGTAATGTATCAACCTGCTGTCTTGGTCCATACAGCAGATATTCAAATGTGTGCAATATTTATTTTATTTGTACATATGCTGGAATGAAGATCATGATGCTGTATCATAATAAATCAATAAATAACCATAGTAATAATTATAATAATAATAATTATTAATAATACTGTGTGGAATGACAGGTGATTAAATCAATTATGGAAGTGCTTTTGTAGGGACACAGTTGTAATGAATGGGGGAAAAAAGTATGGGAGTCTGGTGTGGCCAGAAAGTTTAAATCTCTTGTTTCTTCTTTTGTTTTTCTTTTTTTTTTTTTTGAATTTTATTTTTACTTTGGACAGTAAAAATACTGTTGGGTTGCCTTTGGTTGCCTGCCAGAAAAAGATTACTCTTTCATCTCCCAAAGCAACCAAAAAATGTTATGTATAATAATGTTAATTGTCCCTATGGAAGCACTTCCAGTTAAGAGTTGAGTGGATTTGAATGATTCATAAACATGACTGGTTTGCCAGTTTGTCACGGTGGTTTCTACCTAGGTGTACAAGATGATGTGCATTTGGATTTTTGTTTTGTGTTAATTTGATATACCTGGCATTGACATGACATTTCATGAATCAATGTTGATTATGAATGGAGAAAGATTCAAAGTGAATGAAGGATGTCTTTGATATTGTTGCCAAGAGAAGAGCTATAGGAATAGTTATTTTCCCTTGCCTTATACTTTCATCGTGTAAGCCAATTTTCTTGGCAAAACAACTGTTAACAGTTGCAAAGTGTCAGGGATGGTATATATAAGTGCTCTAAGCCTTTCATCTTTTGCAAGAATATCAGTTTACTTACAAAACACAAGATAGGCTCGTCTTGTCCGGCCCAAGGGTCGGCAGCCCTTCAAGAGCTGTATTTGAGAGTTCCAATAGAATTCAGCTTGAGAGTGAGCTGCAAAACTCGTGAAACTCTGTACTAATAGTATTTTTTTCTCACTTAAAGTTTTTTTTTGCTGGCAATTAAGAAAAGGAAAGAACCACAGGTTCAAGCTAAACGAGCTGTTGGTCTAGGCAATTCTCTAAATGCATTAATGTGCATCATACAAGACTTACTCAAATGGCTAATTTTAGCTGACACAGGTTCGGCACCATAACAAGATCTTGGTTCGCCAGACAAAAATTGAAAACATACAAGTAATTTAAAAATAAAGAATTTAAACTAAGTGAAAAATGCCAATTACTTTCAGTGATAAGACTTACTCATTACATGTTTATCATTTGGAATAGTGTGAGGCTTCTGCAGATTGCAAAGCCCTAAGTTGTAGCTTGTAAAGCTTAGTCTAAATCTGGCACTTAATGGCAGTGACAGATTGCTATAGGTAGCTTAAGATTTGACAGGAGTGCATCAGGATGCTTCAAGATACATTTGTGTAGAAACTGGGTGCACGTTGAAAGAATGCTATCGGGTAGACCTCTGTTGAATCAGATATGAAACTTTCTAAGAGATGAGGATGTCTAGGGGTAACTGGCAAGTGACTGTTTCAATCCATTTTCATATCAACATTTAAAACTTTCCTGTTATGGTGATTTCACTACGATAGGTAAGTGGTGGATGATGGAAACATTTCCTAATTGCCTGGTTTTCTAAAAAGAATAAATGATCTTCGTCTGGCTCAGCCGACATTGCTTCAACCCTGAAAGTGAAAGACTGAAATGACTGAGTGAATAAATGCTTAATGTATTCACGTGGAATGAGTTGTTAGTGGTTGCACTTCATGAATTTGATAGCTATTTAAATGTGATTTGTCAGATGATTGGGCCATTTCTAGGAGTGATTGGCTCCAGAGGAGGAATGGCTGAATTGAAGCATTTTTCAGTTTTGACTGAATTGTGGATTGTGCAAACAATTGAAATCATGTAACTCTGAAGACTGTGATTAGCTTCATCCTCAATGAAGTATGTGAAAAGTGGTTGGTTGGGACTGGTTGGTTGTTTTTGTTTTTGTTTTCTTTCCTGGTTCATGTTGTCGAAAAGTGTTCCTTATTAAAGCAAACAATTTTTTTTTGTACAATGTCTGTATGTATTAATGGGTTCTTTTCAGAACCTGCCGTGTACAAAAAGCACATACAATCATGGATGGTCGATAACTAACAATGGTAGATTTTATGGTTGGAATGTATTTTGTGCTGCGGAGTTTTTCTGAGTGTTTTGTGTCCAAGAGAGATTTTGAATTTCCTGTTCTGGCATAACATGTATGCCAGTGTCCAAACAGGATTTATTTGGAAACCCACAGGGAGATATACAGAATGTTCTATCTCACCATAAGTATTTGGTGGACAGGATAAATGATGGTGAATATGGGGGAGATTTGTGAAATACTGTAGCAGACTCATTGAAAATCTGTTCTTGCTTACCCAGGTATTTTTGCCACAAACCTGCATTCTTTCAGTATCTTTCCCTCTTTTTTTTTTGCCTTCAGATTTTATTTTGCTCTTATTAACATGTGAGTAGAGAAAAGTATCAGAGTAAATTTCACATGAGGAAATCTGGGTGTCAGTGGTAAATTTGGTACGGCGTCATCAATGAAAATAGGGTCCTTTTGGCAGTGCCTTGGAAAAGAAGTTTAACACAAGCATTTCGCACCATGTCAGATATTCAGCATTAGTGGCGAAACTAAAGAAAGTTGGAGTATTTTCTGTTTTTACTGGAAAGTGTCACTGAATCCAATGCTGAAAAACTGGCTGGTGGAATTGCAGTTTGGTTTTATTTAGAGCTGTTACAACTGGCAAAATGGAAAAAAGTACATCATTTTGAGTGATCATTTTCAGTCTGTGACTTAAGAGTAATTGTCTGATTTCAGAAGGAACGCGTGTGCCTTCATTGATTTGGAGAATTTGTTACTATGTGCATACAGATGTACATTCATCTTGCAATGACAGAACACAGTAAATTGCTGTTTTCAGATCACATTTTTAAGGGCAGGTACACATATATACAGCCATAATCTGTGTAAATAGTGGCACAGTCTCATGAGCTGTGCTTTGAATGTGGATAAGACAGCAGATTCTCAGCACCAAGGGAATTTATCTAACTTTTCACTATTATGCATTGATGGGCTTAGGAAGTCTTGAGGTCCTCAGAAACACTTGCACTTTTGAAGGAATCACATCCTTGGCAAGGCGGAGCAACACAGATGAATTACTTGCCTGATACCTTCTACATATTGCAACCTGAGAAATGAACCAGTTTATCTTCTTTGTTATATAATATTTGGTAGGAAAATATTCTGCAAATGATTTGATTCAGTAGGCAGGAAAGTAAAAACATAAAAAAATGAGGTCATTTTTCTTTTATTTTCATCCAAGTTTGAAGTCCTTCGGCTTAATTTGTACAGGACAAAAATAGCCATGTTGCTTCAAACCACAATATATTATTATTATTATTGTTTCGATATGCGTTCGTTTTCTTTCACAGAAAGATGATAGCTACTTTTTCTTTCACATTTAAAAGACATACTAAAATACACTGATGTAATTTTGAGGGAAGTTTGTAGAAATCAAAGAATATGATGTGAATTTGTGTATTATGGTTGTATGGCATACATGTGGTGGATACGAAAATAAATTGTGCTTCTTTGCAAAAAAAAAAAAAAGGTTTTTTTCTGTCTTTGGAAGAGTGAAAATGAAGATGAATTTCTGCACTTAAAATATTTGAAAATCATTTATTTTTTTTAGTTTTTAATTACTCCATTTATATAAATTTGTATTGCAGATCTTTTTTTTAAAAAAGGAGGAAAGATAACTATGGTGTGACACGTGATTTTTCGGTCAAAAAAGTGTTATAACTGGGATTTCTTCGTCCCCTCTTTGAATCACTGACTGTGTCTCATTATTGACATAATCTACACATGCAAAATAATCAATAGAAATAACAGCGAGTTGCAAAACTGATGCTGGAAACCTGGTTTTCACCCAAATTTATTTTAAACAAAGTACCTGTATGTACTTTGCGATAGACAATTGAAAAAAAAATGTGGGCACTTATTCAGCGTCGAAGTTAAGCCAAGCCATATGTTACAGATTAACATTCTTAGCATTTTTTTGTTTTGTTGTCCATGTTTGAAAGAAAAAACAAACAAAAAAACAAGTTGCTTGTTCCGGTGTCATGTCTGGGTGAATATCGTCATGGCTCTACGATAATGGTATATGTCAGACTTATGCCTAAAGGCAAATGATGGTTCATTGCATTCCTTACCATGAGGGCTGTCAGATAATATTATACAAAAAAGAAATGCGCCAGTAGGAAAATGCAATAATCCAACAGAATCATAATAACGTAAGTTAAAGTTACCACATGACAGGAAAAAGAAACTATTTCTTTTAAATATCTTGGAGGTGTCAGAAACGACTCATGCCATTAGTGTAGAGCAGTGACAATATCACCTTTGTAGTCATCATCACCATCTTTATCCTCACCATCACCATTTCACACTAAACAAAGAGTTCATTGCTGTACTTTAATTGACAAGTCCCATTAGGGAGAGAATAAATACAAATGAAGACACCACAAGAAAAAAAATTCTTAGAATGTAACAAAATACATGCAAAATCATGATAATACATTGCCTTGGATGTGTCCTAGTTCTAATGGATAACCAGGCCTTTCAAAAACAGCAAAGAACAAAGATATAATCTAAATTTAAGAGAATGCACTTCAAACCAAAGTAATGAATGAAACATGGGAGTGAATAAATTAACAATTTGCTACTGACATTTAACTTTTAAGGGCAGAGCTCTGGCTTCATAGCCATGTTCCTTACAGGAGCTGGAACTTTTTCCTGACCAGCTTAAAAACATTGAATAAATTTAGATCTAAAGAAAGTGAGCTCAAGCAAACACAACACAAAACAGTTAAACATCACTTAATGTGCTTGCAGTGTGATGACATCATTAAAACTGTTTTATTATCCTTTTTTTTTTATAGCTGATCCTGATTCACAAAGTGGCTTAAATATTTCCACCCTGACTTGTCAACAGGCTGCTCTAATAATTCATATAAACATGTATATCTTTTTGCCAGGTCTACAGTAGACACAAGAGAAATCAGCCAAGTGAAAGAATAAATAACTAAAAAGGCAATACATGTAAGAATTTCTAGGCAATTTCTAGTCTTAATTACATGTTAGAAAACTATTTGAACAATTCAATGATGGACAGAAAGTATGTTCGAAACATAACCAGAGCTTAAGTCACGAGGGGGAGAAAAACAAGGATGAAGAAAACAATGCCAAAAAAAAAAAAAAATTCTGACCAAAGTTATTGCTTCAATGACCAAAGACATAAGGCTACAGGCACTAACCACACTAGTGTCAATAGAGGACATTTGGGTGAGTGTGCACTTGAATGAAAATAATGCACACACATACATTTATAAACAGTGTGAGTGAATGCAATAGTGTGTCAACTTACGGGTGAACAGCTCAAATCATAAGGAAAAGAAAGCATAAATTAGCACTGCCTGACTGAATTTAAACACCAGAGTGAACAGTGAAACAAACAGTTCATCACCCAAATTTACCAATGTTCTACATCCACTTTTCCCAGAAAATTTGCATCATATCATCAATGGATTTCAGCTGACATCTGGTATTATCTCTTATTAATTTCAAGTCTATATGTGTAAATCCGAATGCGGGTGGTAACACTCAACACTTCCAAGTTCTATATTTTCATTCATAATGTCTTCTTCATAGAAGTCAACTGGACTTCAGTTGACATCTGTTATATTAATTTCAAACCCAAAGGTAAACTGACAAGCAGGTGATAAAACTCAACATTTCTCTATCCATAATGTCTTGTTCAGAGAAGCCAACTGGATTTCATTTGACAACTGGTATATCTCTTAAAATTAATTTCAAGCCCCTAGATAAATCCATTCATATGTGATAATGCCACAACATATTAGATCTGTATATTCATTATTTCTTGTTTAGAGGAGCTCCAATTTTGAAGCCAAATTTCTCAAAGTCAAGGGAGACAGAACACTAGCAAACTGGAGTGACGGAACAACAAAGTCTGAGCGCACATTGGCATTTGAACTTTGGCTGGCATGCATTATACAGAAATACATAGAACAAATTCTTTCTTCAACCCCGTCTCTCCCTTAGATCATCTGGTATGTGTGATTAAAAATAACTCCCTTCACTCTGCTGTCCTGCAACACTTGAGATAAAAATGTGCACATTTTTTCACATCACAAATGATAGTGAGCTTTTAAGCAGAATAAGCACAATAAGCAAGTGTGGAGTTTAGAAAAGTGCTGCATTTCACATTAAATCCTACACATAACATGCCCAAAAGTGAGCCGAATACCAAAGAGATTTCTGTCCGCTGTGTTAAAAAGCAGGCAACAATTATACTTGTATTTTTAAAAACATGAAGTTGAAAGTAAGCATTTCACACCATGTCAGCGACTCGGCATTACTGGCACAACTAAAACAAAGCTGGAGGTTAATTAAAATGCCTCATGCATAATATGCAGTATGGATACAACTGGTTGATATGTACTCCCTACAAATGCTTGATATACATGTATATCCATTCCTTATCTTGAAAGTCGATCTAGTAACAGGAAACTCATTGGTCAAGAGGATCCACTGCTTTGATGAACCTGTGCTGTTTTTGAGGGAAGATGGGTTCCTGTTGTATGTTTGCTGAAGATGTCAGTTAGTAATTTAACTTTGCTTTGATCAAAATTGTGTTCTTATTGGGGAAGATGACAGACATCCAAGCAACATTTTGGTTATTGATGTTGTTCGTCTTGCCATCAATCACTGAGCTGCTAAAATTGTTACTGGTTATTAATTCTTGTTGATGCTGTGAATGACATTTCAGAAAATATTAAAAATTTTCACACCCTTGCAAGTTTCTCATATGACTGATGAATAAAGAAAGGCTTGCAGACAGGAGAGGAAAACTAAAAATTTCACCCAACAATTAAAAATTGTCCTCGTTAAAATTCTGTGATAAAATACAGACATCTATATCTTAAGCTTAATCTACACTGGCTACAGTACTGTGTCTTGACACAGTATAACCCAAGACACAGAATACCGAGATGGACCATTCCTTCTTTCGATGTCCACCACATGCACGTATAAATACGGTGAGTACCACTCACAAAGCTCTATGGTACTAATCTTTTTCGTTCAATTATGAAGGGGCGCGGTGTGAATTGTTGCACTGTTGACATGGATGATACGCGCAAGACGACGGACAGAATTTGACGAATTGAACCGTCTCAGTATCCTGTGTCTTGGGTATAACTCTCAGCTTCTCTCTGTGTTTTTTAAAATTTGTCTTCTCTCACTCCCTATGTATGAAACATCAAAGACGGCAACACTGAATCTCTGATCAAAGTAAATAAATTTTAAAATTACTATACCGTAATAGCATCTCACGAGCAAGAGAAGTGAAAATAAAAAAAATTAAAATGCTAAAAATTCGGTATTTGTAATACCAAGGTACATAATCCTGTCAGCCAAATACAATTTCACTACAGACTGTGTGATCCCCCCTGAGTCATCTGATACTGTAAAACACCCAACAGGATTAGCCAGCCCCAGAAATACCATTTGACAAGATTACTCTATCTTTGGCAGGATGACAAGATATATGATAGTTCTTTCCCAAAGTACATTAGCAGCTATGATACTGAAGGGCATAGGAATTCCCTCAGGAGAGACGGGGGGAAAATGCAAGCCAAATAGGCTGTCCTTACTTTCCAAACCAGTGGTTCTCAAATTCTGGGCTGACCCTCTCCAGTTTATCTCCACCTTATCAACCTGAACCACATGAAGTTCATCTGTATTCATTATCTTTACAGAATGCTTTAAACGTTAATGGTCTCAGACACACTTTGTCCAATTTGCTTATTGTTTACACAACCTGTTTACCATCATTGGATCTCCATTACAACAACCCCAGATTTAATAACTTCATCATTACATGCTCAGCAAACAAGTGAGAAATACCACAAACACCATCATCCACAGAAAGCTTACTATATACATTGGAGCTAGAGGTCACATGTAAGCACTTAAAAATCCCTGACTACACAATAAAAAATTATGAAACTTTGTATACAGCCTCAATTTTTGACCGCAAATTACAGGAACAGATCCATTTTGAACAAAATTCAGCTTTTAATATTATGTACACACTTTTTTTGAGCTGCAGAAGAGCAGACACATTTTCACCAAGTAGAATCAAAAAGTGTGACTTGAAATTTCGTTCTAAGCCTCCCTTGACACACTGGTGGTCAAAAATCAACTTTATCATATCTGCGTTTTCTGCGAGGCATTATGGTATAACAATAATTCTCTCGAATTTTGCATTGAACCAGATCTTGATATACCATTGGGCTTTGTGCAAAGAATTTGCAAGATTTATCTTGCACTGCCTGGTGAGAGTAAATAAATGAGAATGATCAGTACTCTTACATTTCTCACTTCAGTCTGAGATCTCCACACACAACAAACCCAGAACTAATAATTTTATCATGCCATGCTCAGAATGCAAACAGAACATTACAATCATTCTAAAAAACAGTTACCATTCATACGGACATAAATAAAGAAGAATTAGCAGTACTTTTAAATTTGTTTCTAGTCTACCGTGATAGCCAAAGAGTCAAACCGCATACAAAAAACATGACCATTGATCTCTGGGGCGGCAACTGAAAGGGTTAATTCTACACCATACCTAAGTCACCAATTCTGAAGTTGAGATATTGAGCAAAACCTGTTCTTCATGCATGGTGTTGGGATAACTCTGAACATTTCAGCTCTTTTTAGGTGCCTCACTCGGTTCTAGGTTATTGCACTTTGTACAGAAGACAGTATACTCTATGATCTTCATGCACGATTATACTGTCTGTTTCAGAGTCCAGGTGGACAAGGCATGGTACAGAGTCAAATGCTTCTAGTAATAGATATTCTTTCTGTTGCACCGAGCATATTAAATAGTGAGTGTGACAGGTGTGAGATTGCAATAAACAGTGTAAGTTTAGATGCAGTAATGAGTAAAATATTACATAATATGATAATGTAACCAATATCTTAGTTTTGGTAGAAACCAAGTCCACACAACCTTCCAAGAATAATTCCATAAAACAGTCAAAGCACATATTGTCATACTCATTTGATAAATACCTAAGTCATTTTTCACATTCCTGTGTGAACATGAAAAAGCAGTTTCACTTCAGAATTTGAGACAATACATGTACTTTCAGTTTCTCTTTTTAAAATTTTGTCTTTGTTTTAGATTTGTATGAAAATGTATGTATTGTGGGGGTCATAGAAATATTTGAACTGAATAAAGATATTGGCTCCTGAATTTGCCCCCAAAATGACTTTGGCATTTAAAGTATGAGCCTGATGGTATGCAATCATTTCTGGACAAATATACAAGACAGTAACTTTTATTAGTATTAGATAATGACAAATCACAGAAAAGACCATTCATAAATTTAACACTCGGGACCACAACCTTGAGTCAATGGGCAAGAACTCCTGAGGAAAATGTTTTTAAAAATCGCGTCGTTTAAAGTTTTGGTAGTCTCCCTTACATGTCCAGCCTGGCCTTGTTCATCACATTTTCAAGAATCATAGGGTCAACAGCCTAGTTAAGTGCTGAGGCCCTCAAGAAACAAAAAGCTTTTCCAAGAACAGATGCTGGCTTCCTCATGAATATCCAGATGCTTAAATGTGCTATCAAGTTTTGGATGGATAAAAATCTCTTGGCAATTCTACTCACTTTTGAAGATTCTTCTCTATTTGTTCCTTGACCATGGAATGACAAGAACAGGCATTTGTCATCAAATTGAGATGCCATGTCACCATTCAGGAATTATGGGAGTGCGCACATACTATACACAATGTAAATATGACATAATCATGACAAATGAATTTAATTTGAATACACAATCATGTTCACTTATTTACTTATATGATATCAACTGCTTAGCAATAGAATCATACTAATAGCCTGTTTGTCTCACCATCTGATACAGTCTGGGTCAACTTTGCCAGTACATTCCCACATATCCCCACTTAGGTGCATCTTAAGAAAGACCTCTTACCATTCACATGTTTCCCTGACCAAGAACTTTGGTCTCTGTTATTGTTATGTATCAGTTTATGTTATGGTCCATCAGTCCACAACCTCTTGCTAGTTAATAAACAAATATCTAAACAACTTGTTATGTTCTTTAACTTTCTGCTCATAGAAAGAAGAAACAGTTATATTTCATCAAAGCCAAATTTCCATAACTATTGCTGAGACACTTTCAGCTGTCATTCATGAAATATCTTCACCTTTTACTAGTTTTACATACAACAGAATCTCTCTGAAAGCACAAGATTGGTCATTATTAAAAGAATATCCAATATTGGGATGTCTTTAAGAACATTATATCATACTCTAAGACGTCTCCCTCTCTATACTTAAATATAAAATGTCACCACTATATGGCTTCACCTATAATTGCCCCAGTCCCATTTGGGTTTTATTTCCGCTTCTATTTCTAGTTTTCGGGAGGAAATCACTCATAAAGTTTTGTAGTAAAACTTTACAAATATGACATGAGCATCAACGTTTTTAACACTTTAAAACCTACTCCTTGAGGTGAGTCACCTTTCCAGTTTTTGCAGGAATGATGGAACACACATTGATATGCCATCTCACAGCCTTATCTAAATTCTTGTAAGTAGTGGAGATAGAATAAAGCAGTATTGCGATGACCGAATGTTTCTAAATATAATATTCCTCCATTACATCATCAAACTTATTTTCCTAAAATAATTATAGCACAAACATGAATAAGTACTTGGAAATGTTGGAATTTTGGGGGAAAAAACCTGAAGCCAAGGCAAGAATTTCATTTCACCAATGGAACGTGTGAATTTGCTGGGTTAGCACCAAAAGGCTGATATTTAGTACCAGTGAAAACACAGTTGCTGACAGCATTTTAATGAAGGCAGATTTTACACATGGGTACATAAATCACACATACTCAAAATAAGCCCAGATTCAATAACAATGGGAAATAATTAACATTTTAGAATTAAATTTCATTGTTATCTCCTATGCAATGCAAGATTTTTAAAGTCTTGAGTTTAACTTGTAAATTTAAAACTTGAAGGAAAATATTTTCTACAACGCTGATATTTTAAAAATTTTGAGTTGAACTTGCTATGTCCGAGAAATTTAATATAATCAATAATTCATGGGGTCATTTAATTGAATAACTCAAAATCTCACTGTGTCAAGTCATATTCATGCTCAGTTCATACTCCTTGAGGATACAAACATTATGTAATATTTCATTCATGGCAAGATGACAGTGAGTGGGTGAATTTTAAAAAAAGAAAAAATACACCAACAAAAAAAAAGCTCCTTAAAAAACAAAAACAAAAAAAAAGAAATGTTAAATATTTGAGACAAAAAGTAAAATGACAACAGTGAAATTCACAAAATGAAGAGGTGAAACAATAAAAAAAAAGTCTGTACCATGTACAAGAAGGTGCTCCTAAGCAAACACATGGTTAGTTCATTATTTCTTTCAAATAATCCACAGAAATGAGCAGTTTTCCTCCCTCTTCAAATACAGGCCTCACAGATCAAGTTAGGATCTGGAGTGGAATGTAAGACACAAGTGAAGTGCAAATGTTAAAAACTTTTTAGTTTGAAGTGTAAAAGTTTGAAAAGTGATAACTATCAGAGGAATGGACAATAAAAGCAAATCTGTACAATATATAAATAGTTTATGCAAAAGGAATTGGCAGGGCAATCCTGCAAAATATTTCAACTGGATCATGATACAAATTTTTTTTTCCTTTTTAAAAAATTTGTTCCATTTATCGGTCCTGCGCACAACCGATACACCGTAAACCCATGTGATATATGCGAGGTGATGCCACAAAATTGGTAACGTGACACAGTTGTACAAGTTGAGATAACCATGCAAACTGATGTTTAAGACATAAGTTTACCATTCTCCTAATAGAAAACAGTAGCACATATAAAAATCTACGCAGGCAAAAATCAAAAACACACTTCTTTCGCCCCAACTGTAATTTTGCTTGATTCTCTCAACTTGGGTAACTGCAACATATTTTGTGCTATAATCTCGCTTATCGGTAGATTAAA
The DNA here is from genome assembly GCA_963931925.1 of Onchidella celtica. Taxonomy (NCBI): domain Eukaryota; kingdom Metazoa; phylum Mollusca; class Gastropoda; order Systellommatophora; family Onchidiidae; genus Onchidella; species Onchidella celtica. The sequence continues at coordinate 34,543,476 of OZ007572.1, forward strand.
AATATTGAGTAAACATGCTGTTCAATACATAAGCACACATCACCAATGACAGCATATGACAGCATTACCTTGTGTACATCTGAGTCTAAACATATCATCAGTCAGCTGTTGGAACCTTGTAAAGCTACACTCAAGGGGTGGTATTAGAGGACAGTAGTAATTTACATAGAAAGCTATAATAGCTGAGCAGTAAATACAACTCAGTATTTTCTCTATTTGTAACAGACTATGATCCTCTAACACCAGTCTTTGAGTTTAGATATAACAAAGTTCCATCAGCTGACCGACCATTATGTAGATCTAGTACTTTGTTAACTCTTTGTGTGCTAATGACCGATATATCGGTTCTTCCACTGTTCACGCTATTACCAATCACCAATGTGTCGGTGCACAAGAATGCTAGGCCATTTTGTTCCGGGAAGAAAGAAAGTCGACTTTCTATTAATAAATGTTGCTGTAGTTAGTCTTAATCCATCTCCCCCACAATTTTCTTCCTGTCGGCAAACATGGAAAAATTCTTGGCACACAAAGAGTTAAAAAAGGCAAGGAGTGCTCTTTGCCCTCTCTCTTCGAGTGCCGGATCTGGAACAGATATTGACCATCATGGTTTGTCACTCATTCCTCCGCTCGGATGCTCTCAAAAAGCCTATATTGTCCTGCTTTTTCCCTGTCGCCCATCTGTTCAAACTCTCTAAATATGTTAATTCTTTGTCTAACCCTGCTTTTTTTCCCTCCATTTTTCCAGTTAGAGCAAAGCTGTTCAAGACCTTTGTATCGATTCAGGTGTCCCATGAACTGCAATTGTCTTCTCCTAACTGTTTTTATTAGTGATCGCTCCGTGTTGGCGTCTTACATCACCATTTCATTCGATTTCTTTTCCTTCCATGAAATATTGAGGTCTTTGCTACAAAGAATAAATATCCTAATTGTGCTTCACACAACCACAATAAAAGCACAGGACCAAAGAACCAAAACATCACACATCACACAAAGTACATAAATAAACTATGAATGTCTTGTTTACAGCAAAGTCAGAAGTCTGTATGTATATAAATGCAACTATAAAGAGGTAAATATTTGGTATATTGAGAAATCAATAAACAAGATATATGAGATAACAACAACCTTTTTGTATACAGAAACTCCACCATTGTGAATCCCAGCTTTCTGTTCCAGCTAGAACCTTAAATCACAACTGCTGCTTCTTCAGATTCTGTTTCTTACAGTCAATATATACACCAAAACCCTGAAATGTTACTCATACTGTCATAATACACGACAGTAACAAAATAACATACAGAATAAATTCAGCCGCAAATAATCCTTTGTACTGTCTTTCACAATCTGCCAATTTTAAGTTTGCAATTACAATGATGATTCAGTTCTTATTAGCGCCTGCAAAAAAATGCACACGCAACCAATTATTAACTCTCTTATCAAGTATATAATATGACACACAGTTTAAGATGATATCTGTACAATTATTAAACACTGTCAGCTATGCTGTAAACAAATACAGCCTGAGCTGCATGCTTTCAAATGATAAAAAAAAATAAAACTGCAAACTTTACATAAGATATATTCTGAAATGCTTCCATGATATTCTCCTGAAGACCACAGTATTAGAATACTGCAACTTTCAGAATTCTTGGTGAAAGAAGGAATATGAAATAATAATACCCATGTCAAGGCTGGTTTAGTACAAGTATATGTATACATGACAATACTATTCTAATACTGTCATAAAGTCTGTCTTTGGTTTCAAATTTCTTACTGCTGAACTGTTTTCATGAAAATGTTAATGTATGAAAATGTAAAATTTTGGGGGAATTAGAGCATGGACCTGCCCTTATGAGCAGAAAATTGCCACACCTGGGATGAAAATGCATATATGATTGTTCTATTATCCTAACCATATACAGCCGGTGTCATGGCCAAACCATCTATCTCCCGGAAACAAAAATTTTACAAGAGAAGGAAAAACTTATTGTTTTACAAACTGATTGACAGCAGAGAGTTCTTTTCAACACTGTAGGTTAGGAAACCATTACATTTCTTACTGTGCACCTTGATGGCTGGTGTGTAGATTGTGTAAGATATGCAAGAGGGGGATAGATGGATGAAGCAAAGATAGTTCTCCCCATGACAGGTCGCCGGACAAGCCTCCGGACAAGCCTGCCCTGCACATCAGCTGGCCACTGATCAGTAGTATTTTGTGATTGATCCTGTGTCATTTGTGCATGATAGAAAATGGACAGTCGTATCAGGTACAGAGTGCACATTAAAAATTTCATAATATCTGAAAATTTTATTATGTAAAGATCATCCAATATCGGAATGGTCAATGTATTTTCCCCATTCTGGCTTGAAGGTGTCAAAAAGCCTGGGAAGCAAGAGATAGACGAGATTTTACAAGATAGATGGTTTGATATTGACACCGATATGTTACATAGTTTGGGATGATCATGTCTGGATATTCCATCTCTACAGGTAGTATGGTTTATAATGATGATATATGTGATGTACAGTTAATGTAATCAGTAAACAATAAACTTATATATACACTTTAGCTGAAACTATTTTGTTGTATTGTTTGTTTACAAAGAACAAGCTTACAAAACAATGTTTAACTGATGCATACCTATGTTGGAATGTACACTTATGTGGTGTTGAGGAATAGATAGATAAAATTATAAAAACATGTGACATGCAGGGTTTCTTACAAAATGAAATACCTTATCCTTAGCCATGTGTGCAGAGAAGAGTATTTCTCTGGCACTTTTCTTCCCTCAGAAGTTGTTCTTTACAGAGTGCCTAGTGTTTATATTAATATAAAATCTCAAGCTAGGGGAATTACCCCCCACAATGAAGACTGACATCCACAGTCATATACAAAATGAAGACTTGCAGAGTTTCACTGTATCCCCTTGCATTACTTTGTGTGATCTGTTGAGGTTTCATGCCATTTTTCATCACTATGAGGTTATACTGTGAGAAGTCATAAACCATGTTTAAGCCCCTGTTAGGTCCCTGACCATTAAATGTATTAACCCCACTTTAATCCCCTTAGATCATGCTTTGATTCATACTTGGGGTCTGCCGGACCCAGACTCTCAAACAGAGAAAAACTACTACACACAATCGAATAATGATTCGAGGGATCTAACCAGATTTCTCAAAAAAAATCCCAACCCAGCAACAAAACAAATACTATCAATTAGTCCCATATGAGGCCTGTCCGACCCAATTTTAATGACATAAAATGCTGTATCGATGATATGGGTCTGACAGACCCATGAGTGCATAATAGGATGAAAACCACGATGAGAAATTACTTAAGACTCAATTCCAAGCCAAATTCCAGCCTGGGACTTCCGGAACCCTAGTTAAGTGCTCTAACCATTGAGCCACTGTGCTAGCTATCCTTAATGCCTGGGCAACTCCCCACATCAAATTCAGTGTATGTGCATAAGAACCAGTGAACACCATGATTTTTTTTTTTTTTTGCATTATTTTCAAACAGTAGGAAAGTAACATTTGCAATTATGTATTTTATGCTTGTAGCAATTGGCACATATCCAACATGGAATATATACAGACATTTGTTTATACATCGACAAAGCTAGACTACAGCAGCATTACTTAGTTTCAGCATCAACAAAAACAAATAAAAACAGCAACAGAAAAACCATTAAAACAAAGGCTGTTGTAAAGCCTAACAGTGAAAATACTGAGTTGTCTTCACTGTTCAGTTACAACAATTGCCTAAAACAGAAGCAGATACAGAAAAATCCAATAACATCAGCAGATCAGCTGAACAATAAAGAATTATTTTGGCAGGGACGGTTTCCATGTGAAGCCAAATATCTGAACAGTGAATGCAACCCAATATTTCGCTGGCCCTATGATGAAACCCCATAAGTACATTCCCACAACAGTAAATGATATCTGTATTTTGCCAGATATTCTATGGATTTCTTGTGGGATGTTTATTGGTTTTTTTGCCTATTGATAAAGAAAGTTACCACATTTCAGATATAATTTTCAAACTTCATAACTTAAAGCATACTGTACTCAAGGTAAGGAATACATTTCAGGTAAAAGAGTTTTTTTGTTTTGTTTTGTTTTTCTTCCACAAAACTAATTCTTTTGCACTTGTGTGGTTTCATGATGATGCCAGTGATGTACTCTATACAGCAACACTGGGAAACTGTCCCTACCCAATCATTCTTTAAAGATAATCTGTCTCGGGAAGTCTCATTTTCTCATCTCCTTTCATCATTCTTGTGTCAGTGATTTGTTCTGAAAATGACAAATGTTGAGAATGTGCAGCCTATTTACAATTGTTTCAATCCCTTTCATCAGATTTTTTTTTAATTTTTTCTTATACCAAGCACACAATGGGTTTAACTTAATCATAAATGAGACTGGGTGACACTGTGTGGGCATTCACAATCATCCAGTACACGGACACCATGAATGTAACATGTTTACATTTATCTCATCAAAACTGCGGAAAAACAAAAGATGGATAAGGAATAAATTAAAGAGTTATACCATGTACATACTGAGTATGACATATATAAAAAAAAAAAAGGAAATAAGTTGCAAATCAAATATTCAGTCTAGCTTAGGATATGAGTAAAAAACACAAACATCAAATCCAGAGTTGCGAGAGCAGATGAATGACCGGTATAAAATTAGAAATGTGAAACTTTTAAAATATATGTATACATGAATAACCGCATGGATATGTCAGTAAATGAAGACCTGTGATTATATAATGCGCAGGAAGAAGTGGAAGCACAGACTTGTAATTTGTTAGTTGTATAAAAAAACAATGTAATTTGGTGACAACTGCTGGCAAGTGCACGGATAATGTGATAAAAAGTGAACGGCTAAGGCTTTCTGAACACTTTGTCGAATGCTTCACACTTGACACTGCATCATTAGACAGGAAGACGCCTGAGCATAATACAAACAGTTGTTCTGAACAAAGTGCGAGTATATTCAACATGCATTGAGTGAGGAGAGCTGCTTGTTTTCTCTTTTTGCTAAGGAAAATCAGTGATATGTCATTTCAAATGTTTATTACGCAATTTCAATATGAAAATGAATGATATAGCACTGGTCAGTCACTCATTACATACAACTAAACCTTGAAGTACCCTTTTCACATGCCCTGCTCTAAGTGATCTGCAAAAGTACCCATTCACCCACCTCACCAGATATCAGGTATGCCCTCTTTGTAGACACAACATAATTGTTGAAAAAACCTGCAAATTCTCTGCCGTATCAGGAGGACCAAGGGCTAAGGCTCATATGGCCGCGATTAAAAAAAAGTAAAGTAAAATAAAGCAACCCTTTAAGTGCTTCTCACTCCCAATGCTTACTGAGAACAGTACGATATTTCTCATTTGGGTGCATATTCTGGACCTCAAGCATCTGAGCAAATTCTGCATATTTAAAAGCCTAAACAAACATTCAGCACTGGAAAAAGCCCAACAATGAGATAAAACAAAAATTAATGCTGCTAAAAAATTCAGCACTGAAAGGTTTAAAAATATTTATTTAGTGGCCTAAATCACTTCCCAGCGGAAACCTCCAAGAGCCTATATGTAGTATGGAACTTCAAATTCTGTCACAATTTTTCATTTGCGCCATCTTCAAACATGAATCCCCCTGAAGGCACTGTCTTGCCATACTTCAGAAAATGACCATTTCAATTTTTAAGGTAAAGATCATTATTGTCTGTATTCTGATGATGTAGTTCTTGAAATAATTAAATATAATTTATAAAATGGAATGTGAATGGACAAAAATTGTCAAAAAACTCACAGATTCACATAAAAAGAATTACCTGTGTACATATAAAACACAATCTATATAAGGGAATATGTTTACAGTAGGTAAAAATACAATGCATAAAAGTGAAGGAATGACCATAAATTTGTATAAAGATTGATGTTAAAATATCTGTATCCATATTAGTGATTCCCTTATGATTAACAGGCAATGAGGTGCAAATAACAGCCCTCTCTGGTTCAGTTTGTAACACGAACAAGGTATCTTAAGAAAACGACTTATATTTCATGTAGAAATATGGCTACACAATGACTATTTATCGGCCTTTTATGTTGAAAACAACATGCAAAAAGCCACATTCTGAACCCAACATTTAGGTGAATTTCATTTTAACACAAAATCTGGATAAATGGAACACTGAGAAAATACCAGTAACCATGAGAACCTTGGTTCTAAACCACATTATGTTTTGTAAATAACTACGAGTCTTAGGCAAAAACCTGCTCACAATAATATGAAAGTTAAATGTTTTTACAAATTTATGTCTTTTTGTACAAGATAATTTTTTGCTACAAAATATACCTCAGACACAACCTACTTTCATAAAGTAGTAAGCTTGGAATTTTGATGCAAAATGATATATCGTATACAGTGTATGTTCATCTGGTGACAGCAACTATATTCGTGATGTAAAACATTTTCTGATCACAAATGGCTGTAAACGGACATAAAAACTTACAGTACAAAGAGCTTTCACTCACTTTCAAAATTACTCTTAAAAGTAGAGAAGAATTCCTTGTAAAAATATTAAATGCAAGAATAAGGCTACAATACAACAATAACAATTTCACACCAAGTAGGGGATGTGAGGCTTGCCATTAACCATAGATAACATTCGTTTGAACTTGCCCATGTGCTGATAGACTCATTTTTCAGTGCAAGACACATCTAATCCTTCCCCTTCAACATAAATGAAAACTGGCAACTATGATTCAGGAGGAAAATCAAATTTCTCACAAAAGCCAGTGCTTAACTGCAAAGTTAAGATGAAATCCACTTCCTGAATGCAAAGAATACGAACACATCTTCATGTGCATTTAAAAAATGGCTGCTATATTATTACTTTGTTTAGCATTTCTTAGACATGGTAAACACATCATGATCTCATTTTCAGCATGATCTCCTCCCTACAGAGGAACTAAAATCTCACAGCGGCTGAAATCCCCAAAGAAGTAGACTTTTTTAACTTAAGCTTATTATTGCATTCTGAAAGGACATTCAGTTCCCTTTTACAACCATCATATTGCCACCAAATAAAAAGGTCCAAAAGCAGCAACAGGCAACAGGTGTTTGAACTTGGGCTAGACTTGCGAGAGGCCATCTGTATTCTCATGACGGAAGAGTGACTACGGTCAAGACGACGGTGCCTGCCACTTGCGGAAGGCTTTCCCTCCATCTTTTTTCCACTCCTCCCTTGAAATGGCCATCTCCTCGAACTGCGGCATCAAGGCCACTGAGCAGGCACCAACGTAGGCAGCATGATATCGCTGTGGAGCTGCATGGACCTGTGGAGAAAACACAAATTCAAAAAGCACATTATTTGCCATGAATGGAATGGTGAGAACCTAAATCTGCTTCCTTTGGACATCTGGTATGACAGATGTTACAAATAAAAAGCATTTTTACACCATGTCTCTGCAGAGACCTACACTTTCATGTTGATATTAAAAGAAATGCAAAGTCAATTATAGCTATTAAAACAAAAGCAGATGTGGAAAAATCTGGTAAAATCAACAGATCAGGGAAAGGTAATTAGTCTTGAGGTCTCATTTTCTAATCTCCCCTAATCATCCCCACACCACTGACTTGTTCTGAAGATATCAAATATAAATAAGCCATGAGATGACAAAGAAAATTAGTTGTTAACTGTGGAAGTGACCCAGAACTTAAAATACTCTTTCACCATCTGTTGCATATGGAAAAAACATTGCAAGTGATGCTTTACACTCCTTTTCATTCAACAGGACATTAGTAAATTCTCCACTTTCGTTTTTAGGTCTTTATTTTTGGAGGTTCACTGCTCTTGGCATTTACACCTCACTTTTTCTTGTTATTCTATTGGTTTTCTAAATTAGCTGCTTTCTGATCCTGATGATGCCTTTGAGATGTCCAGTAATCATATCATTGAGCTATGTCTTCCAGAAAATTCCTTTCTTGCATCATTTTCCTTGCATTATTGTAAGTACTCATACAACAGTTCCCTGGTCTACCACAATAAGCACAATGTAACACTGTCAAATATTTAACAATTTAGAATGAGCAAAATCCTCAGCATTCTTATAAATTCACAGGTTTTTGTAAACAATCTTCAAATTTTAAGAGACAGAAGGCAACATGGAAGACAACTCTACCTCCACAGGAACACCAGGAGGAGCCAGCTTTGTTAGTTCCCTTTCCAACCTATCGGCAAAGCCAGGAAGCATCGTCACTCCTCCACTCAGAAACACTGCCCTAAAACATAAGAAAGAGGAAGCATAATTCATGATAATAAATAATAATAGAGTGCATTTATAAAACTGTGCAAGTGTGAAGGATCTAATTTTACAGGTGAGAGAAAAAATTCCTTTACTTGAAATGTATGCGTTGAAATGTATACATGTTTGGCTACGTAAATAATCATTTGAAATATTGTGCTCCCTGTTAATTAATATAAACAATAAAATTCCTTCAATGACTTCACAGATTATTTAAGGGAAAAAAAGAAGTTCTTATCTCCAATTGTGCAAATACTTCTGTGTGGTTATATAAGGCTAGTAAATTACACATGTTTTCCAATGCCAGTCATTGCTTCATTTAAGTATCTATCAATCTGTTCCTTTGTTTCTACCTCCACATGTGTCTTCTGTTGTCCATGGGGCAAGTCTGTATAGCCTGGTGTACCAGTTTGTGCAGGGTCGGGTAATCCATCTCCCACATGTCCACATTGAAAAATCCCTCGGGACTCTTGAAGCGGCTCAGGTCACATTCAACATTCCTGTCAGTGTCATGTAACAGACATGAGAAAAAAGATGAACCTCTGAGAAAGGTAGATGATAAAATGTGACAATCAAACTAAGTGGTTTGGCTCTTAATTCATTTTGATTTGGCTATTACAGATAAAATGTTGTTACAAAAATTTCAAAAGTCTGTGCGTCATCCCTACACGTTCATATAATAAGAATTCACCTACCTGATTTGTTACTTTTAATCACTTCATACAATTATAGTTTACAGATTTTCCTCATTATAAAAAGATCTATGATAAGTCTGACGAGAGATACAATTACAAATGAAAATCTGATATATTTGGTGAATAACTTGTATTTAGACTAAGCCACATGAGTCTTGCAAACAAACTTTAAATGGCTATAATTCTTGAAGAATTGGGTTCATTAAAAAATTTAAGAAAATGAAATAAAGAAGATTATTCACGCAAAATAAAAATCTTTCATTTTTCTAATGACTTGATGTCCTGTTTTTGACAATCAAACAGCAAGGTTCAGAACCTCACTGTTTTCATTCATATAAGGTTTCAGCCTGTCAGGTCAAGTGTTTTGATCTTTCCTATCTTGCCTGACAATGCTCATTTAGATCTAGTGCATTTATAGGCTCACTAAAACTTGAATTAAAGATGACAAGGCTTTTCATTTCATTCAGTTATCTCCAGCGGTTCCAAAGTTACAGCCATTTAAAAGTTTGTCGCAAGACTTATGCGGCCTAGTATATTAACAACAGTTAACAAGTACTCTATGTGTTGCATACTTCTATGCATGTTTGTATCTATGCTTAGAGGTGAATATGGTATAAAATCTTACATGTAAGCTCCCTCAGGTAAGTTAAATTTGCCCAGATTGACAGATGTTCTCATAGTGTGGGGTTGACCTTTGCACCAGTCTACTTCTTGCTGAAAGTCCAAGGCCACATAGCAGCACTGGAGGAAGACAAAGGTATAATTCTGGATCTGTGTGTATGTCTAAATCACATGTGCTCAATGTGGTGTTGTTTGGGTGCTGTAAACTTGATGGCAGTGAGAGGACGAGAGCAAATTATACATGCTTAATTATGGATCTATTTCATACCGACATGCTGTCGATTCATGGGTTTATTGTTCCTTCTCCATATCAAGGGGTGCCTGTGCAAAGACCGTATCACCAGTTTTGTAATTTTACAGGAGAGTGATTTGAAAATTTGACATGAAATATTAAATGTCTGTTACGACCTTTAAATTCTCATAAATAATTAGATCAATTAATTCAATAATGGAATTCGCATCATGTCAAAACATAATACTTACCACGGTGAAACAGAATATGCTAAAAAAAAAAAAAAAGTTGAAAATTTTCACGTTACGGTGTTTGTGCAGGCACCTTTGGAATGATAAAACCCCAAACAAATGGTGTTCTAAAAGTTAAGGGCCTAAATGAGCAGTTTATCCATTGTTCACACATCGTCCACAGGCACCAGAACAATTTTGTTTAGGATTACTGAATCTAGTTATTTTGATGGCAACTAAAAGGTGCAACTTTAGTTTTTCTTTCCAGATTTCTGCCTCTGGCAAAGAAAAGGCGATGTATGTCTCCTCTTCTCAATAAATTATGAGCAACACTGTATACAAATAATGTGGATTATATGTAATTTCACCGCATAATGAGCCAACATTTTCCAAAATATTAGTAGTATGTAATGAACTAAAACCAATTTTGTGTATCACTAGGCCCCGCAGCTTAGGGTAGGCAGGGTTTCTTGTCTATGTCTCACAGTTCTAAATTATTAGTCATCCTGGGCCTCTGGCTTGGAAACTTTCTTGTTCACATTTCCATGTATTTACTTATCACAGTTTTGGGACAAGACATGTTGCAAAGCAACAGTTCTTATTTGCAAACTGCTTTGGTCCAGTCCAAAGTCAAACAATTAGCCCTTCATGAAGATATGCCATCTCATTCATTTCATGTAATGGGGAGTCTAATCAGTATGGCATTTGTCCTTTACGTGCCTTATGTTAGTGGGTACAAATTGCATTATATATTGTTGATACCATAGTTATCCACACATCCACCTCCAACATATATATAGGCCTATCAACAATGAAAAGTCACCACAGTCAGTTTACCTCCTCCATGATATATCTGACCAGCAACTGTTCTGTAGCAGAGAAAAATTTGTAGTTGTTGCCGAGCAGGGCTGTGGTCAGTGATTCTTGAACTTTCTGGCCTCCGTAAGGGCAGCGGGCCACACCTCCTTCTATAACAAAACCTAAGAACATATTCAATAATAAAAAGAATTAGTGTTACTGTTTAAATACTCTAAGGTGGCCAACCTTGTCACTTATGATATATGATAAAATTTATTCTCATAAGTTTAGGTAGTCTAGTGACAGAAAAGCACAAGAATAGACTGAACAGGAGCATAAATAAATGCATGTATGTGAAAAACCAATTGTTTAACACAAGTCTCTGAATACCTTAAGGTCATGCCTTCAAACATAGTCCACATCAGTATCATGTAAAATATTAAATTTATGCCCTATAAAAGCTCAAGAGTGGCTAAAACATCTCCAAATCTTGAAGCTTCTATTAGCCTAAAAATAAAATGATGTACAGAATTATAGCTCCATGGAGCAGAACATTTTCACAATGAATTCACAATTTGTACAAACAACATGAGTGGTTTTACATGACTGCCAGTCTTACCATCAAATATAGGCAAGATTTCAATCCTATGTCCAATGTCCACAATGATGCCTGAGGTAGCATTGTATGAGTACAGAGACAGCAGAGCTTGCTGCACCATACACACTCCCTTCACATTCAGCATGTCCACCAGTGCCTCCATCAGACCTCGCTTCAGGGGGTCACCCAAATTCTGGGGCGTGCTGATCATCACCTGCACAAATAACGTAATACATGTATAACATTACTCAGGTGTCTCTATTCATCTAACTCACATTCTGGAGAAACTCAGTCAGGCCTACAAACAGATAGTATGCAGTAGCAGAGAACACGGGTCAAGGGCAAAAACTGGATTTCTGCTCACTCTTAATCTCTTGTTTTGATCACCGCTGTTTTCTTCTTCTAAACAATCTCTCTTTTTCTATCCGCCCTATCCTCATCTATTAAATTTCAAACTGTACGCATGTCAAACAGTCTCCCATGCATTGGGCTTAATGAAAGTCCAAAAAAAAGTTCATTGTATTTAACTGTCATATGAACACTTTTAAAAGATTGCCTGAAACTTCAATGAAGACGATAGTGTGATACAAAAGTGAATGTGTTAGATTAGTTGACACCTAAGAAAATTAATTTACTCAGATCACAGAGTGGAGCAAAAAATGCAGCCAAATTGCACCACAATAAAATACTCTCACCACTAATTTCTGTTTTTTTTATAATAAGATATTCCACCATGCTATAATTTAAACAATATTGGACATTTGAAACATGGAATTTACAGTCACACTTAATCCATTTCCTGGAATTTAGACATTTGTGAGCCAATCTTAATTCACCTTCTTGTGCATCCTGTAAAAAGTTCAAAACTGGAATTCAAGGGATAAGATAATATAGAAACAATAAGTCATTCTCACTTGCAGGCAAGGTACAGCATATTGCAATTTGTCACTGGACCAAATCCTTCTACACATCTCAATTTAAACCTATAATAAAATGTTTTTGCTGCCTCTTGTCTGACTTTCCCTGTGGGATCCATCACTAAAAAATGACACAAGAAATGATTTACTCTGAGTACTACGAATACAAAACTCTTTACTCTTTACAGTGAAGCTTCAGCACGTATGGTGAACAGGGTACTTACACCCAATGATTCATTGCTGTAGCAAATTACTTATAAAAATATTGCATTGTATTTTTTTGTGTGTTTACTCTTTAAATATAGGGTAACGTTAATTTTTTAAGAAAAATATATTTTGACTGAAACATTTTCCACATTTCTCTCTACCTACCAATTTGTTCTGTATCAATTACTGTGAGCTACAGATATTACCCAGAGCCACCTACAGTGCTTGAAAAACACATACTAGAATACAGTGCGAGAAGACCAAAAATGGGAATTGTTACATCCCCATTGTATCCAGCAATGTGCTGTACATTCAGCCTATTTTGAATGAGAGCTGGACTACAGGCTTTACCGAAACTTTCTGGAACACATAGAAAAAAAAATGTTTCTTACCCAATAATCTGACGGATTTTTAATGTTTAGTTCCTGGAAAACTTTGCTGAAAATGGGTCCCATCAGTTGCACTTCAATGTTGAACTGTAAGCAGAAGTGGAAAACACATTCTTAAAAAGCATTCAACATGTTAGAGGTGATGGGACTGGCCTCATCACTATGTGCATGTAAAGAAGGAAAATGTTCTCATACAACATATTTGACTTTATCCAGTATTCTCAGTTCAGTTGTGGTCAAATACATGTACAATGAGTTCCCAATTTCTTCTCATCATCTACTTCACCATTTAGACTAAAACTGCCATATTCAACAATATCTTTCTATAATGCATCATAAATTTTACATCCTTCCAAAGGCTAAAACCGAATGGGTATTATGACAGAAAGTCTCCATGACTGAAGAAAAACAGTCAAAATGTTCTCCAGATTGTGTATAAAATACATTTCTGTCAATATCTGTGTGTAACACCTTGCTTTAATAACTGAACCAAACCACACATGTCTACCAGCTACCAGATTGGAAAGATTTTGTACAGCTGTAACTCTAAAATTATTGGTGAAACACATCATCTTGTTTCCCACAGCACAAGAATAATTTTACAAATTTTATGTTATGAAAACTTCTCGCTACATCTTAAAAGTTTCACTCTTCTTCCAGTTTAGCAGGTTATTAGTTTCACTTATAGAGATAACATTAAGATAAATAATAGTTAGGACATTAACTTTTAATAACATACTAATTTATGCCCAAAACAAATAACAAGCTAAATGCACACTGAATGTATAATATCCCACATACCGATGTTGCTTGCAGTTAACTGTGTATATATTCACATTATGCCACATATTACAGCACGATCTATCTGACCATGGCTATTATCAAGTTTCCTTTTCCAAGCAATAAACATTTTCCACTTCCCAGTACATAACAACCAAGAATATATGAACCTGAATGAAGGAAGATCCTTTAGCTGGCCGACATATGTTCAATTTCTTCATACATTGTGCAGCCATTGAATAATTATGATTTATTGTACCTAAACTTTTGTGACTCACAGTGTGGATTTCTGAACAAAAAAAACCAACTCATTCTGTACTCATTTAATGCATGTTATCTGAGCTAGTGTAAGAGTCAGGTAAACATTTTGTACCCTATGTTTAGAACCAATACAGAATCTGCTTGCTTTTGTAAGACTAGGTAAATCCGGGCTACCAATAGAGAACATTTTTGCTATCATTGCACTGTCCTCCAAATCTCAACTGTTTTCTTTAATGGAAATATTACAGAAAATAGTATAACGTGAGGAAAATTACTTTTTATGAGACCATGATGAATAAACTGTAGATCTATATAAAAGTGTACAGCAATACAAAACAATACTGACGCCTACATATAGTATGTTTGTATCCATAAGAACACCATCATAAATACAATATTGCGTTCTTACTTAACAGCAATGCAGCAGGGTTTTTCTAAATATTTCTATTGTCTAATGTTTATGACTTGTGTTTTGACAATATTGTTTTAAAGAAATCGTTGAAACCCAAGAACAACTGACTTTCCTCAGTATCAGGACCACAAATGAAAAAAGTATCCATCGTGATTTGAGGTCTTTATTATAGGAGGTTCGCTGCCCTTGGCATTTACACCTCACTTTACTTGTTTTATTATTTCTTGTTCTGGCGGGGGGGGGGGGGGGGGGGGGGGAGAGAGATGATATGGATAAATTTTAATCTATTAATTTCAATTTTGCCCGGGCAGCGGCCTTTCGGCCTGCTCTTTACGATTTCCAACTGCCAAGGTATCTTTAACGTGCGCAACGTGCACACGGGCCCTCCGAATTTTTTCGTCCTTATCCGAGAAGACTAGGTACTCGATCCTACCCCCCCAATAGGACCAGGGACTTGAAAATATGAGAAAAATCCAATTTCCAAGAACTACTCGATCCTACCCCCCCAATAGGACCAGAGACTTGAAAATATGAGAAAAATCCACTTTCCAACATGCCTGCACTGCCCGGGTTTAGAACCCGGGACCCTTGGCATGAGAGGCGAGCACATTGCCTCTAGACCACCTTGTCCCCTGAATGTTCTATATCCATCTGACTAGTCCACTCATTTAGGTGATAAATAAGGCAATGGGATATCAGAACACACCAGTGGGGATGGGAGGGGAGGGGTGGCGGTGGGGGTGGGGGCGGGGGCAATGAAAGATGTAACTCTCAAACAGTCATATAATAAACATGTACAAAAACAAAACAACAACAACAATCACAACAGATGTTTGATGTACTTGTAAGACGGTGTGGAAAGCTATAAATGACACATATTATTGTGAAACATGGGCTACTTACAGCCTTAAAATGGCGTATTTTAAAGTGCTGTTAATTTCGAAATATGCAGTCTGTGGAGACCGTGTAACAATCACCGATATTTGTAATTGTACACGGTACAGAAAAAAAAATGTCCCTCTTAAAGAATGCTCTCTGATAGCGATACGGCTTCTTGCCAGAGCCCATTTCAAAAGCTTCTTGGAAATGGTCCCTTTTTTTTTAGATTTGAGATGGGAATTTCATTGCAATGGGATCTTAAGTCTTGGTATTTAAATTAGCTTAAACAATTTTTTTTGTGTAAATATGCACACCAAACTGGAGAATGAACAATGTACAGACGGATCCAGCATTACTATTGAACATTCAGATACCGTGGAGACAAAAAGATTTCCTCAAGACAAGACACAGCACAGTATCATGCAATAAGATTAGACAAAACGCAACTCTGGTACCATGAAATATGATTACATTGTTCTGCCATTAGACTTGGTGATTAAACAATATGATCAACTTCCCCATGCACACAAAAAAAAAAGTGCAAAGCTGAATTTCCTTGTATGGAGCAGCCTCTGAAGATATGGCATGCAACTTAAGGCAAATGCACAAGGATGCTCTAAAATTTGGTGGAACAAAAATCAGAAGTTATGACATGCATTTGCAAATAGAGTTTTAAAAAAACAAAAAAAACTATCCCTCTTTTCATCCATATCATGCAGTTCTCAGCTTCTGATACTCTCATGACTTTAAGAAACTTCAAGTCTGTTCGCTATGAAAAGAATATCAAGCAACCTAGCCAAACTGCAAATACCCCAGTTACTGTGAAAGTTAAGGTCCAGTTCCCTTTTTTCTTTTTTGGACAAAGTCAAATAATTTGCCAGTGTTTACAATGTTTCCACATGGTTCAGAAATGCTACCCATATCTGACGTGCAATATCCTTTTACAATACTTCATTTTCATGCTGTGATCAAATGCTGAATCTGCAGTGCCAAATAGCTGTCAAAAATCACTGATTTTAAACACGATACTGTGAATCTTTAGTTTAAGTTCATTATGTACCTTTATAGGACAGAACATTCTAATACCCAATAAGATTCATCTATCATAGTTACCAATTCTCTCCTGACAGTGAGTTCTGTGCTGAAAAAATTATCACAAACTCGACCTTCTGTTTTATTTTCCACATGAAATAAGTCGCAGATTTATCTGCATGACCACAGATAATGCATAATGCATTTGGCATAATATTATTGGTCCCTATGGGTGTCTCACAAATCCCCCAAACTCCTGAGATTCAACGTTTATACATGCACAGGGCTGGAAGCCTTCTAAACCACTGACAAAACCAAAGGCAAAGACAGCCACAAACACAGTGACCATGCATTCTCTGGAAAGATGTATATATTAATTTATGCTAATACAACACCACAAAACTTGACTCTCTAACACTGTCATGCATTGGCAAACACAACAGCACTCATAAAGCTGGGATGAAACAGGCAGGACAAAAAAAGACTCATATTGTACTTGGGTGGGGGTGCTCAGGCTCTAATCATTGTTTTTGGTGTTTTTTTTTCATGGGACGTGGAATTACATTGCCCTACCAAATTATGAAACCTCTACCTGCAACTCTATATATAATTATAAACAAAAGTCTCTGTAACTTCAGGCAGCAACATGAAGATCATTGGAAAGAAAAACTGAATTAAATTAAGTAAGTTTAAGCATTAATCACATTTAGTTGCAGAGTAATTACTCACAGTACGATCTGACCCTTCGTTCATTTAAATGAAATCACAGGACTTCAGAATGCTTCTTCAAAACCCCCCACAACATGAAATACTGCTCAAATGATAGTAAGAACTATGCATGACAACATCTTCAACATAAGTTTTACTGTTTTGGGGACTGTAACGCGCACTGTGGTGACAGACATGCTTTAATGTAATGGGTGCGACATCTTATTGACTGTAATGTGTGATATTTATTTCATAGTCCTTTAAGTTTCTGTATAACTATCATGAAAAATACAACAGTAACTGTTATCACTGACCCTAGTTACAGAATGTGTTGATGGGGTGCTATATAAGAATATTATTATTATTATTATTATTATCATTATTGTGTTTTTGATTTTGTGGCTCAAAATTCATTTTATTTTAGGACAGGTACATAAAATGACATAATGTGGAAATAAAAATATATTATTATTATTTTCCCTTTAATGATATTTCAGGGAGAGATAATGTGTATATCTTGGTGACTTCACACAGAACTTTGTGGGATTTAGCAAAATGTGGATTTTAATTTGACAGATTAAGAGGTTATAATTTTTATAACGGTGCAAATGCTTGGAAATTGCAGGACTCAAATTAACTGCAGATCAAATGTCAAACATGCACACAAATGCAGTCCTTTAAGGGTACAATGGAATAATTTTTTGGAAGATGCACTTAAAAACTAAACCAAACAAATGCAAACATGGCAGCTGGTCATACCAATCGTGCAGGTGAAGCGTAACTTGCTGATAAACAAACAAATTGTAAACAAAAACAGAAAACTCACAGGTCTGATAATTGTCTGTTCAAATGGTGAGGAACAAAAGACAGAAAACAACTTAATACATTCATCTATTCACTGTAAAATATAAAATCATTCAGTACAACAATCTTGCTATCAGTATTATGTTAAATCTCATCACAAGCCAGAAGGTTCACATACAACAATGAGATCCATGGAAATAGGGAGTCGTGACAATCACAATGCACTAAGAGGTGATTTGATGTGATTAGTGATCTGTGGCCCATCAGAAAGTCCCTGTCAAATACTATCTTCCACTTCAAAGTGTAAATCGAAGGTAAGAAGGTAATTTTCACAACAACTATGGAACATATTTCTTCATTTGAGAAATTCAAAACAGTGCTAAAATCAGTCATGTATCGGAAATATCTGCTGATCGACTGACGGTGTCTCCCCTAAGCCCTTGTATATTTTATACATAGGAGAGAAAGACAGACAGACAGACAAACAGAGAGAGTGGGTGAGAGAGAGAGACAGAAAGAGAGTTATTCTTACAAATAACAGTGTTGCAGCTCAAATGAGCTTAGCAATGCATCATATATTATTAGAGGCTTTATATACTACAGAGAGGTTGTATGTGGGTCTACAGTAAAAACATTGTGATGTTTGATACAGTTGTTTTTCTTCACACTCTTAAATTTTATTATACTGCTGTTTGTCTGACAGGGACAGGTGCTAATTAATTAAACCAACACTTACCAGACATTTACTACCAGCCAGTATTGGCAAACATTCAATATGTCCATATTTATTAACTTTGTTCTAAATTTACACACTGTCAACGCAACTACAAAGGGGATAAACAAACTGTCTTAAAACTACACCAATAGCAAACTACTCTTTGTTCAAGGACTAAAATAAACTAAATCTGAAATAAGTGCCTGGACAGAGGGCTACATAATGTAGCCCCAGTACTGCTTTAATCTATTTCCACTTTTCACAAAACTTGCGACATGGCCATAATGTGCCATAACAAAGTCTTTTCTATCATTCCTATAAGAATAGTGAAAGTATGTTGTTCAAACGTTTATCCACCAATTTGTAAAGTCTAACTAGAAAACTTAACAAGCAGTTATCTCAGTGCCTGCTAATGTGGAGATAGAATAAAGCAGTACTGGGCAACGATAAATGTGAGGACAGTTCTGAAGTAGTGATGAGGTGATGAACATGTAAATATGAGCTGTGAGTATCTGTTTCTCTGTTCTGACGTAAAATCCCATTATATCTCATTGTACACTGTAATCAGAGTTCCATTTCAAGTACAGTAGGACTTGGACAATAACGACAATCTTCACCACGAACTTTCCAATTTCCAAAATTCCATGTTGTATATCATAAGGAAGCACATTAATTAATCTGATACATGTAATGAAATGGCATTAATTCCTTAGATTCTGCGCTGATCATTTTACTGTATAAGCACTAAAGCCATTTACTCAGCAGCTAGACAGCAATTAAATTAAAATGTATATCAAACAAGATCCTTTCCTATTAAAGATGGGCTACCTTCTTATACGATCAGAATATTACTGGCAACTCGTTTTCCTTTTTATTACACACAGGCCACATCTTGTAAATGTTTGCACAAGCACGTTATTTGCGTCAACTGTTTCTGTTAAAACTTTGATTGGTCATTTAGTTCTGGACAGTGCTGATAATACATAGAATTGAGCATTCTCATTCCCCATACCCTTCAACACATTATTTCTTGTAAAATTTTGATCCTTTCCTTTCAGTGCTACATATTTTTCCACACCTATGCTGAAAAATGTTTTTAAACTGCAGGAAGTTACCAGTTACCTGGTTTTAGTTGGACACAATTAAACGTAGGATGTATAGCATATGTCTGCAGTCAAGCGGTTATTAAAACAAAACACAGTATCCCCCCTTCCCCTGTTAACAGGCATCCTGTTCTCCACTTAGGGATGTGCCATTGTACATAATCTGGACAAATCACAGCTAGCTAGCTCTGTCTTAGTGCTGTAAAAGCTGATACCCCCTTACCGCTTAAATGTACGAGAAGTAGTTTAAATAGAAAGAAGGAGATAGTGAGAAGGGCACTCTGCTACTGAGAAGTGATCAATGTCATGACTAGCATTGGTGACTGAGGTAATACATCGATACAATCTGTGGTTAGCATGAATTCCACTTACTTTCCCAGCCTGTCAGGGGGTCAAATATCATATAATATTAGACATGTTGTCGTGTCAGACAAATCACAGCATAATGTGAGAATTGAAAAAAAAAAAGAAAGAAAGTCGAAATACAAAAATCTAGCATATTCGGTTTGTTCCATGTATAGACATTTTTTCCAGCTTTCCTGAGTTCATGCAGTGTTGGTCAATAATTATAATCTCTGTAAATTCTATGCTATGCATTAAGACTATCTCTAAAATGAGGTACCGGTATGGACAAAATATATAATGGAGTTCATAATTGTCTCCTGTACAGATGAAAATCTTGTGATTTAAAATTTGTGGCAAATCTAGATCCAGGGCCCCATGGTAAATTACAGTACCTTGACTTTCTTCAAAAATCGAGATATTTGGTATACATTGTAGCCTGCAGGCTGTGTTCTTAGTTGGCACTAAAATTCTGAAAACCAAGGGTTAAAAATGTTTTTACAATATCGTAACAACTATCGTCTCATAAAGAAAGTTATTCACTTTTTTGCTTCTCCTGAACAATTTGTGAAA
Source organism: Onchidella celtica (assembly GCA_963931925.1). NCBI lineage: Eukaryota > Metazoa > Mollusca > Gastropoda > Systellommatophora > Onchidiidae > Onchidella > Onchidella celtica. The sequence goes on from OZ007572.1 coordinate 34,564,111, forward strand.
CCCTAATTATCATAAGTCTACCATGCGGCCCTCAATATAAATCTGCACATTCTTCAATTAAAACCACAAAACTGTCTTTGTCCATGAGCATATGCAATTTCAAAAATTTTAATTTAACATGATTCATCAGTTATCATTCCATAGAGCATCAACTTACCAGATAATATCAAGTGCAAACTTTAAAAAAATGTCATCTAAATTGTTTTCACATCATTCTTCTCAAAAAGTTTTAAAATATTAGAAAAATACGTAAAAGGAAACAATTTTCCACTGCCACTCAGTAAAAGATCAAAATAAGACACCCAAATGACACGTCGTCCTCAATGCAAATATTTTGACATGACTTTAATTCAAAGTCCGAACAGGAATCAATAACACACTGAACAATGTTCTAACTTACAAGTGTGATACACTCTTGTTTTTTTTTATTTTATTTTGATTGTTATACCCCAGAAAATGCAATAGGCTTCATCTGAGTATGGTGAAAGCAGGTTGACTCGTTACATAACGGTCACAGTGTGCTAGGAAGGAGCAAGACCACAGACAGACTACAGCAGAATGACAGAACAGAAGAGCCACATTTGATATTTTCAGCAAAATTCAACTAAGGAGTGAACAACAACTTAATGTATATGAAATCTGTATACCAGTATTAGTTTTTCTCAAAATTCAAGACCTTTTGTTCACGGACAGATGAAAGCTAAAAGAGATACTGGCTGCCTACCCTTGTTCCACGGTAACATGACATCAACATTAATTCTTCCTTCTGCACTTAAAAAGGAGAGCAGACAGAAACTGTTCACAACATTACAAAATAAATAATAACGCAACAGGGGTATAAAACTAAGCCTGGTCAGACACAGTCAGATGCTGCCAAGAAATTGTACACCCAAGAAATACTGGCAGAGCTGACTGACTGGCCTTAGTATGCTGGAGTCTTTCAGGATTTACTAAGAAAATATCGGAAATTGTGGTGTGCACTTCTTGTCTGCCAGCATCTGACTGTCTGACTGTGCTTAGTATGATACCCCTCAAAGGTAGTTACTTCAAGCAGATGTTAATTACTCATCCAACAGTAACTGTCAGAAGACTCAAAGTAAAATCTAAACTATGTTAAAGAAGCAAAATAAGAACAGACTCTGTGTTAAAATCTCTTGTCTGAGCTTTTCTCCCTCTGGTCCGAATTCACCAGGAATCACCAACTTCAACCCACCTGATCAACTTTGTTGGACGGTCGTATAGGATGGATAACCTTACAGCGGTGCCGAATGTTAGGCTGCAAAGAATCCTGGCCTACTGCCACAACTTTGCCTGTTTCTTTGTCTACAGCAATCAAACTGGGGATGAAGAGCTCTGGGAGACTGGCTGGAGATGTGAGAAACAAAATGATACTATTAAATCTCAACATTAGTACCATGCCAAAACAACACAACTTTACACACATGGAGGGTACATGGTAATTTCTTGTGGTAAAAAAAGACAAAAGATCAAATCGAGGAGTGCCTCGCAAAGACCACATTGCCAGTCTTGAAACTTTTACAGGAGAGCGATTTGAAAGTTTGACAGGAAGTATCAAATGTCAGTTACGACCTTTAAATTCTCATCAACAATTGGGTCAATTAATTCAAGAATGGAATTTACATCATGTCAAAATGTAGTAGGCTACTTACCAAGGCGAAACAGAATATGCAAAAAAACAAAAATTGAAATTTTCGAGTTATGGTGTCTGCACAGGCATCCCTCAAAATGTTGCAAAAGCTCACGTACAAAGCCCATACAACCTTTCTTCTCTTGACACATAAAATTACCAGGTAACCTTCATTTTCCATCCAATGCTATCACCCTACAGAATTTCTGGGTCTTTTTTTTTTTTAATATCTGGTATGAAAATATGGTACTTTTGTTCATTTTTTGAATGTATTTTACAGACTTGGAATATAAATTACCGCAAACATTGTAGCAGCTTCCGCTAATATCCTACATACATGTTATAGGATTTATGAAGTGGGTATATCAAAGTATATGCAGTACACTGACATAACAAAAAGAAGTGTCAATAGAAGTTATAGATTAGTCCATCAACTGACACATAAAAGCCTTCCTATGACACAATTGCATGCACACGAGATTGAACACTGACTGGCTCTTGGTTTCTTTTGTTATTGTTATGTTTCTGACCAGTTTATTTTTCTTTCTTTCGCATATATTTCAACTGTATATGTCACTGTGGAATAACATAATTTAAATTGTAAATTTCCCTACATTTTCGCCCTGTGCAATTCGCCTCAATACCACTGGCTCGAATGTGCGCCATATTTGTCTAAGGTTCCTTACGATGTTACTTCATGTAAAAAGCCTGTTATTGAGTTATGATATATTTATGTACTTTGCATTAAATGTAGTACCATTTATGTGCTCTTAACACTCTGTGAAAGTAAATTTCCCTATGGGATAATAAAGTGATTCATATCTTATCTTACTATACACATCTGATTACTGGAGGAGTCTCCATGATGACATCTTCTAGTTTATTTTATTAGAAGATACCGCAAAGTATATGCCCTAGAATCAGAAGTGGAGACAAATTCCGAGAAAAGCAGGTATTAAGATATATTCAATCAACCTCACCTTGATGCCCCAGAATGCCAGCACGTATAGCTGTGCTACCCAGATCTATCACCACAACCTTCTGCAAATACAGATCATTCAAATAAAAACATTTTATCAATGTTATTTCTTCTGTACAGCAAATTGCCTGAGATGTCACAAGTAACAAGCTGTCAAAAACCCAATTTCTCCATTTCTTATTTCATACCATCTATTGACTGTTGGAACCTCATTAAAACTAAGCTCAAAGGGCTATTGGTAGGGGGGGGGGGGGCCTGGCAGTTTACATAGAAAGCTATACGTAGAATGCACATGACATCACAGAGTGTTTTTGTTTTGATCTTCCTACACTAAAGATGGCCAGTGAATCAGCTGATTAGTGTTAACTTCGAGATATGTCTAAGCGGTTAAAATGCCTGCTGGTTGCCTTGTAGTTGATTGTTATGACAGGGGTGGAAAGGGATGGATCCAAGCTGGTCAGATTCCCTACCATCTGTGTAAACAAGGGGAAGGAAGTGAAAGAATTGACCGAACGTCTCCCATTGAACATGTACACACGTGTCATTGTTTACTGTAGTGAACTACTTTTAGCTCGCCGCCGGTTAGTTCAGGGTGCCTCTCGTGCTGGCAGTGCAAATCAGCTAACGAATCAAAATCAATGCCACAGTTGCGATGGAGGTCCTTACACTAAAGATGGTAGATATTATATGCACATCCTGCCTAAAGCTGAGCAGTGAACACAGCTCAGTATTTTCTCTATTGGGCTTTGTAATTTGATTACACTCTCCTACCAACTGCTGCAAAGGCCAGTTTCAAAGAGGTTCCAACAGCCAACCAATGATATGCAGTATATCATGAATTCATTCCAAATGGATAGATATTCAATAACTTATATCTACTTTAGTTATCTGCAACAGATTAGAAATCTTTCACTTAACCACCACAGCAATTATAAGAGAATGCACAGGCAAAACAAGTCTAAATGTTGTTTTGTAATTACATAAGTATTAGAACAATGACATAATGGTCTCTACCCTGTAAAGGTTGGTTCTTTGATAGTGTTAAACAAATCTTTCTGAGGTGTTTTCATCAGTCATGGGAATCATAACAACAACAAGGACAAAAAAGAATCTGTCTTGCTTTTCTTGGTCACTGACCAACTGAAATGTGGATGTGAATATCGTCACTGCTCTATGTTAATGACATAGGTCAATTTTTGACACTTTTGAGATATTAAGAAAAAAAAACCTTCTGTTCTTGTGACCATGATTCTATTGGATTATTACATTCTTCTACTGGCGCATTTCTCTTTCTTTAGTATTATCTGACAGCCTTCAAACTCAGGACTGCAATGAATCATTACTTGGCTTTTGGCTTAAATCTGACATATGCCATTACCGTAGAGCAGTGATGATATAATTAAGAGAAAAGAATAAAGGAATTTTACGTTAGCACAGCTCACCTTGTTGGGGTTATGTGCAGATTTCAGTGCGGGTCTGACATAGGTTGCTTTAGTATTATCTGCTGTCTGAGATTCCAGAGCAACCTTCCACTGACCATATTCTTTCTCTGTAGGACATCTGACCATCAGAAATCGACCACGCTGGGTAGTGGGATAACAATAACAAAATATATTTATCAAGCATGAGTACAAAATTCATCTCGTCAACCACTTAAGCATACACCATAATGGAGTACCAGCAATGCTAGACAGAGGCATCACATTATTTTACAGGCTTCATAAATCAAAGCTCAGTGCATTGTTTAAGATTGATATCAAAGCCCTAAAATAATAATTTGTTATATCAGAGATCAGAAAAAACTGACAACCCTCTGAAAGTATGCACATGAAGAGTTTCACAGTTCACTTGCTCATGAAAATGCAAAATCCTGCGTTTCTGAGGCCACGTACAGCTTGACATTCTCTGTTCTTGTTTTCCTTTAGGTAACTTGTCAAATGAAAGAATCAAAGTTGCTAGTAGTTCCAAATGTAGCAATGCTGAATCGGCCACTGATGTCGTACTGTTCTCTCTTCGACGAAAATCTATTTCTGAGTTCAAACAGAATAATTCGCCACACCAAACTCCATACAGTTCTACAAAATACTGACCCCATCATCAACTCCCAGCACTCTGTTGCCTAGATCATGTATAATGCCTCCCATCAGTTGGATAGTCTCACTTGGTTGGTCTCTGTTGCTTGTCTGTCAGAAATCAAATCAAAGAAGTTTATATACCTGAGCAATTAAATAGTGACATGTGCCCAAACTACAAGTTAAATCTAGGGTCCATGCAAAATAGTTGCAAACTATTTATGGTTTTGCGAGATAGTGATCTGCCCTGTCCATTACCCAAAGTGCAGGAGGACCATAGCCACAGCCATACAAGTGGCTTGATCACATTACTGAGTCTGCCTGTTGACTTCTCACTGAAACTTTGATTCTTGTGGCATGAAATACTATATAATTTCTGGTGTTATTGTAAAGTAAGTCAAGGAGACCAAACGGTGCAGGCCTTTTCAGCACAGACAGGGCATAATAGCTAAATTAAAGGTATGGATTGAAAGGATTAAACCATGGTATATCACAACAATAATCAAGCACTTCTGAGGAAGAACTACACTACCTCCTAGTCCAGCTCTGTACCATCATTCAGACACAGCATTACAAATAACTGTACCTCATAATAATATAACCATCCATCCTTGGCTTTGAAAAATCTTCTCTTCCAAGTCTTGAGCAAAGTGGCCTTCTTCTTGTTCATGGGCAATTTTTCCATCAGTCCTTCCATGGAGATAAACTGATGGGAGATGTCTTCCACCATCTGCCAATCATTAACCGTATTTTTATAACGGATAATCAAAATACTTTTGCTTTATTTTTCAACACCCATTCTATTCCGAAGAACGGCAACTGCATCAAAGGAAAGTATTTGTATTTGTATTTTTTGTATTTTGTATACCACTACTACTTTAATCCCATTTGGGAAATTTGCCTTTGTGTCATTGCACCCAGTTGCAACTGGAGCAGGCACATCATCGCCACAGTGCAGCTTAGAAGTACTTAGCCTTCAAAACACAACTTATCTCTAGGGAGCTTTTATTAACAGCAATTTTCCTCTTTCTGAAATAACAGAGATGCCTGGTTTTTCCCATATGTAGGAGTTACATTTCTATGCATTAATTTTCAAGAAAATTGCTATTTAAGTCTGACCTGTTTCAAAGCAGTACTTCAATACATTTTTGAATCTTAGATGCAGCAAATTTTATCATGTGTTTGCTACTATACTGACTGAGCAACTTTGTAACACTGTGACTTGATAAGATCGAGAGATTACACATGGAACCTTTAACCGCTCACCTCTTCCATCAACTTGATTTCATACAGCTTGGACAGGACTGGTTTCTGTGAGATGATGGAAGGAGTGTATGGATAAAAATTCAAATGCATCCGAAAATAGAAAATACCCCAATTGAAATAATATTACAGATATTATTAACCTATCTTTGACCTATAATCATCATCACCCACTAACACAAAATTTCAAATGCAAAAAGCACAAGTATTTTTATCCTGATCTTGTCTGAACTTCCATTACATTTTGTCCCTGTGATTCTTTTGTTACTTTCTACTCCCTAAAAACTTGTTCTTATATTTCATTGTTTCATTACTTAGCATTGCCACTAATTATATTCTACCACTAGGTTATTTTTAAAATTTCAAGCTGATTTGCATGAATGCAATAGGTGTATGCACAGCTTTCAAAGAAAGTGTGTGCTCTTTAAGATGAAGTAATAAATAGTGGAGGGAAATTGTGCAGACATCAGTGGTGCCCCAACGACCAGCGCAGTTACGGGACCGATGATGATAATGATGATGAATAAATACATACATGTAGGCCTATCTTGCTGAAAGTCAAGGATATGCAGGTTTACCCACCTCCACTATAGCCGGACATTTTAAACTCAATCACATAAAACTAGTGCTAATCCACTTATTTTAGCCTTGGGTTTCATCCTTTCCAACCGCCAATCGTTCTTCCAACTTACAGGGTCCCAATCTCGCAGATTCATCCTGGGGACCTTGTCCTCATCCTCCAAATCAAAAATTCCATCATCACTTGCTGCATCCTCAGATGGAAACTTCTGGATTTTGGGTGGCAGGACAATACTGGACTTGATGGGTGCTTCTTTACTGCCATCTCCAATTATCTCTTTGTCTGTGAAAGTAGGAACAGAAAATGAAATATGAGAATCAATCAAATGAAATGTCTTGGGTAAGAAGTGACCCACCTATTGGCAATATCATTTTATACCAGAATTGATATGCTTTCAGAATGAAACAAGCCGAGGATATGGGGAACATTGAGAGACAATACAACTAAACAAATAAACAAACAAGAAATGGTATTACTCAAAGTGAAAAGAAGGCCAAAGACACAGGTCACTGATATGACAGGGAGATATATAAGACAGAACTGCGCAGATGAGTAGTCCTGAAGAAAATGGAAGCGCGGAATATTGTGATGGGCACATTAAGGTGTTTCATGTCTAAATCTTTGCGTCAAAACTGCTGATTGGAACAGACAAGGAAGAAGATGCTGTGAAGATTTCAGAATGCATCACCCCCCCCCCCACACACACACACACACACACACACACACACACACACACACACACACACAAAATTAAACTCTGACACGTAAATCTGTCTGCAAATTCAAATTACTAAAAGTCTACCATTTCAGTGCAACTCCCACATTTCCGTTTTTATATTGTCCCCTTGCCCCCCTTTTTCCGGTGGTCTTGATCCCTGAATAGAGTCGCACGAGTTGGCAATTTGAGGGAGATAATGGCAGTGTTCTGACCACGTACAATTACGAGCCTTGCCTATCGTGATTACCGCCCTTGCAATACATGACCGGATGGGGCGAGTTGAATGGGCCAAAGTAAAGCATTATGATGATTATAGATAAGGGATCAAGCTGGGGGATGCTTGGGGAAGGGATGAGGGGAGGAGGGAGAAGAGTGGAAGAATGGAGAGAGAAACATGTCATTCCGGAAGGAAAGAATGACAGGTTGGACGGACAATTCTGGCTCTGTTTATACGAAAGAAAAAACAACAACATCGGAGTGGGATGTTACTGTACATGTATACTGTTATTAGTTGTTATTAGTTATAATGACCCAACCATATCAATTATTTACAATGATGTTTATGTTCAGATTAAATTTAATACATCTGAGATCCACTCCTTCGGTATAACAAGACGCTGCATACGTTAACGCAGAAGAAGACGATAACTGACAGATATTTCCATAAGCCTCGCTGCACTATGCGACTTCGCTGTATTGCTGACGCGTCGCATTTGTTGAAATCTATGCGACTGAATGGAGGTACACACACTTGCAAGACGCAGACTCATTATGGAATCAGCGGGAACATGAAACCCAGACATGGCAGTCACATGACAGCAAGTCACAATATGACGGCATATGTACCACAGTACTAGACTAAGACAGACGTCTTATCCTACCAGTGATCGAATCAATTGTGACCACTGGCGATCGCTGGCTCACCCATACTACCGTGTCTAACAAGTCAAATGAGCTACCCAAGGAGACAGCAAGGCTTCCTGAGAGATAGATCTTAGTGAGATGGGAGGTGAGCGGGGAAAAAAAAGGCAGGTGACAAATGGCGGTAGCAATTGCAATAACAACGAAACGAGGCAGAAAAAACAAACGAGTTCAGCGTTCACTAATATTGATTGTGACTTCCATTTCTCTTGTTTTATGAGAAAACAAGGAGCTTGTCTTCATTTATCCCCCTTTTATTTATTCATCCATCTAGTTATAACCAGATTCCACCTTTTCGGCATTACTTCCTTTCTGGTCCATTTGCTTTTCAAATTAGTCCCTTTTTCCCCCCACACACCCAACTAGCCTGTTCATCAACCTGTCAAAGCATTATTCATCCATTTAAGCCTGTCTGTCTGTCTCCGTTCACCCATCCGCCCGTGCCCCCATCCATCCATCCGTTTGACAGTCTGTCCGTCCGTCTCCCTGTCTGTTTGTCTGTCTGCCTGTCCGTGCGTCTCGGTGCCTGTCTGTCTGCCTGCCTGTCCGCCCGTCCGTCCGTCTCCCTGCCTGTCCCTCCGTCCGCCTCCCTGTCTGTCTGTCTGTCTGTCTGTCTGTCTGTCTGTCTGCCTGCCTGCCTGCCTGCCTGCCTGCTTGTCCGTCCTCCCTATATATTTGTGATGTCATCCTCTTATCTGCTTGCATTTCTGCAACATCAAGTTTCCCAGTCCTCAATCTCATCCTTTCCATCTCCTTCATTTCAACGTATTCCAATCATGGTCCAATGCTACAAAATACTGTTATCCGAATTTGATGACCAGGTGTTAGAGGACGCTACACTAATCGATACTCCACGTGTGTAGATTTGAACTGAACTAGTAATTAATGCTATGAAATGTGGCAAAAAGTGAATGAGAGAGAAGATAGAGAGGGAAGAGAGGGGGAGAGAGCAAAGAAAGAGAGACGGGGAGGGGGAAGAACGGAGGAGGAGGAGGTAGAGAGAGGGGGAAGTATGGAGAGAGGGAAGGGGGGAGACAGAGAGAGAGAGAGAAAGAGGAAGGAAAGGGGAGAGAGATAAAGGGAGAGGGGGAAGGAGTGGGAGGGAAGGAGAGAGAGAAAGAGAGAGGCGGGAGGAGAAAGAAGGGGGGGGGGAGGAAGAAAGAAGAGGGAGGGGGGAGAAGATTGAACGACGGACAGACAGACGGAGGGAGAAAGTTTCTGAAAAGTGGATGAAAAACAAAATGCTTCAACTTCCCGCACCGATCACTTTTGAAACAAAGGGCTTAGTATAATAGAATGAGCATCTTTGTTCTTCCTGGCAACCGTTTTACGTTAATCTACTTTGGGTGGCTTCGTTAAAGGATGAGAAACTGGGGCAGGAAGAACCTTAACAGAGGTTTGGAAGTATGAGTACGCTGGAATTCATTGTGGGGGCAGGGTGACATAGTAATGCTTTCAGAAAACTGGCAAACGCTAGTGACACTGATAATTGCGTCCTGCTTGTACAAAGGACTTTGTTAAGAAACTACAGTTTTTGTTCTAGACACTGGCTTAGACAGAAGCCTGTTAGGATCAAAGAACAAATGGATGGTCAGGACCTTAATTAAACAACTTTGGTTTTTGGATTAATGAAGTACACAACAAGAAAGACGCACGGCCTGTGAGGGTAGTTTTTTTTTGCTGCTGGAGTTTCCCCCTTTCTCTCCTTGACTGTCTATCTGTGTTTATGTCTTCTCTTTCTTCCCTACCCTCTCTCTGTCGCTCTCCCTCGTACTCACTCTCTTACTATGTCACTATGTCTCTCTCCCTCTTTCAGTCTGTCTGTCTTTCTTCCCCGAGCTCTCTCTCTCTCTCTCTTACTTTGTCTCTCTCTACCTGACTCTCTCTCTATCTGTCTGTTTGTCTCTCTCTCTCTCTCTCTCTCTCTCTCTCTCTCTCTCTCTCTGTCGCCCTCCCTCTTAGTCTGTGTGAGTCTTTCTCCCTCTTTCTGTCTGTCTTTCTTCCCCCAGCTCTCTTGTACTTTACTCTCTCTACCTGACTCTTTCTCTCTTTCTCTCTCTCTCTCTCCTCTATCTGTCTGATTGTTTCTCTTTCTGTCGCTCTCCCTCTTAGTCTGTCTGTCTGTCTGTCTATCTGTCTCTCTCTCTCTCTCTCTCTCTCTCAGTACACGCCTTTCTGATCTGTGACCAGGTTGGGCACGGCTGTTGTGGTAGGTAATGACACACACACACACACACACACACAGAGCGGTTTCCCGTGGTCTGCACAATAATGACGAGCAGGGGCTTTCCCTCTGGTGATTCATTCATTAGTCATACTAATGGAAAATCATTGTGACTGACGCGGTCTAATTAAGTGGTGGAGAAAGATAAGACGACGGTGGGCTGGGGTGGGGGCGGGGAGAGGATGGCTGGACCCATGAACAAATAGACGGATGATAGATGGATGGATGGACCCATGAACAAACAGACGGATGATAGATGGATGGATGGACTGGCAGATGGAAGAATAATGAGAAATATGAATTTGGGTTTGGAGAAAGCACGTCGACATGATAAGTGCCATATTGTGCCAGGAAGAAGAAAGACAATAGACAGAATATAACAGAATGACAGGACAGAAGTAGCCACCATCCACCCGCGCATATCTTGAGAAAGACTTTGTAATAAGTGATTTTCAGCAAGAAAGGAGGCCATAATAATGAATATTCTCTGGTAAAATGAATACGATAAAATCATAAATGAAATTCACATAAAAATTTCACAAGACAGACATTCAAAGCTGGCAGAATATCTGGGCATAGTCACGCACACGACGGGCAGAGATAGACGTAAACGGAGCACACTGGCTTAATGTAAGAGCTGTCATTTAAATTACACTGGCTATCATAGCTGGTCCATTTTCAAAATAGTTGGGCTGAATGATAAATATAATATTATTAATATTATACGTCATGTCTTGGTTCTCAAGAAAGAGAAACTGGCAGATACACAGACAGATAGACAGAGAAAGAGCGAGATAGACAGACTAGGCGGACGGTAAGGGGGTGGGGGGTGAGGGAGAAAGAACGAGGCAGAGGGGAAGAGAGGGCGAGGAAGAGAGAGAGGGCGATGAAGAGAGAGAGAGAGAGAGAGAGAGAGAGAGGGGGGGGGAGGGAGAGAGAGAGGGAGAGAGAGAGTGAAAAAGAAGGAGAGTGAGAGGCAGGAGAAAGCCAGGAGAAAACCAAAAAAAAAAAAAAAAAACGAACGGCAAAGTAACAATGTCAAGTTCAACATAGTACGATAGACAAGTGGAGATCAACAAACCCCCAAATAAATCAGGACGAAGAAAGAAAAAAGGAGATTCGAAAAAGAAATAAAACACAAGGAAAGAAAAGTTCGTTAAAGAAACGAACCCCCCCCCCCCCCCCCCCAAAAAAAAACTTGACAATATAATTATTGTTCCTTTCATCACGTTCAAATGAAAACAAACTCTCAAGATTCAGCCTATTTTATTCTACTGAGATTTCTTATAGATGTTCAGCTTTCACCTCACCTCCCCTTCCAAATCTCTAGTCAGTAACTGGGTCTACCTGGCTCACTCTTATGATAAAACAGAGATAAGACATGAATATTCTACCAATTTATGGGCTTGGTGTATGTGAAGCAAGGAAACACGGATAACGATACATGCATGCATTTCCGATGGAAGACCGGGATGAGCCACAAAGATTGTATGGTTTAAATATTATATTTCGACAAGCTGCAGATGAATGTACGCTTCTGCTTGCTATCATATAGAGTGAGTGAGATGTATTTCGACAAAGACTTCAATCGCACAGGTTCTGACTTTTTATTGATCTAACAGATAACCCCACAGAACTTCAAATAGACACTAATTATGGTCAACTGAGAGCATCGGATGCTTTTAAAGAAAGAAAGAGAGAAAGAAAGAAAGAAAAGGACTGTAAAACATATTTAATCAAACAAACAAATCCCCCATTCAACGCAGATTCATTACAGACAGCTAACATATCAGATGCATCAAGAGCTCAAAGATAATCTATCATATACAAGTATTGAACCCGCGAAATTCGCGGGGGGGGGGGGGGGGAGAGTGAAAAGTGTTGTGAGTAGGTCCGGGGGTGGCTGCAATGGAGGGAGCATTACTTGACCGTTGGCACAGCAAAGTGCAGCAAGAACCACGAATGTTATGGATGGACTCGGAAGCACGGTTTCAAATTTGGGGAACCGGACGTTGAGATCGCACGGTGGACCGCAAATTCAGTGACGTCATGCCACATAAAAACTCACGCCCGGATGTTATTTATTTGGAACAAATGCAAATTTGCGTAGTTCAAAAAAATACTTACGGAGAGTGTTCAGCAATGAGTGTAGCAAGGAATCAACTTCAGACCAAAAGAAATTTGTATGCAAAATTTGAGCTCGATTGGTGCACAGATAGCCGAGCTACGGCTTTTACAAAAAAAGCGAGTTTTTTTTTTTATAATAGATTTCAGTAACTTGCAACCTTTGGCATGAGTCACTGACCAAACTATACACTCTTCAGGCCTTAAATTTGGCAGGAAGGTGACAATTGAGATAAGGAAGATGATGGCTATAATTAAAAGTTGTTTATTCCGGGCAATGCCCGGTACGTCATCTAGTAGATATATATATATGACATAAATTCTATAATCTATAGTTTGTATCTACTTTTTTTTTTTTTTTAAACTTCAAGTTATTCAATCTGACTTTTGAACGTCATCACTGTACTGCGTCTCCCACCGACCGTCTACAATTTGCATTCTGGCCAAACATGTGTTGTGGGTCCCGCCAATACTAATCGTTTGGATCCAACCCAACCAAACAGTCAACTATACAAGTAGTTCCTTGCTTGGATATCAATATCAGATCGCGCCCTGCTTGCAGATAATATATCTTCGTATCATACTTCACAGCGCTACACTTTCTTTCAACACTTAACCCAAAAAGTCCATAATCGTTTCTTCAAACCAAAAATAATTGCTAGCTATTATTATTCCCAAACGTTAAAAGCACCCAGGAACCGATTTGTGACGAACAGGAAGAAAATTCCAAAAAGTACCGCCTACAACACTGTTTGGATGTTGTTCAACTTGGCAAAACCACACTAAAGCAACTTTCCGATTATCTCAAGGCGAATATGAACTGTCATGCCTGATGTAGTAAAAGGCAATAGTTCCGCTTTCGCCCGGACAATTTAAGTCGGTTAAATCGGATTCTACAGAAGGATTTGATTCCCCTCAGCTGTTTTCCCCGCTCACCGGAAATAAGCACCGCGTGGCAACTCGCCAGCTACAGTGATCGGCCCAGTTATGCACGCCCATTAAAGCTTCGTTTGAGTAATTGTGGGCTGAAATATGAGCGTGGGGCCTCAACAAGATAGGGTAGTTTTGTTGTTGTCCCTTTTAAATCTCTGTCTTGTCTGTCTGTCTGTCTCTCTCTCTTTCAGTCTCTCTCTTCACCCCCTGCCTCCCTCCTTTTCTTTGACCCCCCACCTTCTCTTTCAGTCTCTCTCTTCACCCCCTCCCTCCCTCCTCTTCTTTGACGCCCCACCTTCTCTTTCAGTCTCTCTCTTCACCAACTCCCTCCCTCCTTGTCTTTGACCCCCCACCTTCTCTTTCAGTCTCTCTCTTCACCCCCTCCCTCCCTCCTTGTCTTTGACCCCCCACCTTCTCTTTCAGTCTCTCTCTTCACCCCCTCCCTCCCTCCTTGTCTTTGACCCCCCACCTTCTCTTTCAGTCTCTCTCTTCACCCCCTCCCTCCCTCCTTGTCTTTGACCCCCCACCTTCTCTTTCAGTCTCTCTCTTCACCAACTCCCTCCCTCCTTGTCTTTGACCCCCCACCTTCTCTTTCAGTTTCTTTTCACCCCTCTCTTTCTTTCTTTTTTTTTTTTTTGCCCCCCTCCCTCTGCCAGCTCTCTCTCTCTCTCTCTCTCTCTCTCCCCCCTCTCTCTCTCTTTCTTTGCCCTCTTTCAATCTCTCTCTGTTCACCTTCTCTCACTCCCCCCTCTCTTTGACTCGCTCTCTCTCTTTCTCTGTCACCCTCTCCCCCAGCTCTCCCTCCCCGTCACGCCATTCCATTGATTGCAAACGGCAATGCATGAGGAAAACTATTAAAGTCGGCATCATCCAGGGCCGTCCGCAAAATTGGGCGTTTTCGGAACTAGGCTCTCCTTTGCTGAGATTCGATCAGTGGTTTTCACAATGTCGGAGAGTGGTAACGTATGCTGGGCAGGGAGGAATGACTCTTTAATTATGGTAAGAAAATTAATGAAAGATATAAACAGAGGTACGAAGCAGGGAGAAATGAGTTTTTATATCTAATTTCTTAAGGTCTTACGTCCCCTGTCAGCGCGATGACGCTATCAGAGACTGACAGAGAGCAATGAATGAGAGAATGGGGAGGCGGATAGAACACGTAGGGAAGGGGCCGCATCGTTACTTGTCTTCTTTTGTTGTCGGTGTATGTTTCAGAATGTCTCGCTGATGGACACCACCTACTGAGTTTGAGTTTGAGTTTAACGGTGCGTCGGCACGATAACGGCCACTTTGCGCTTCTCACGGTTTGTTCGTTATCTCTCTTTGGGCTAGCTTTGAGCCTCCAGATGTCTATAGGTAGGATCAGATAGAAGTGAAGTGAAAGATCTGACGGGAAAAGGCTCATAATTAGAAATCTAATGAGGAAAAGGCCCGTGCTGTAAAGTATGTCTATGAATTTTGTAATAAGTCTGTTAAATAAACTTGTCGAGTTCGACCTCTTTCAGAAAGGACAGGATGCACTGTGTGTGGGTCTACGTCAGAAAACAATTCTTTCATGGAGCCGCAGGCATAGTGTCTTCTTCGGATATGCATGAAGTTTACACTTCCAGTTAATACGGTTTACTGATAAATGGCAATTGCATGCCAGACATTCGGGGGGATCTTCTCTTTCTTCCCTACTCCCCCCCCCCCCCCCAAGGACACCTACTAACACTGTTATTAATCTATTTAATGCTCTCTATTACATGTACTAAACAAACTGACATCTCACAAATTAATGGCAAATGCGGTCTTATCCAGTTTACATCCTTAAGTGAGCAGAAATCAATTAACAGAATTTTTTCTTTAATTTATCATCGCATTTAGAAGCTTTTTAAATGCTTAGCCCTTCCTTATAATTGCCACAACTTTGCACATGAGACAAAGAGGCTGGTGGTGATTTCAAAATAATCTTACGACTGTATAACTACTGAGCTTAGGCCCGTAAATGTGTTCAGCAAAACGGCTCCAAAACTACTCATAGAAAAAAGAAAAAAGTGTGAAAACTGGTGGATCCATAAAACACTGTGGATTAGCTCGCCGGTTGACGTGGGCATACTATGAAAGGACACAGAGCCATTACATAATTATTGTCGTGAACATGCAGCATTCACAGCAAGCGTACATGCAACACCAACATTTGGCCGAAACAACAAAGAGCCAAGTGGTAATGCGTAATCACTACTACTGCATTTATTGAACTACTTTGGATAAATCAGAGGAGGCTAATAATCCTCGAAAGGTAATCTACAGTTACTAATAAACAAGCGACTGAAAAACAATTTAACTCAAGAACAGTCAAGACGAAACTGGTTACTAAAGCAGAGAAACCAACATAAATATGGTGAGAAAAGGATTGGGAGTGTATGTACCAGGACAAAGATGGTACTTGTTTAATATTGGGAACAGGGGACAAAGAGGAAGGACTGGGCAAAGGGGGGGGGGGGGGGGGTTATCAGATACTCTGGAGCCGATGCTATAAAAACTGTCTCCATTGTTTCCAGCTCCCAATCCCACCTTAGACAGGAAGCAATAGCATTCCTTCGCCGACCACCCACAGTTCACTACACATAAACCCGGGCAGTGCAGGCATGTTGGAAATTGGATTTTTCTCATATTTTCAAGTCCCTGGTCCTATTGGGGGGTAGGATCGAGTACCTAGTCTTCTCGGATAAGGACGAAAAAATTCGGAGGGCCCGTGTGCACGTTGCGCACGTTAAAGATACCTTGGCAGTTGGAAATCGTAAAGAGCAGGCCGAAAGGCCGCTGCCCGGGCAAAATTGAAAATTGAAATTAATAGATTAAAATTTATCCATATCATCCCCCCTCCCCCACCAGCAGCAACAAAATTTATTATTCATTATTAAATATATTGTTATTAATAAATATTCGAATATTATTTGAGTTGTGTGTGTGTGTGAACTGATGTGAGTTGTGAACTGCTGTGAGTGCGAACTGTTGTGAGTTGTGAACTGCGCCTAACAGGCTGCGTTACAATTTGCTCTGAGATAGAGAGAGAGAGTGAGCGAGACAGGGAGAGAGAAAGAAGCAGTGCAGTGTGTTGAGCGCTTCGCAGGCAGCTCCATTCTGCTCTGTGGTTGACATGTTGTTTCTGTAAAGCGCATAGAGCATTTTAAATGGATATGCGCTATATAAATGCTATACATTATAATTATATCGATACGTTCACAATTTCGTCAATTTGAATGGGAGAAACGTTGTCTCGACCCACTTTTTAAGGATTCCTGTTGTTCTGTTTTTGTTGTTTTTGTTGTTGTTTGCATGTTTGTTTGTTGGTTTGTTTATTTTTGCTTTCGATTTGCAGACCGCGTACATTGCTTGTAATAATAATAATAGTAACAATACATGAAGAGTCAAGGTACATGTTGTAACCAACTTTGAAACCACTGAAGTTGAAGTTACTGCCTGACTGCAAACGAGCCAAATTGGCCCCTGGCGGAGGCAAAGGTAAGAAATAATAGGCTACATACACTGTAGTAAACGACTAATAAATGACAGCATACATTCGGCTCTTGGTGAGGTGTACTATAGGCCTGTCATGAGGGGGCAGTCCATGGTGTGGGCGGAGGTGTATGCGTTTGTTTGTTTGTTTGTTTGTCTGTAAGCATGAATTATAGAAAGGGCATTTGTTAGGTCTAGATCTGTAACGACGGGGGCAGTTCACAACTGACCAAAACAGTGTGGGCGTTTACGTCATACGTGTATGTGTTCGTTTGTCTGTCTGTCTGTCTGTCTGTATGAATTGCGGGGGGGGGGGGTCCTCATGCTTGTAATGGGGGGGGGGCACTGCACAACTAGTCAAGACGGTGAGGGCATTTTTGTGTTCATGTGTCTGTCTGTGTGAATAATTATGGTAAGGATATTGCTCAGTCCTGGTATGACATAGCTCTTGAAGGACAACTTTTATGATCCCCCCCCCCCCCCGGCCACATTTCAACATTGATCTGTCATGTTTTTCTTGGGGTCACGCCCCACACTGTCATAGAAACAAACTAAACAAAACCAAACCGACAATAATTGTTATAGGCGAAACAACTGACATTGTAAAATAAATATATCTCACCTTGCTAAAACAATTTTATTGGCTTTCTCAAAAGCGTGGAAAGACTGATACTGGCCCATTATGTTTCCGTATTTCACGATATGAGGGAGAAAGATTTTACTGTCAGTTCAAGTCGTTGTGCAAGCACTTAAAAAATCACATCCGTGTAATTTGGGAATGGTGGGTTTTTACTTCTCAGTCAGTTTGGAAGGCGCACGCAAGCCGTGAGTTCATCAAAGGGGGGAACATGACTTGTTACGTCAAAAACGAAAAAAAAAAAATGCGTGTGGGTGTGGCGTATCTGTTGATAACGAAGGGGAAGAGGGGAGGGGGGGGGGTATCTGGAGGAGGAGGAACCCACCTGTAGAAAAACACATCTTGTCACAAATACTGCAAGTCAGGTTGTTCTTCCTTTCTGAAGTGATGCCAAACGTTGCGTTTCCCCAAGTGATGCCCGCCACACTTTCAAGACTATTTTTAATTCCTCTTTAATTGAGTTGTCACTAACTATGTTTTCGTTATCCTTTTTTTTTTTTTTTCCTCTTCCGCTCCCGTTCCAAAATAATATTTTTTTTAATAAAAAAAAAGGGGGGGGGGGGTGGTGCACCTGTCGTTATTTTTGTTTTGCGTGTTGAAATGTTGCACGAACACATGAAATAGACTGTTGTTGTTTGAATTTCTTCAGTTTTGTTGTCGTTCTAGTTGTTTTGTACGTGTTAGCTAAATACGGGTGTTTATTTTATCCATGAAACAAAAATTATATCAAAAGCCATGTCTCCCTTTTGAACATTCGGGCTTGGCAAAGAAATGACGTTTGATTTTTATGAGCTCAAAGGAAATGTGGTAATAAAAACAACAACAAAAAATGTCATGAACGTAATGGAGTATTCAAATGGAATTAGGCTGGAGATATACGGAATTTGGCAAAGTGCCCTGCCCAGTAACACAGAAAGATGCTAGAAACTTTACAGTATAGTGTGGATCGTATAAAGCAAAACTACTTGCCGTATTCTCAAAATTACGCAAAAAGAAAAAAGTTGTAGGCCCCCTATGTGCAAAGCCACGCGTAAGAAATAATACCCAAACGATACATACAACTTTTTCTTTTTGCCCAATTTTGACGTCACGTATAGCCTTGCTGCGACCCCACAGTTTTTCTGTGGTTTTTATACTTACCGTAGACTGTGAGAATATAATTAAAATTAAACATAGGAATTAATTGTTAAATTCAGAATGATGTGTGCAATAAGTCCTTTGGGTGTTAATTTTGGAGATTTTGTATCATTTTCCCAACGTTTCTTCGTTCCTTCCACTTAAATAAAGCTTACATTGTCCACAAAACAGAGCACATACCAATCATTCATTTTCTTCCTTGTCTAACAAAATTCAATTCCCCTAAGTAAAAGGTAAGGTAGTAAAAGAGGTTAAGATGAAAACCAGAGTCAGGATATACTTCACAATGACTCACATAGTTATAATCACTGGACGAACATCAAATAAGCAACATAATTATAATTATGAACCGTTAAATAAAAACAATTAATTCCCAACTACTTATTAAATTATCATGATCTGGGACGACGTAACTTCACCACTCGCACGCGCACACACACACACACACACACACACACACAGCCACACACACACACACACAGCCACACACACACAGCCACACACACACACACAGCCCCACACACACACACAGCCACACACACACACACACAGCCACACACACACACACACAGCCACACACACACACACACACACAGCCACACACACACACACACAGCCAGCCACACACACACACAGCACACACACACACACACACACACACACACACACACACACACACACACACACACACACTCCCCTTCTCCTCCCCTCTTTGTTTTTCCGGGCAGCACAACTGAAGTGCACGTAACGCCCAGTTTTGAATTCATTGCAGGTCAACCCTGTGCAGTTATCTATAAATTTACAGTTAGATTCAAATCAAAATATTAGCTACTGTTTTTCTCCAGTAGGGGGACGTTCAAATAGAATCTTACGCCTGGGGGGGGGGGGGGGGGAGGGGGTGTTGGATCCTGTAAGAAAAGTGTAAGAAAGGTGGGGGGGGGGGGTGTCGTGATGAGTCTCATTTTTCCCTCATTTGTAAGAAAGAGTTCGTGTGCAATGTATAATTATTACATGTATTTTTGTAATATTACGGGATTGGGGGGGGGGGGGGGAGGAGGAGGAGGAGGAGGAGGAGGAGGAAGCAAATGTAAGAAAAGTGTAAGAGGGGGGGGGGGCGCAAAAAGTCCCAAAAAAGGTGGAAGATTATATTTGAACGTCCCCTAGCCACAGAAATCGCTTCCAGAAACTGAGGTTAAAAAATAAAAGTGGGCGTTTTTGTTTTTCTGTTGTTGTTTTTTTGAACTTACGAGGAGGTGGTGAGGCGAAGCAGAGAAACTACAGAGAGGGAAGAGGCAGAGAGACAAAGAGACAAACAACTACAAAGTTGAGAGGCTGGAGTGGAGGACACTCGACCTCACAATCATCATCGACTCAGGTTTCCCCGACAGAGTGAACATGTCAAACACAGAGAACAACCAAAAAAAATCGATCGTCAAGAGAACAGAAGATGAAGAAAGAGAAGAAGAAGAAGAAGAAGCAGAAAAAAGAAGAAAACTGGTGGCTTCTAACGATTTGGGTGCGCGTTTTCCACCAGTTCAGGCCAGGGCCCCCATCCCCATCCCACCCCCTTCCCCCTGCCCAATCCCTTGAAAAGCACACATTATTTTGTAGAGAAAACAGTGAGCATCCCTGCTGGATGCCTGTGTTTCCACTGAAGGGACTAAAGGGCAGTCATGGCATAGGCTTCCATTATGTTCCTTTGCCACTTCTAATCCCATTTTATCTCCATTGCAAAGTTTTGTCTCTCTCTCTCTCTCTCTCTCTCTCTGTCTTTTCATTTTAATAATTACCCCCTCGGTGTTGTCTCTCTCACACTCATACACACTCGGTTTTTCTCTGACCCATTCCATTCTTAAAGTAGTTAAACATTACTGTCCCATTAAACACACTAGTAGCCTTTCAGATTGTAGCAAAATTGCCAAGAAGGCTGAAGCTTTGGTGCCTATGGAGCAGCGATTCTCAATCGAATGGCATTTAGCTCCCAGGGATGGAATTTCAAATCTAGAGAGGGCTGAAGGGTTGAGAGGTAAATCGGATAGAACAAGTAAAAGTTTTACGATCCATTGAAATTATAGGGATTCCTTTAGTCATTTGATGGCAAGTCATATAAAGAAATTCAGTTTCATAGACTATTTCAATAATTACCACAGTAAACGTTGAAAGGGGGGGGGGTGGGGGGGGGGGTAGAATTGGAAGACATAAGGCAGTTGGAAGTATTGCAACCATTAAAAATTCATTAAATTCGACTGGTTTATACTGAAACCAGCTGAGTACCCGTTCGATGTTCAGGTTTGTGTAGTTTTTTTTTTTTTTTTTGTAAAAATTAAGACGCCTGTGAACTAAGAAAGGCATTAATGCTGCATAGATAGCTTATAAGTAGAGATGCAACAACAAAGCACACCACTTCAGACCGAAAGGAATAAGAACAAAAGCTGAGATGCGTAGGGTCATCCCCAAAACTCAGCGATAGGACAGTACACAGTGTGCAGTGGTGCGCACCGAAAATTTTCAGGAAGTGACGATGTCATGGGCCCATAATGCGCCTGCGCAGCTTATAACCATGACTCGAAATAGATCTAAATGATGCCGAAACAATGAAAAATGAAACGTAGAAGCTTGAACATTTCATAATCTATATAGTCTAGATATTTGAGGACTTGAAAACTTTGTCCTCTATGCATTCCATGACCACAGCACACAGAGTTCTGAAATTGTTTGTGCTGATGCAGAGCAAAACGTACGAGGTTTTTAAGGAATACTTCTTGAAATTTGATGCTCTACTGATTTTAGAAAAATCAAACAAAAAATCGGCCGGAAAAAAACTCCAGTAGCCTTTTTAAGCGCTTTCCTTCGTTTCACACTCACATCTATCTTTTTTACATAGATCTCTATCCTCTTCAAATTGAATGGACCGGAAACTCGGAAACACACTAGATCTAGATCTAGCATTTTGTGCAATCAATAGCCCTAGATGTAGAAATCTACCTCGATCTACTTAAAAATCAACTAAGCAGTGCATAGAATCTTCTTCCGTATAGATTTAGATGTGTTTAGATCTGGAGTCTTGGCCTAGATCTATCTACTGTGTTTTTGGCATTTTGTGCAATCAATAGCCCTAGATCTAGATGTAGAAATCTACCTCGATCTACTTAAAAATCGACCAAACAAAAATAAAATAAACAAATAGGAACAGACAAGATGAAGCGGGTCCATAATAACCACCCAGAACTGAAACTAATATTCAAACCGATTTATCCCGGGCAGGGCCGGGGACCTCAGCTAGTTTCTAATAAAATAGCCCATGTTAATTTCGCATTGATAATATGCTGTTGTGCAAAAGTTTGAAGCCTGAGTGTGATGCGGTTCCTGAGCCTTAGGTGACCAAAGTTTCGAGTTACCAAAATATATATATATAAATGATCTTTTTCTGTTGTTGTTGTTGTTGTTGTTTTTCTCAAAAGCAGTCAAATGGCACGTAGATCTCTTCTAATTCTAATCCCTTCATTTTTAATAGACGACATTTCAAAATTCAATTGACGAAACTTGTCCTGTATTGGTTAATTTGTGTCAAGTTGTATTATAGTCAGCTGGGCTATGTTTTTGCTCCTTTTGTTACAGGGTGTAATTTCACGCTAATGCCTTTGTCGCTCCGGGGTAGCTATGGATATTTTATGCATGAACCACATCGTCTACATTAATAATGGTCGGTCACTTTCGGCAAACTCATGAATGACTGAATGTCACGCATTTTATGCTGGTGATAATGGGTTTGCTTTGTGCGCGCGAGTGCGTACCTTAGTGAGTGAGTGCGGGAGACAGAGAAGGAGAGAAAGAGAGAGGGAGATATAGAGAGAGAGAGTGGAGGATTGAAAAAAAAGAAAGAGAGGGGAAGAGGCGGATAGAGAGAGGGAAAGAAAGAGAGATTGCATGAAAGAATGAAAGAAAGAGGCTAAACGAAAAAGAGAGGGGGTGAAGACAGAGACGGAGAGACGGGGCGGACGGAAAGAGAAAGAGATTGAATAATGGGAGAGAGAGAGATTGAAAGAAATTGAGAAAGGAGGCACACATGGAGAGAAAGCGAGCGCGCGAGAGAGAGATAGACAGATCGAATGAAAGAGAGAAAGAGATGACTGAAGTGAAAGAGAGAGGGGACGAAAAGGAAAAGAGAGGAGAGCGGGGGATAAGAGAGGAAGAGGCCAGCTGCTGGTTGACTAAGTAACTGACTAACTAAACCAGTTGGTTTGTGGATGAAAGAGTGTGTGAGTGAGCGATCGCTGAACGTCCGTTCATACGACGGTACCGATGGAGAGGTTTCTCTATTCATCACTAGGAGTGGCTATGCAATAACTATTCCAGTGTATAAACAGCGGAGGCGCCGCGCGTGTACCGAGTGAGTAAGCCTTTGATTGGGCTGTCAATGAGTAAACCACTAGCTTTGGTTGGCAAAGGGAGAGAGACGTGCCTTGTGCACACACGCTCTTTCATTCATTAATATTGATGGACTGAGGGTTAATGAAGCGGTTATAATTACAGAAATCTGAGAGGTTTGTGTGGCTGTTTGTGTGTGTTAGTGTATGGGTATCTGTGAGGCCGAGAGGGTGTCATTGTGTGGATGTGTGTTGATGTGTGTGTGTGTGCGCGCGCTCTCTTCTCTCTCTCTCTTTCTCTCTCTCTCGTGCGTGTTGAAGTTTCATGTCCTTTTTTTAGCACAATCATGCTATGTCAGAGACAAGGCTCGGACTCACGTCAGGGCTGTCGACCAGCGAATGCCTTACAACATCAAGACAAATCTGACAGACTGGACCCCGCCCAGACAGACTGAACCCTGGACCGCTCACGCTTGAGTCAATTTCTTTAACCGCCAGATCACTGCGCCAGCTCTCCTTCTGATCTATACATATACATAAACTCTGCAGTACCTTTTTAAATACAATTTTCGAGGAAGCCCGAGGATTCGAACCCAGGGCGCCTCGCATCCGAATCGCCACTCACTCCCCATAGGGCCGCGTCAACCTTGTGTGTATGTTTATAAATACCTGTTAATGTGATACGGTATCGTGTGCGTGAGCCGGCTTGTTTGAAGAATCCTTACTGTTTATTGATTGCTGGATGCCAATGATAAACCCATGTACATTATGCACGATTGATTCAGAAAGGCCGGTGGTTCAAAGCCCAGTCAATTAAACAGAGCGGGACTGGCACAGACAGGTAGAACGACAAACAGACAGACAGACAGACAGACGCAAGACACAGAGACAGACCCCGTAAAACCGGCAGGCAGGCAGATAAGGGCGACCGACCGACAGACAGGCAGTCAAGCAGATAGACAGACAGACATACAGAAACAGAACATTACATGTACATGTATATTATTATTTCTTATTACATTAGCGGTCGCTCTCCACGCGTCTGTTGACATTTACAACTGTTTGTGCGATATTTGATATGTTGATTTCTATCATATAGATCGGTCTGGTCGTATTTTGAAGTGTTTTTCATGGAGATGTAATGTGTATATACTCGTCTCTCCCCCACTGATCAATAATTGTAGTTGAAAGAAAATTATTCAAAGCAAATATGATGACCGACACGACAACACAATTATTATGGATGCACAAGAGGTGGAAAGGGGGGGAGAGAAAGAGAGGAAGCCGGAGAAAAAGAGAGAGAGCGTATGTTTGAAAGGCGTGAGACACGCGGCGAGCGAGAGAGAGAGAGAGGGAGAGGGGGGGGGGGGGGAGAGAGAGAGAGGGGGGGGGGGAGAGGGGGAGAGAGAGAGAGAGAAATGGAAGAATGTTATAAAATACTGGGATGACACATAAAAAAAATACTGAAGACTTCATGAAGAAATACAGGAAAATAACCTCTCTCTCTCTCTCTTTCTGTGTGGGTGTGTGTATATGTGCGCGCGTGCGTGCGTTTTCGTAGCTGTTTTTTTTTCTGTCTAAGTGAGTGGAGAGGATGCTTCATGACAGTGTATGGAAGCACATGTAATTGATCTTTCACTACCGCTACACACGGATGTAGTTTGTTAAGTGGCTTCTCATCGACCTGTTGTATTTAATAATGTTATGAGGGCTCTCCCTGAACTCATGCAAATTTCTACTGCAGCTTTTGCAGTTTGTCAAATTCGATTGTGGTTTCTGGATATGGTTGTTGTTGTTGTTGGTGGTGGTGGTGGCGGTTTCAAAGATGATGTAGAAATGACGATGTTGATGGTAATCGTGGCGTTGTTGATGTAGCACAGTACATGATGAAGTGAGTGATGGTAACGTTCATGAAGATAATGACGGGGGTGACGCTATGACAAAGAAACTGGTGATGGTGGCAAGAGAAAATGATGATGATGATGATGATGATGATGATAAAGATGACAGTCGTGAAGACAGAGATTTGATAATGATGCTCATGATGACGAGGGAACACTATTGGCGAGACTGATGTTAACAGGTATGATAATAATGATAACTGATGATTATGATGTTAGAGATGAACAGATGAGGCACATATCCAGGGCCGCATGGTAAGCCGTCGTAACTCAACGTTCTTTTTAAAAAATGGAGATAATTGGCATGCTTGCTGTTCTAGACAGGCTGTGCTGTTCGGTGGGGGTCAAATTTTGAAAACTTAGGGTTAAATAACGTTTTTCACAAATACGTTAATTATTAAGTCTGATTTGAAGAGGAAATTATTCAGTTTCTTGCTTCTGTTGGAAAATTTGTGAAAGCCGAGTTACGATAATTTACCATGAGACCTTTGATATAATGACTCGTATATATAGTCACTGTAAATGTAAGGAAAAGAGAAGTCACAATGACAAAACTACAGGCACACACAAATTATACCATCAAAAATCAATTCAATAACAAAGAAAGGCAGTTTTGTTTTGTACACAAATATACGTGTATATTATTATGCTTAAAACATAGCCATTTTTGCTCCGCGACAGTTTTCATTTTTTATTTTTTTTTTAATCAGAAAGTGCCAAAAGCAACAACATCAACAAAACATAGTAACAATACACAAGTACATTGTACAGCCGTGGTCTAGCAAGTGTCGACTGTCACCGAAATAAAAGGTGACCAGCTTTCCAACGGCCAAATTATTTCAGACTTTCAAGCAGTAAACAAATTTCAAGCTAATATAATTATAAAAATATCGTGATATAATTATAAGAAAAATAAATGTGCTTTGTACCACAATTAACTGGCAGAAAACCACAAGAGTTAAAACAGGTGTATGTTTTATCAATAAACCACAACCCTCATCGTTTGTTGGAGGGTATGCAGCCCTCAATTTACACAGCTGATTTCTTTTTTATTTAACATAACACATTTGTTTGTAAAAAGCAATTACATGTACCATGCTTTATGTTTTAAATTTTAAAAATGCACAACGAATTAAAATGCGTCTGTCTAAGAAATCATAGCCGATAATGAAGTACAAGTACCTGCCCAGATTTTTTTTTTTTCTCTACGAGGGTAATCCATAAAGAGTTAAGGTTTGCCTCAATGTAAGATCATAATGGAGTTATCCCTGGGCAGAGGGGGGTGGGGGGGGGGGGATGGAGACAAGGTCTTGTTATTGTTCTGGGCTGCGTAAATGTTCCAAAAACGGAAAAACATGGGAAAAAATTCACTTTTAGAATGATTTTCACAAGTTTTATCATTCATTTAAATTATGTACTTTGTTTTTTACTTTTTTCTTTCTTTCTTTCTCTTTTTGTATGTTGCCTTCTTTTCCTCAGCAAATGAGAAACCCTAATTCAGAATCTGTCTGTCGATTTATACAAGATTACTGGGGGCAAAAGTACGACCAAAACACTGTTTCGTCTGATGTTTTTGTTGGTTTTTTTTTTTTTAAACCCCTGTCGCAACAGCTGTACACAATTAATTACCACCCGTTACAAATCCAATATAATATTATATTATACATGTGAATAAAGTCAATAATTTATGCAGAAAAATTAGGTAAAAATTAGATGGACAGTGAGCCTGAGATTAACTAATGTTAGGTTAAGTAAAACCTGTACAATAACACTATCAACAAGAGAAGTAAAACCAAAAGCGAGACATTGGTAACATTATAACAAAATGTCCGCTGAACAGTTGCTCCATAATATTATTGTGTGATGCCACCCAAGCGATGATCTCAGTGATGAGTAAATTTAAAGGGAGTGTTAAGCATATCCATTTTCCTTTTTATTTAAACTATATACACATTTATTGCTGTGTTAATTGTGTTCCATAGTGTATCGTAAGCGACAATTTTAATAACAGAACTTAACAATGAACTAAAAGAAGAAGAATTTTTAACTCTAAAACGCCCACTTTTCCTATTTTTCGTGCGATTCTTCTTTAACTCTTCCTCTGTATGAACATTCTCCACTGAGTGGAGAGGAAAGCGGAGGATATGGCTATTTTACATGTCCTATGCCTCCGCGGTTTTTATTTTTCAAAAAATGTAATTATCATGCTGTGTTAAGTGTCTTCTATAGTATGTATATCGTAAAATGAGCCATTACTTTTACAATAAAATAAAACATTGAACTTAACGATGAAACATTTTAACTCCAAACAGTCCTCTTTCTGATATATGAATCTTTTTGTTTAACCCTTCCTCGTCATGAACATTCTCCACTGAGTGAAGATGAAAGCGAAGTAGGTAGGGACCAAAGGGTCATCTGTCTGACCCAGTCGTGGCCATGAGGTCAAAACCAATTGGTGTGGTAATCACGCTAATGAGGGAACATGGAATGTTTGCAGTACGGGACTCTGTCATGATTAGCTCAACCGTGAGTCACGGAGAAGTAGTACAGTCGTTATAAGTACAACCAATGCTATATGCCATGAAGGCCCAGCTTTCGTGGTCTCTTTACAACACTGTTTCTCAAACGGGGGACAGCAGGTTCCGGTGGGATGGGTTTTTCAAATCTACGGGATGGAACT
This sequence comes from Onchidella celtica, assembly GCA_963931925.1. Classification (NCBI taxonomy): domain Eukaryota; kingdom Metazoa; phylum Mollusca; class Gastropoda; order Systellommatophora; family Onchidiidae; genus Onchidella; species Onchidella celtica. The sequence goes on from OZ007572.1 coordinate 34,591,796, forward strand.
TGGGAGGAATTTCAGTCGTATGAGAAACTTCAAACTGGGAAAGAATGTACTCTGCACACACTTTATAGAACCCAAATATCCAAATGAAGTACGAAGGGCGATCTAACAGTTCACAGAAAACAAGATCGCGTCAGATTAAATCCCAATTGGGACTATTTAATTACTGAGGTTTGAAAAGTGTGCCCAAGGTGCTTAATTATGAGGCTGTAAGGTCCAAAACAATTATTAGATGTCAATTATAAATGGGGGAGGAACTGAGAAAACCTGGGATCGCCAGGGGAGGGATGTGGCCTGGCACTCCGAGAACCACTGGTCTATAAGCGCCCATGTGCTCAATTCCAAGTGTGTAGGAAAGGAGGCCCTCGTATTATTGCCTTGTTTGAAGTGCAAATTAACGGCGACAGGTTGGAACACAGTGTGTTCACTGTAATCAATTACAATTTCGAGGTTCCTGTTTACAAAGTGTCAAATCTCATTTCAGCCTGTTTATATGCTCAACAAAAAACCAGAAGAAAAAAATTACAAAAGTAAGGAACACACAAAGCTGTAGGCCTATGTGCAGCTGTCATGAAAACACCAAAAATAACCCCAAAACTCAGTCGTGCTCTGATGAAATCAGTTTTTCTTCAGATAAAACGCACAGCTGTAGTATCTGGCACGAGGTTAACGCACCGTGCCGTGTCATGTGTTTTACATTTAACATTTCATAAACACTGGCTGCGTGTTTTTGCACCGTCGATCCAAACTGATTCACTCAGCTTGCGACAGGGGGAAGAATTGCTTCTTTTTCGTTTCGTCGGTTTCAAAACGCCATCGTTGAAGTGCGGAGAGCACAGAACAGAAAAATAAATCTATGTGTGTGTGTGTGTGTACTATCAACCAAGAATTGAGGCTGCTTTACTTCTGTTTCTCTGGACATTAATTCTTAAATGTCTTTCCACTTTTTTCAATTCTTTTCGGTCTTTTCAAGAAGCATTATTTTAAAGTCCTGCGCAGTGCACGGACGGCTGGAAATATCACACCACTACGTCATATCAACTAAAAGCGCGGCCTGTTTCTCCTCTGTACTCCCCTGAACCGAATATTCTCCCACGCATTTTTTTTTTTTCAATCTTTGTGATAGACAGGCCCTGGATCGAGGTCATAAGGAGGCAAAACGTGGGAGTGGAAGAGGAAGGCTGACTGACACAGGGGGGAGAGGTCAGATGATAAACAAGATCATGGAGACAAGAGGAGAGAAGAAGACAGGCGCGTTGAGAATGGGAGATGACAGGGGAAATCGTTGGCTTTAGATAAAGGACATGATAAAGAAACAATTGGATAATAGAAAGAATGGGGTTGCTGACTTTACACAGATGGAGATATAAGCCCATCCTTCCTGCTATTTTCTTTCTTTTACGTTCCTTCTGTTTGACAAATACGTAGAGACAAGAAAGAAAACAAATGGAAGAATTTGGCCTTGAATGGAAATACAGGAAGTGAGACAAGTAAAACTGAAACAGGATTGTAAGTGGCAGGGCAATAAAAGAGGGAAGACAGAATTGGTGTAGAAGTTAACGAGAGAAAATCAAGAAAATGCAGAGTTTTGTACAAGTTACAGAAGTGGCCAATTAGATTGTATGAAGTAATTATTCGTCACAGAGAAAGAGAGACCGAGACAGAGAGAGAAAGGAGAGAGAATGGGAATGAGGATGCGAATGTGGAGAAACAAACAGATGATAAGCAGACCTGATATAATTAGGCAGAAATTTTTGCAGGAAGAGGTAGAGACAGAAATAGAAACTGAGAATAAGAAGCAGCAGCGAGAAGAAACCTGGGCAGAGATGGGGCGATAGATAACAAATAACGTGTATGACATAAAGCAGAGAAAGGTAACCCCTGGTCAGCCAGCCTCCCATGTTTACGACTGCCACTAACCGAGATCATTAACTGCTAAGTACAACACCTTTACCTGCCAGTTACCCATCACTGTGCTCACCATCAACGCCTCATGGGCGTCTGAAAGGTCCCGCGTTAAGTTGCCCGACTCGCGTGTCATTTTACGTTTTCTCAACTTCTTTTCCCGGCACGGCTGGTGATGGACCCGACAGATAGGGCCAATTCTGTTTCTCAGTGAAGTACTAACTCACATGACGCAGTTACAAAGTGTTTTCTACCTGATGGTTCCAGAAATCGCCGCGAGAGTATTGGTTTTCAAAGGAAACACTGCCCATGCCACTGATTAACCAATTTGAAGAAATCGAGACCCAAACGTTTCCAGAAATTCTATTACTATTAGCAGCTTCTCTTGTTCAAGGTTTTGGTAACCGACGCATTAATAATCACTACTAGTAGTGTATCTGTGCTCATTGCTTTTGTTTGTTATTCTTTAAGGGAAAATGATGGCCATATTATGTCTATTCCACTTTACCATGAGTCTTCTTTTTCCCAGCATGAGAAACACTCAAATATTTTATCTTTACGCAGAATAAAAATCTTCCATAGGGAGGCGCGAATAAAGAAAACTGTCTCCCCAAACTGTTCTACGTAGAGCCCAACTTTCTAGACATTAACTTGTGTCCTTCAACGTTTCGGCCGTTCCACGACTTGACAGTTGTGACAAATCCGATTATGTAACAGGTATAGCTTCGTTTCTGTGGGATGACGGCCAATTGTATAGGCTGCTCCAAATATAATAGAAGCGGGTTATTTCTAGACAACAATGTTGTTGTTTGTTTTTCAAACGAAAATATTTTCATGATCAGGTGTGAAGATAATCGGACCTTCATATTCATAAGAATCTACCACTCTTTCGTGGGAATAAAACATAGATCCAACGTGGTGATGAAGTGCATTGGCTACTTTTAGAAACAGTAAATTTGTAGAGAGCAACATGTGGGTTCACCTGAGGTAATTCTGAAAATCATAAAATATCAGACCAAATTGACATGACAAAAATAACTAAAACAGACGGAACAGCTGAACAGGACTATTATACAGCTATAGTCTCTTGAAAATTGCTAATGACTAACATTCTTTCTTCTCCACTTTGGTACATGTACTTGGCAAACCGAATTCTTTCTTTAAAAACACAAACTGTTTTCCGCCGCCATAACAAGTTCAGATTTAACGTCACTGTTCATGCACTTATCGCTGTTTATTCCGACTGTTTATATATTAGCATTCAAGTGTGGCTTTTTTTTTTGGTCGTGTTTAAACTGCTCTTTTCTGAACTGATAAAACATAACTATCCACAAACATGTTTTCCTTGTTAGTTATAAAAATGTATAGCTGTCCATGGTATTAATATAGACCAAAAAACTGTGGCAGAGTACGGAACAGAATGCAAGAATTTTTCTTCACAGGGATTTGAATGAAAGTCACATAGTGCAAAAAATCTGAGATCTAAAGTTATGGAGAAGAACACGTAAACAAACAATGTTCCTAAAGCTACAAATACTTTCAAAATATATGGAGCAAAATCCTCGGTAGAAAATCGACTAAGAAAAAAATTAATTAAATAATGTATCAAATATGGTATTGTTACAGCACATAAAGCGCATAAGAAAAACTAATAATGACATAACAGACTGAACTGCGCCGTGTGGCGGAGTGTTTGCAGGTAATATTCAACATCAAAAGGAGCTCTAACCTTAGACAAATATGATGCTGAATTAGGCTAACATTCAGCTAATCCAGCAACCCTTTCAAACTCATCACACTTCGTTACAGTCATTAGGCATGGCTGAAGTTTGGAATTTGTACCCTCGGTAAAACCTGGGTGCCTTATGTAAGCATGTCAATGTTACAAAACTAAAATGAAATCCTCTGGCTTGGAAAGCTATGCGAGCACAGTGACTGGTGGAGACGTTTTACGAAGGAAAACAAAATGAGAACAGAACGTTTTTTCAGGTCGTTCTTAACGCCAGCTGTTCTCTCACACCCACAAAATCCTTGATTCGAAAAACATCACAGCTGACTCAGCCTGGAGAGCACAGATGGTTTCAAGATGTGAATGAAAAGTTCCCAGCCAAGTTGGCGTCCAGTGGTTTCACATGTACCTCGCCAAAACTGATCTGTTATAATTTCATTTTAGTGGGCGGAGAAAATTAAAAACCAAATCAGAATTGCTTGAGTAAATTTCAAACACATTTTAAAAAAAAGAATTAGCCTTTAGAATAATAATGTCATTAACCTAAGTTATGAGTATTTCAAACGCTGTTTTTCCATTGAAAGTTTGGGGCGATATGACATGGTCATATTAAAATTAAAAGCCGATTAAAATCCAATATGGTCAGGTTCGATATGAGCTTATGTGGCCAAATCTGAGATCAGCTTATTTCCTACGGGTGTACGCCTGGGTGTGACCATGTCGCATGCGGTTAAGCAGAGCGGTGTCAATCTCCCCCTCACACACATCCAGTTGCTCGAAGACGTCCGACAGAGCAGACAACATGTCCACATCCGTGGTTCCAGCCTGCTCGGACACAGAGCCGTGAGACTCTAAGGTGGTGTCCGCCTCGCTGAAGGAGCTGAAGGATGGCATGGTAGCTTCGGAATTGGTGGAGTAGGCGCTGTCCGAGACGGACCTGTCACCACTGGTGGAGCCCGTGTAGAATACGCTGCTGCTGACAGAACTGGTGGACGCTGGAGGGACACGCAGGGTGGACGTGCTGGGTAAACGCAGGGAGGTTGGGCTGTTCATGGCAGCTGATGCCGACTCTGAGATGCTGGAATAGGCGCTGTCGGCCCGTGACCTGAGGGAGTCCAGGCTCTGGTTGCTGGAGGAAGGTGTCTGGCTTGGAGAGGTGTTGAGTAGGTCGTGGTGATGGAAGGACGTGGAACTGATCAGGACAGGATTCGAAATTTTATGTCTTGGAGATGGCATTGAGTCTGTGCTGAATACGGGCACATCTCTATCCGAAAGTTTTACTTTTTTGGTGGGGCTGGCTTCTGGTGAGCTTACAGTTTCTGATACACAACCTAATCGGCTAAGGAATTTGAGAACCCTCCTACCTTTCTTTCGCTTTGTATGCGACTTTTTCAAGAATCGCTTGAATCGGAATGCACTCATGTTTTCGTCTTCCACTACAATGCATACATGATTTTGCTTTTTCTCGGAATCGTCTTTAGTAAAGGCTCTGTAGAGATCATCAAAGTTGGAGCCGTCCGTGGTCTCTCTTTGCTTGTCTTCCAGGATCACCAGATCTGATATGCCAACTGTCGGACATGTGTCTTTGTTAAATTCATTTAACAAATTTTCAAACTGCTCAATTTTTCGTTTGTGAACCTCTTCTTGTTTGTTCTGTGAGGTTAATGGCCTTTTCAGTGCCGATTTCAGGCTGGTTTTAGGAGATTTTGGTGTCTTGGGCGTGGATGTTGGTGCAGATGGAATGTTATGGCCGAAGGTGACATTTTGTTTCTTGATTTCTGCCGTACCTGTGCAGGTGTAAATGGACGCATCACTAACGTCTGAAGGGGTGGGGCTGGTGCAGGAGGAGATACGGGACAAGTCAAGGTCGAGGGCGTGGAGACGAGAGGACGCTTCGCTATGTGCGTCCTCGTTCCAGCTGTGGTGAGTGGAGTCACTCACGTTTAACTTGTCCTCCGCTGACCCTATAACACATAATGAGTCTTTGGTCAGTGTAAAGGAGTGACTGTCTTCTATCCCTGACTCGAAGCTAGTAGAGCCGAACTGCTGGAGTGAGGCGGTCAAATTGTCCAGGGCGGACAAGCGGTCAGATGCTTGATTTCTGCGAGGACCGCTCACGTTGAAAACTGGACTGGGGTTGAAAGTACTGACAGATGCGTGTTCACCACGTGCACGAAACACTTGATCCTGCTGACCTCCCATGCTGACCTCATAATTCCCGGAATTATTGGCCCCATCGGCTAAGTAACCGTCAGTTCTCAATCCAGTGACAAAGTCCTGGAAGCTGCTAATCCGATCAATGTCTGTGGGTGGGATGGCATCGTCCACTTCCTGGTAATCCATTGTGTCAGCGGTAGACGCCTGGGGAACTGAGTCGGTATCGCTTAATGGTGTCTGCTCTCTCCCATAGCTACTGGAACGATAGCTACTGCTCTCTGTGGTACTAATTGAAGAATAATTCCCATCACTCTCATCAAAATCTGATGACTCTGAGGCCAAAGTTCTTTGTCCAAACGCAGAATTTAATGCACGGCTGTTCTTCTCATTCTCGTTTCTATCTACTCCCCACTGAGTGTGATCTGAAGGCGGGAAGGAAGGAGAAGACTGATGATTGTTACTGTCTCCCCTGTTGGGTTGTGATCGTGTGGGTGAAGGTTTGGGTGTCAGGCTATCTATGACACTTTCCGTCTCCTCCTGCAGAGTCCACAAACTACTAGCTTTCAGATGGCCGGGTTTCAGAAGTTGAATATGGTTAGAACGCAATGATTTGGTATGCTTGGGTAGGTCGGTGGTTACAAAGTCGTAATCGTTATCATACTGTTCTCTGCATACCTGTGCGTGGCCGTTACGAGAACCATCTGCAGTGTCGTTAGTTTCAGATGTGTTGTCAGTGATGACCGATAAATCAAAGTCAGTAAACTTACGTGTAGTAATCACAGTCTCTCTGCCGCTTCTGCGGAAGTTTGACACCTCGCCATTTTCCCCGCGCACAATTTCTTTCAACACACTTGTGGCCTCCGCGTGATCGTGGTACACAGAGTTTGTCACTTCAATGCCTGTCCCCGTGTCAGCAGGTGAAAGGTCATTACCGATACACGATAACTGCGCCTGTAGACTATCTAGCGGGTTGACGTGATGCATGACTGACTCCCCGGTGTCAGAGGCTGTGGTGTGGGCCTGTCCTACACCCCCCGTGCTGATGGCTGTGGGGACAGAGGGCCAGGCCTGGCCCAGCTCCGATGGCCTCGAATCTGTCGAGTCCCAAACGTCTCTCGTACCACGCATCACTGTCACAGCGGTATCACTGACTGAATCAACCGAGCGTGCTGTTGACACCAGGCTAGGGGAGGAAGCGGTGGGGGTGTCAAGGAATTCGTCACAGCGGGAGGGCGTAGTGGTGGTGGCAGTGACAGGCGCAGATGATAAACAAGTTGTATATGTGTCGGTATGATCTAAGTTATCGTTGTTACTTACACTCTCTGTGTAGTCCTCAGCTCCTGAATACAATGTATTTGTTGTTGATGTTGTTACGTAATCCTCATCCTCTTTGATAATAGTCTCTGTTGTTGATGTATTTGTCACCACATCTACACTACTACCACTGTCGTCGTAAGATGTCACAAATCCAGTTGGCGAATGATTCACTTTACGTTCTGTTGTAACAATTTTCTCGATCTTTGTCCGCTGGATGCGTTTCACATGTTTACTGGAGATCTCCGTGACTGTGACGGGTTTTTCCCGCTCACCATACGCGGGCAGAAACTGCTCTCCCCTTTCTACGAAAGCTTCTCCGTCTTTTACTGCGCAGAAACTTTGGTCTTCGTGAATTCCTTTGTCACAGCGCGGCCCGCGGGCTGGCTCTGGTATCGATTGTTCAACAACTGGCAGGGAAGTGTAGAAATCCGAGCTATGAGCTTCCTGTTGCCTCCAGCCATCAGCGTTTGTGCAGGGCCTGCTCACTCCTAAACTACTGGCATCGTCATTATCTAACCGTGAGTTGGAAGTGCTGGTGTATTGACCGCCTGGTCCCGCTTCATTTGAAGGATCAGTAATATTTGATTGTTCGTAAATGTTATTTGACGCAGGCAGGGGTGATGACTGGTGTACATTCGAGGTGGTGCCTCCGTTTTGCTGTAAAGAAAAGAAAGCGGAATTACGCCCCTGGTAGTTGTTAATATTGTTGTCACTGTCACCAGTGTCGTCAACTCGCTGCGCTGTGGCCACCACACGCACGCACATATGAGGGGTTTCCCTGCACTTTGCGGCACCGCGCGGATCTCCCCAACTCGCCGGCCTAGGATCAATAGACTGTGCCATGTCGTTATTTTCTTCTACAATCACAGGGTCAACTTGTGACGTGGACTGAGGACACTCGCTCACGCGCTGGAGCGGCCAGTGTTGTTGTTGGCCGTCTTCTTTAATGCCATCGTTCTGACTCCCTAAATCAATACCAGTTTCCTCGCTGGATAGTCTCCTATCAAGCTTGTCCAAATGACCGTCACAAATATCACAAGACTCGAGTTTATTTGTATTAACAGTTTCACTAACATTCGATAACACAATTTTATCTAACTGGTCAGTCAAGGAATCGACTTCTGCGACCACATCCAATCCCGAAAGCCGCTGAAATTCCACGTGTTTTTCACTAGTACTACTTGCTGTTGACAAACTCTCACCAGAAATCCCCGTTTTCAAGGCCTCCTCACTTTCCTGGTAACAAACAGGCAAGATGTTTACACCGCTTTCAGCCGGCTTACGCTGACTTGAAACTGCGTCTTGACTTCCAGATGTACCCGTTGCTAACTGAATGGGTTTACCAGTCGACCCTGAGCCAGCCTCTCCCGGCCCCTCCCTCACTTCTCCTCCCTCAGACACCTGTGCGGTTCTCGCAGGTAAAGAAACAGTGGTGCTAAATTTGTCCTGTGTTTCCCAGGCCAGGCCCTCGCTCACTTGTCCATTACCTAACTGGTCACTAAGGCCGTGCCCGCCACGCGAGCTATCATTGCCCCCATCACTGACCACTGATCCGCTCTCCCACATTTCCTCACGTGTCACCGCCTCGCATGCCATACTGTCCACTTCCGTCCCAGATGTCCCATCCACAAACTGACCACTGGTCAGCCAGCTGACCTGCTCCGTGCTATCACTAACCTGGTAATCATTATTAACTCCGTCCGCCTGTGAGGAGGAAATTGCTTTTTGTTTGGAAGGGAGGTCATCCATTGTACATAGACTGCTATCAATTTCCGTAAAGTTATTGACTTGTGTCCCTTGTACATATTTACTTTCCTCGCTCTCCATGTCATTAGTTCCCTTAGCAAACATTTTACATCCATTCTCTACTGTAGCGTTTTCAAGCAACCCTGGTAATATTTTTATGTATTCTGCGTTCCGTGAAATATTTCCTCTCTCACTTGATACTGTTTCCCTATCAACTCTCTCCTGCGTAGTATAACTTTGTTCTGATACTTGAGGCGTTGGCGAGAGGTCACGCACCGATTCCCAGTCACGCCCTTCATGTTTTTCATCCTGGTGTTCATCTACCCGACGAGTATGGCATTCCAGTTGGTTATATTGCATTAATTCTCCATGCTCAAGTTCCGTCAATTGCCCATAGTGACTGGTGCTTGACTTGCCTTGCTCACTGATTTGTTCTCCTTGCTTCTGTCCTCCTTTCTCATCGGGTGAACCCCCGCGGGAGAGGGTGGGTGATTTAGGGGGTGACCGTGTTAAGGGTGGGGATGTCTGAGATCTTTTTCGGAGCCTTTCCTGACCTTGTTTACCGGCAGTAATCAGAGGGATGTTTACATTGAGTGGCTTCACAATGCGGATATTCTGCTGAAAATTGGATAAATTCTTCTCACTTTCCGGTGACCCCTCGGTGGCTCGTGCCTGACGCTCCGTGGCCGTGCCGATGTTGTAGACAGCCCACCACTCACCCTCCCCTCGCTTTTCCTGGACCTGTCCGCCGCTGGACCCCTCATCTGGACTTAATTTAGCTAATGTTTGCCCAGCCTGAAGATTGTCGGCATCGACAAGGTGAGATGTTGTGATGCTTTCAGAATTGTCGGAACCAACATACCCCGAAGACGTGTCCATAAACGATAGGGAAGTTTCCGCGGGTTTGGCATGCCCTGAATACCGCATGGCATCCTGTCCTAAGAGACCTTCCTTATGGGTCCTGGCGCTGGCCGGTCTGTCCGAAGATTTCTTCACTAACTTGGTCTTTCGTGGGATTGGAGAGGAAATGGTGGCGTTTGAAATATCGGAAAAATTATCCTCTGAGCAGCTGCTGTTACAGCTGGAATCCTCAATCCTGGAAGAATGTCTGGTGTCTAAGTCTGAGATGTCTAAATCAAACAAAGTTCTCGCCGTCTTGGACTTGATAGTTTCCTTTTGACTCGACAGTTCATTATAAGGGTCATCAGCGTTCCAGCTGGCAGTGACGTAGAATCGGGTTTCTCCTGTCCCACGGGGACTGACATGGGGTGTGGACTGTGCCAAAGGAGACGATGACACTGATTTTCTATCTCCAGATTTGGTCTGATCTCTAAAGGCCTTGGCTGATGCTTCGTTTCCAGGAATCTGAATTCTGAGGGCTTGATATCTCGAGTTAGTTTTATCAAAGTCAGATGACGGGCTGGACATTAGTTCTCTTCGCCTTGCTTCTCCGTATGACAATGGACTTGTGCAGTATGTGTCTGGACTTGGGGCTGACCTCTGGCGAGCTCGCTTCTTTTTTTCGTCTCCGTACAGAACGTTCAAAGTTCTGTCACCCAGGTTGACACTTTCAGGCCCACTCAAGTTATCACTGTCACATCGGTCCAGCTCACTGTCCATGGTCACCTCGTAAAAAGCGCTGGAACTTCCGAAAGAATGTTGTGACAAGTTGTCATCTTCCCCATCAAAAATGGACCCTTCTTCCGATTCGCCGACAGACACACCGCTTTCCGACGGCGTGACGTCTGGGAAGAAGGGCGCTTTGTGGTAGATGTCATCACAACTGCCCACCTGGCGAGCGGCGGCTTCTTTGATCGACTTGTCGAAAATCTCCCCCGGAGAGGTGTACACGTGCGAGGAATTCAAATCGTGAACTGACTGGCTTTTGGTGTTCCTGGTGAGGTGGTTGATCTTTGCAGAGCTGACCAGGTGGACTTTGAAAGCCCTGTGAGATGAAGGCGAGTGGTGCACATATGAGTTGATCACCCGAGTTGGAGCGCTGTCGATGTAGAAGATCCGCTGATTGGGCTGTGAGATGCTGCGTAAGGAGGTGAACCGGCGACTGTCCAGGCGAGGTGAACGCGCTGGTGACACGGATTGATACCTGGGCAGGTAGGGAACACTCCGGCTGAATTTGCGATCCATCCTGGATATTCTGATGTCAGATATTGTCGTGCATTAAAAAAATATAATGTTAAAATCACAATGTAGATGATATTAACAGATACGAAGAATTAAAATCTCAAGCCTGTTGTATGTCCGCCGGTACTGAAGATATTGTGGTTGAGCTGAAGGACGCGGTGAGAAAAGCAACACCGTCATCACACTCCCGAATGGACAAAGCCAGTCAGGACTGGGTTTAATGCCTGGCCCTCTCCATGGTGACCTTTCTGCAACAAAACAGCAGTTACGTTAACACCATGACGTGTTCACATAGTACATTATTCATAATACTGGATATACTGAAATAATGAGTGGACAGTGGCCACTTCTATCCCGGCTATTTTATACGGAAACAAGGCGTATGGGAGGTGACCATCGCTAATCAGTTTATTACTTTATATATAACTGCGAACCATACAAATTTATCTCAGCACATAACGCTAGCGTACGAGGGAGATGGTGTGCCCTTGGTCTATTTCACATATATACAAAATCTGCACCACCAGAAACTGAAGAGAAGTGCAGAGCACAAACTGAACTATATTACACATGATATCAGCCCCCTAAACTGAGGCAAACCATTTCGCGAAGCATGTAAAGGAAAAACTAAGCGCCTGTGTGAGGGAGGGGAAACCAATATCTTTTACCAAGTTCATCATGGACTAAGGAAAAACCAGCCATTGCGACAGTTTGAACCACACTGCTGGCCACTGAACTTCACTGAAGATAAACGTCAACAATTTGTGAACACTTGGATTCCTACATACATTTTGAAGACAATTTGATGCTCAGCTTATCACAACAACTGAGAAAACTCCAAAAGTGAAGACATACAACTCGATCCATTCTGCTTATCTGATCTAGGGTAAAAAAAAAAAAAAAAGGCCTCAGCATTGCATACAGAAAATGGAACTTGATTCTCAATTTCTTCCTGTCAAAGAAACTTTTCAAACATATTTATATACCTAAATTATCCAGAGCATTTGATTAGCAAGCGCACATTTTGTATCTTATAGAACACAATAGCGCCGATCCCCGCCTTGAAACACAATGAAGAAAATCTTTAAGTACCGGCAGAACAATCCTAATGCCCATAGAGAACTCCATACAGTGAAGTTCATCAAATACTATAACCCTGATAAAACTTCACCTGACCTAGGCAACGCTTACTGACAAGGTTTTGAATGAGAAAAGAGGAATCATATTTTACAAGAGACGGTTAAAAGAACAATGACTAAGCCGTGGGTTGACAATGTCAACAAGGCTACCCCTCTCAGCATGATAATATGCTGTCAGACCAGTGTTTGCTCAATCAAACAAGACGTATGCATGATCCGAGACGTGTCGGTTCACCTCACTGAAGTGCGCCTATCTCCACAGTTATAAAAAACAAATTACAAAGCCAATGGTTTCTTTACGTGAAATGCATGAGAGTGTATTGATAGAAAGTGGTTTGTGGGAGACGTTGCTTTGTAATGTCCTTATGACCATTTCTGTGCACTTCTCATGGTCTGCCTCTCCAAATGTATTCCTTTCTTGTTGTCTTCATCTTTCCACTTTTCTCCCCCGTCCCGCTTTGTTTTTCTGCTTCAGAAAAATAGTGACTCGTCTTCCCCTTTCCTCCCTTCTGGTCTTTGGGGGGGGGGGGGGGGGGGGTCTGTTCTGTTGGGTGTTAAACGTCCTTTTTCAGCAAAAAAATGCAATGAGTGAGATGAGGTTTAGACTTGGACGAGTTAGAAAAGCAAGATATTATCTGGACTGGACTCCAGCCTGAGTGGAATTCGCACCCGCGGACTTCTCATACCAGAGGTCAAATGCTACTAAGCCGGCTTTTTCTTCTTTCCCATGTTCTTAATTCAGCTCGATTACTTCTTTTTCTAGTTCAATATCTCAACGCCTCCGCATCTCCAAACTATACGAATTTCATCCACAGCCCCCCCCCCCTCCCCCCCCCCCACCCCGCAAACCACCCTTCCCCCCACCAAAGACAAGCAATTTATCGATTACAAATTCGCCCCATAAATCAATCACACCGTCAAAGACTTCCGGTTCTCGCTAGCCCGGAGGAGGAATTATTATTCGGTGGCATGGCAGCATGCAGCACAAACAATCTTTCACACTAGTGCACAGAATAACCAGGCGCTCACCGTCACGACTGTACTGTCCAGTGCTCACAAAGAGGCGTGGGTTTATTTTGTTATAGCCTGGGCTAATACGCTAAATGACGCTGTCCCTTTCAGCAAATTTCTTTGGTTCCACCGATCTTGTGCAACAAAGTGCCACCAAGTTTGCTCTTTCCTCCCTTCATTCTTTCTTCTTTCTTTTTTTTTTTTTATGTTGTTCTCTTTTCTGACATCATTCTTCACATGCAATCATGCACAGACAGTGCACAAGAAAATAATAATATAATATGTAATTGCACAAAAACAACAACAACAAAGCATTTAACTCTTTCACCACCACCACCACCCCCTCCCCCCCCCCTCCCCAATTCCTCCGAGTCCACTCCAGGGATTTTACCCATGTACATAATAATACACAATGCAATGGCTAGTGACATAACCTTTTTGAAGAACAATATTTCTAAGAAAAACTTCAAAATATCATCATAGATTGTGTTTTGAACATAAATTACTTGGTCCGGCTTCTCTGTTTTATGGGATTCCCAATGAATTTCTTCCTTCCCTCACTTGCCCATATATGCCAAACAACTACGGGCAAACAGGCAAAGAAGCAGCGCCCAAGTATTTGCATTCTCTCTCTCTCTCTCTCTCTCCCTCCCTCTCTCTCTCTCCCTCTCTCTCTCTCTCCCCATTTTTTTAAAACATAAAAATCGACAACTACAATAAAAATGCAAAAGCCTCATAAGACGCGGGTGGACATAAAGTCAAAGCATTGTAGAGAGAGAGAGAGAGAGAGAAAAAAAAATAATAATTTGACTTGCTGAAACTTTTAATGCCAAAAAACTTGCATTCTTAACGCCCTTTCGACGGGTGTCCAAATCATTAGGCTGAGTGAGCTTTTGACACAAGAGCAGAGCGTGTGGTAACATGCAAAGAAAAATCTAGCAGTAACATCTGTCTTGACATGAGCGAATGCGTGAAAAGAGTTATACGTGCTCACGGGCGGCCAGGTGAGACTTTAAATCCGGTGCTGATCTGCGATGTACTTCACAGACGTTGTGAGGTAATGGAACTTCTGAACGTTTTCTCTACAACAGCACAAATGAACAAACGATAAAAATGTTTGTTTTTGTGTTGTTGTTGTTGTGTTTTTTTTTTGCATTTCCCGACAGCGCAAAATGGAATTACCTTCAGCTGTTTATTTTGTCGGGTTTTTTTTCTCTTCTTTTTTCTCTTTATCCCCTCACACTTTCTCTCTCTGTCTCTCTTTCTCTCGCCCACTCACAGACACACAATCTTCTCAACCACTCTGTCTCTGTCTCTCTCTCTCTGAAACACACTGTCTCCCATACACACTGGTATCTATGCATTTTCTCTCTCTTACACCTACGCACTATCATTCTCTCTCCTACACACATGCACTTCCTATGTCCCTATCTCTCTATCCCTAACACAAATACTCTCTTTCTCTTTCTTTCTTTCGCACGCGCGCACACACACACATACACACACACACCCATCCATCCATCCATTCTGAATTATCCGGTATTATTGTCCGATTACCGAGAGCCAAGTCTCTCCTACAGTCAGTACATTCTGTGTGTGGCCAGGCAGTAAGTTGCCTATTAAGACTAAGCCCATCATTCCTGATTATACCTTACGAAGGGCGTTAGTGTGCCCACGTCTATTGAATAACCACAGGATAAACACACTCAAGTGTGTCAACACATGACTCCTGATTTCACACGGGTGTCCAAAGTCAACACGGCATTAGGCGGTAACCAATTCGTTTGTTAAACATTACTGCATGACATCTGTGAAGAAATGACACACACTTTCAGGAAACATACCGAAAGAATTTTCAGTTCAACCTCCCGCAGTCATGTCTGCGAGAAGTTCTTTGTTTCTTAGGGGCCACAACATAAGGCAGTCGAGTCCACCAAGAAATACCATCTTAGCCACTGCAATTTTCCAAAATATTCACACGGTATTTTTACCACAGTAATAGAAAATTTCTACCGCTCAGAATTAACCTTAATTTCTATGCATCACTGTACTTCATTTTGTTTTTTTTTTTCATATTAAAAACTATCAAAACTATCAAGTCTGTTTTATCACTATAGTGACTATGCATAATCTTTTGATGCACATTGTTAATGATCAAATTTAATATAAAAGCTAAAAAGGCATTCAAATAATTCATTTAAAAAAAAAATTAATACCTTTAACTTTTTCGACAACGCAATTCAGCACAGTTTCCACTGACAGAAATCCCATTATGGTAAGTTAATTTAATCCTTTAAAGAACAGCTCGGTAGCTTAGAGGTGTTAGCACCGGCAAAAGGGAGCAAACATATCCGTTCAATCCCCCTCTTGAACTGAATTTAGAACTTCTATTTGCTTGTGAATATAAATAACTACACAGCTTCCAAAGACAGTTCAACCGCTATACCTGCAGAAATTAATAATCTTCCTGAAATTATTTTGTTATCTTCAATATTATCACCACTATGAAGAGCCAAGATGGGAAGGCCAACGCCTTGCCCACGACCGAGCTGCATGGAGTCGCTGATTTCGTAGCATGTAAAGGGACAACACTGCAGATCGAGAGGTCCCCGGTTCGAACCCGGGTGTCCCCTCCAGTGTTACGAGCTGGGTCCTCGAGTGTTACGAGTTCAAAGAAGGGTGTTACAGATGGGGATTACTGTGCTCGTGTTTTACGGGGATGGTTAATTATAAATTTACGTGTTCGACTGCATTTTTAATAAATATCGAGAGGTTTTAGAAATTACTCTGCCATACCATGCCACATACACTAATAACAATTTCGAGTAGGTTATATCAAGGACCTTGTAGGGCCACAAATTTATTACTTAAAATTCCTAACAATTTCGTCTATCGTTTACATATTAAAAGACAACATTGCAGCATCAAATGAAAATACTAAAATACATAACTATAAATCTCCCCTAGATCCTTAAGAGATTTGAAACTCTATATCATTCTGATTCATACACAGTTTACTTAGTAATTATTCATCTTCAGAAATATAGACTGCCTACTACTTCACAAATAATATCCTTATGTCTCAGACGACAATATTAACTCATTTAACTGCTTATAAAGGATCAAACCGTCAAGACACACTGACGTAGTTAAGATAGATCTAATCTAGATCTGTTCTAGGATGGGCTGGCAATCCCCAGCCTCATCCAGACACATCAATTACAATTTACAAATGTGTATATCAGTCACTCTTTCTAGATCTTAATTGCAAGTAAAACTTTATGGTCTTGCATCCCTTTGGTCGCACTTCTACTGGAAAGTTAGGGTCAGATTCACATCATCTCGAATCATTTTGATGAAACTTACGATTGGTTCCCTGAAACGATTTCAGGGAACTGGAGAAAATAGCTGTGGATTATTTTCATTGTCTATCCAGGACATAGACATGACGTTAACAGTCTGTTGGTTCTCTCTGGCTGAACCCCTAGCCGACCACCTTCGTAGCTGGAAACTCTACATGGAAGTGAGGTAGCATAAAGATGCTCCCGCTTATCTTCTGCAACTCACGTGACTGCTCAAATTTGATTGGTGCATCCACTTCGAGCTCCGCTCGCAGCGCCAATAGATTCTATTAATAGTAACAGACAAAGTCAGACCCAGGATGTCAAAACCTTTCGCAAAGTCTCTACACCCTAAACGTTTTATGTACGAATTTCTTCACTCCTTATTCGCCCCGTCTTTCCCTGTTAAGGTACACCCAAACCACGGGGTCGAAAACTGCATCGTCACTGTTAATTTATCCATTCGTTCTATCCTGACCCACTTTCTTTCCATCTCTAAGAAAAGCGTTACAAAAACAAACTGTCCACGGGAATAGTTCAAGGACGTTTGCACTGGCTAAAATCAATGATGCCATGTAATAAACAATGCGTGACCTAGCACGGCAATTCAAATCCTAATCCTGACACCTACCACGCTAAGTCAGTAAAGTTAGTCAGTCATGAAGAACTATTTAAACCAAAGTTCTATACACTCTACTGTCCAAGAACTAGTGTTTGGCCGAGAGGTTTCATAATACCGAAAGACTTGAGATAGCCATCCTTGGTGACCCTCTGGAGAAGGTGCCCTGACCCAGATGACCATTGGCGTATCTATTTACGATAAGAACTTAATACGCCATCATAACACGATCTTATTGTTGCCATTGTGTAACAACAGATCAACTCTCCGACAAACAACCAAAGAAACTCGATAGCGTGACAAATCCACGTTTAGTCGACTAGAAAAATTATGGTGGCAATGGATAGAGAACAGACCCTGTCAGAAATGAACTTACATTTTAATGTCTTTTTCTTCCAAGGAGCGAGTTTAAAAACTGTCACATTGCAAGTTTAAAATCTGCTTTCCTCACACTTTGTTATTTGGTGGAATACTGAGATTGAAAACAAGTTCCCTCGTAAACGATGGCAGCAACACAAGATCCTTGTGATAAATTCTGAATATACTGGTCGTGACACATGACCAAATCCAGTTGACATCTTGAAGACAGCCAACAGAATACTGGACTTGCCATGGTAAAACGAAAGACTCCAGATAATCTAGACTACTTACTGTCTTTGGTAAAACTACGCAAACGTTCGGTCATCGAGTACCTTCGTCAGGCGAGAAAAAAAACAACAAAACTAACTTCTCAACTTTGTGACACGCCCTGTTTCGACCCCTCTGCCTTACTGAGGTTTTTCAAATTTGTTCACAGACTTGCCACGCATAACAGTCTGTAGGCCATATCCAGTGACTAATTTTGTAGCGATTACTAAAATCATCTCTACATACTTCCTACCGTTCAGTCTCCACTGTGGTGTATCAGAATGAAGAAGGGCGGCATTTCCAGTAACTACAGAGTAAACACATTACAATCAACCCACGAAAGGTTATTAGTATCTCATCCTTACCTTTGTAGACAAGCGGAGATGATGTCGCCACTACTTGTGAGAATAATATTAGACAAATTAGCGATCAGAGACACCTTGAGACGGACTTCAGGAAAGGCCTGTTTTACTGTTAGATCAGGAATGCGACAGGTGGTGAATACATTATTATCTGACTCAGAACAATGCGTGATGACTCTAATCGGGGCTGAACGCGCATAGTTTGTGCACGAGTACGTGAGAACGTCAGCATATCTGTGTGCTGGGTGAGCTGCCCAGTGAACAGACAACCCCCCCCCCCCCAAAAAAAAAAAACAAAGGCAAGTGTAAACTGACTGACAAACAAAAAGGCCGATAAATCGACTGAATACTTCTACCATCTTCCTCTCCCTCCAAAATGATGTGCACGGCCTAGGATTGTACACACAATCTCCAATTTCAGACCGATCATTGCGCAGCAAGATATTTAGCACTGGTGGTGAACAACTGTCGCTCGTCACCCTCACAATCATGCGGAGTGTAAGGAAATGGTCATATTTTAATAATGCCAACAAATAGATGCCCCCCCCCCCTTGTATTCAGCAAAGCCGCGCCTTAGGAACGGACAACAAGAATTGTTTACAATAAATTCCAAAAGAAATAATCATTTTTTAAATTCAATGTATAGTTTTCCCATACTTTGTCCCTAGCAGAGGGCCCTGCATAAAACAACTGTTGGCCACCTTTTAACTGTATGCTAAGATCTGCTGGGATCCCACAGGTTTCTGTGTTTCAAATACATGTAGACTAATTATTTGTCCATAATAATACATTTTTTAGCCTTTAAAAGTCTCCGACGCCAAGTAACCAGGCCAGTTATGTGGACACACCTGTACTAGTCATTGACTGGGGTGAGTACAGCTCCCGTCAGCTGCCACCCACGCCGGGGTTTTCAGCGCTTAACGTTTCCTGTAAACATGTGGAAAGGTTATTCCAACAGGACCTCCCCACCGGCATCTGGTAAAATTTGCCGACGTTAATCAGTATAGATTTATTTGGAATGTTCTAAAGTGCGCAAGCGGACCACTCTACATTGAGGTTAGGGCATTGACATACAAAGACGTGTAATTCCATGGGGTAGCTGAGGTCGGGGTTGAGATAGGGGTGCCCGGGGTAGAGGTGGGCCTGAAATACAAATGAGGTGGGGAGAGATGATTCCACAGACGTAAGACTGGCAGGCAAACGGGAAGAGCTGAATGTTTGGATGGACGGACCGATAGAAAGACGGGGACACGGTATATTGAAATGAACCAATTAGCACAGTCAGTCAGAACACAATAATGCCTGACATCAACTGGACTGCAGTTACGACATTTTATTATTTTCTATTCATGAAGTAATAATTTCTTCTTTTTCCCCCGCTTGAAAACAAAGTCCAATAAGTACACTAGTATTTTTTTTTTCTTTTCAACTTATAGACCTAGCACAACCTAGTCGACCCCGCTTAATGAGATGAATTAAAGCGAGCTTTACAAACAAATTAAGATAACAGTTTCAAAAAAAGGGCGTATCACAGCTCTTTCATCATGATGGTCCCAACAGCCATGCAGGTCGCTGACAGAGTTTGCGCATGGATCACAGTTTGTAGAGATTAGAATCTCTGAGGTAGCAGTCAGGAATCCAATAGTGCTGTCCTGCACGGGACAATTTGTCGCCAGGACAGGCGATAGACATCTGCCTGGTTACCTGGCGAGTCATCTGGTAGAAAATAGATCCGGGGGGTTGGGAGGGGGTGGGGTGAAACCGGAGGAGTATGTTGTTGTTTTTTCCTTGAAGTGGGGAGGGGGAGCGGAAAGTGGACTAGAATTAAGGGGGGGGGGGCGTCCAACACTGATGCGATTGGAGGCGGGCGAAGGAGGGGGTGGAGACAGAAAATTGAGGGTGAAGACTGAGGCGGGGCCGGGGAGTTGGGGGTGACGGGTAGTCTTACATACACAGATGTTACAATCGGGGAGGGGGACACGGGTCAAGGCTGAACGGGGGGGGGGGGGGAGGGAGGGGGTGCGGACAGCTTACACTAACGCTATTATCAGGAGAGCAGAAAATGGAAAGAGAATCGGGGTGGAGAGGAGGATTTGGGGGATGGGTGGCAAATCAGTAAGTACCGTATAATGGTACACGTGTACGGACGCGATAGTCAGGTGGTATACTGACGGCCAGCCCCGTGTGCGATGATATCAGTAATCTTGATAGAGCCGGGAATCTGCCACAATGGTGGAGTTTCAAATCATGAGATTAGCACAGCCCTTTGTCAGTGCTTTGCAAAACAATTTTACTGTCCACATTGTTAATGCGGGTTAACTATCCAAATATCCCCTGATCAAAACGTTTGGCCCCACGGTTGCTCAGCCCCCGGCCATTATTCTGTCTGTGTTCGCCTTACCGGGGTGTCTTAAAATTCTCCTTCATTTGGAATCCCGGAAATAAGTATCGTGGAAACATTATGGCTGAGAACTTGCCACTGACTATGGACATCATAGGAAGTACCCGTCTGGGCATTAAATTTAAACGAAGCAGAAAAGAACCCCTACAAATATGACTGAACACTTAGTATTCCTCACTCTTCCATATTAAATTTTGTGGGTGGACCTGACGAAATCGAGCTTAAAGTGAAGGACCAAATTCTTGAGAAAACCCGGGAGAAAAGTTTTCCCAGGAAACTGAGATTTGCTCATAATATGGAAGATTTGCCATCTTTCTGCGTACAGTTAAAATATTCTGCTTCAACTTGTCTTAGATATATTGTAAAGAGGTATAAAAATTTCACCTTTACCCCAGTTTTGTCAGAGCCACCCACATTTTGTGTCTGTCTTTTCTGAAAGAATCGCACTACGAGCGTAGCGCGTATACTTTCTTTTCTTTCCATTCTCTAAAAATGTATTGGATAAATTTTTTGTAGATCTAGTTTGATTTGAAAGTAGAGAAAAAACAATTTTTTTTTTTTGGGGTCTTGCCACATTTTGATAACAACTAAGACAACGGTTCCCCATCCTATTCTATTGGTCCCGTTCACCCCTGGCAACTTTTCGAAAGTAAATCTACCCCTACCCCGTTTTATTCAGTATTCTGAGTTCACACTTCTACCATAACCAAGCGACCGACAAGGGGGATACATTTTAAAATACTCCTAGAAACATGATTATTTCAGGTTCTAATAACAATAGCAAATGATAATAAATTTTCTTCTGAACGTCAGATATTAAAATATGAATTATATAATCATATCTAATATTCAAAAAGACGTGCAAGTCCAGAGTCAGCAAATCTACTCCACTAGGCAGGGGAAATGTAACTTCTGAGGGTGAATTTTCCCTCACACTGAGAACCTCTTAGCTAAGAAGATTAATACCCGAAAAAAACAACTATCATCAGTATTGATTTTATTATTGCTGTTTGGATGTATTCATCGAAGTGCGGCCAATAGCAGAATGATGTAATATGTCGGATGGGACTTTAGGTTTCCCAAAGAGAAATTGCAAAAGGACGCTGCAATGACAAAATCTAGTCCCAAGCCATTGTATCGATTTTGGCTTAACATTAATTTGTACGCGATAATTTGCGCTAGGGGGCCACCCATAAGGTATGGTACGAGTGATTTCTCGGTGATCTTTGACACCACCTCCCCTTCCCCCACCCACCCCCTTCCAACCAATGCAATTTTTTTTTTCTCACCACCCCCGCTCCTCCTCTTTTTTTGTTTGTTTTGTTTTGTTTTTGCCTATATGGAGTATACGGTCTTTAGTGTGTTCACGATAAGGCCTTTTAAGAACTGTTAACTGGCACTTTGCCTAGCCCCTATTAAAATCTAACTGTTTCATTAAAAACACGATTTTCGTATTGTCCTACAACTTACTTTGTTTCCCCCCGGAAAACAACAACAACAAAAATTAAACCACCCCCACCCCCCAATTCATTACCACAATTAATGAAACCCCATAATCACCCCTCTCCCTCCCATGTACACTTTGTAGAGTTTTGTCAAGACAAGTGTTTATGTAGACAGGTCTGTGGGTGTCCGTGTGTGAGAAGTAGCTTTGATCAAGCTGCGTAACCAAATTTCCAAGCTCTGGATAGATTAAATTCCCGGGGTTGAAGATCCTTATTTAGAGACCATCAAAGCCATAGGCTTTTACAAGTCTTTCAATAAAGAAAAATTCGGTCATAATAGTCCATGTCGAGAAGCAGCGCAGGCTCGTCCTCCTCTCCAGGGAATCGCTACCGCCGGCGGCCAACAGCTCCCCACCACGGTACAGCCAAACACGCTCCCAAAGACCTGATAATGTTCCCTCAAATTCCTCTTTTTATACTCTGGGGACAGCCCCCCCCCCCCCCCATACTCCTCCTTTCCAAGCGTATGTATTAATGGATGGCCCCTCGGGATCATTTATTAAACAGGCTGCAGTCAGGATTGCCAGACAAATGCTTCATGGCGTATGTGTCACTGCTAGGGTGGGGACAGGTGGGAATTGGAGGTCATGTGACCTGTCATGTCCCCCTCGTTCATCCAATCACACGCATCAGGGGAGAAATTAATGAACGAATTTCTCGCCTGCACGAACCGATCAGGTCAACTTGGCCTAGATTCAGGATATTAATCTGATCTGTAGGAGGGGGAAGGGAAGAGAAAGAGAGACAGAAGAGAAGGACAGACTGACAGATGAGAGGTGGGGAGGGGCAGAGAGAGAGGGAGGAGAGAAAGGGGAGACAGACAGACAAACTGACAGAGATGCGGGAGAGACAGAAGAAGAGAGGGATCTGTCTGATGCATCAAACAAGCTACACACACAATCACATGCATGTGAGTGATACATTTAAATTCCTAGGAAAACGTGAAATATCCTTTGAACTAAAGGAATGTAGTCATTAAAGAAACAAAATTACTACCAGCATTTAAAGACGATTATCATACCTGTTGCGCCATTTGAATATTCACATTGAAGACACCAGATATCATATCGGAATAAAATTAATTATCTGCATAGATAATAAGCAATAATACAAATATTTTGATAAGTACTTCAAATAACCGCAGATTGAATCACTCTTGGACATCATATATTTGCAAGCGCACCAATTTTCAGAAAAATTCACTTACAAGTACATTATAACAGCGAGAGGATCAGCTAGAAGCACTACTTTGCCCATCACCGCTCCCATGGGAAGTATTGTCCTTTCCTTCCCACTGTGAAGTCTAGCGTGGTTGTATGTCGTTATATAGGTACATGTACATCTACCGTATCTCACCAGAGGCTCCGATTGATTGGGCACTGTTTCATTAATTGATGGGTGTTTGTGTGTCTATGTTGCTGTGTTGTTGATCTACAGGGCCAAAAAGGGTGGGTATGGGGGTGGGGGGGAAATAAAGAACAGAAGAGAAGAAACTGCTCATCATGCTTAAGGGTAGAAAAAGTTCTACAGTTAACCCTTTTAAAGATATCTCACTGAAACGTAAATTAGTTCTCTCTTTCTCCACCCCCGCATTTTCTCTCTCGATCTTTTTTTTTTTTTAAGGCAGCTGTTGTTTTTCCCACAGATCTTGGATTCTTTATTACAAAGGCAATACCATCACTTTAAAGGGACAAAGAGCGAGATGATAAAAATGCAGTGTATAGTTTAACTGCAAATGTAGGCCCTACATTTAGCCATACAAAAAAAAAAAAAAAAAATTATTCGGACCTTTATTCCTCGCTGAAAAAGCCCTGCTCCCATAAATCGGCACTACCCTTTACAGAGTTCCTACTTAGATGGCAAAAACTCGATTCCCTTTCCATCGAAACGTGCGTGGGTTGGGATCTGCGCAGTTGTTTGGCTTATCTGACAAGAGCACGACGTAACGAAGCCACCGAAATTCCTGAATGCAGAACAGTTTAAACCTACCCTGCGCCAGGCCTGTCACCCCAATAACTGATGACTGAGACAATAATATGACACACAAAAAATAATAATAATTTAAAAAATAAACGATACAATGGAGAAGTACAGTAAGGTACACCATGAAAATATATCCAAACCACTCTTGTTACAGAGCATGTCAGGACGCCTTGAAAGTGGCGAGCTCCTTTCTATCAACTCCAACCAGATCCCACAAAATTAAATGGAGTACTTAACGACATCATACCTGCCAACTTTTCAAAACCAAAATGCAAGACTCCTGATTAAACCTTTATAATCCCTCCCTCCACCCAAAACACAATTGCCTTACCCAGCCACATATGAAATATTACACCTGATGAGAGAGAAAAAAAATATGTTTTGAAAACAGTAAAAAATTCAACCATTTATTTTTAACCCTGATTATGTTGAAAATGCATAACTGAAGTTTCGACAAGACTGACCAAATTTGCACTCGATGTCTGCGAAGAAAGGGCATTCAATTTTAAGGCAGTATTTGAAAGGCGGGACTAAACCATTTGGGAGACCTTACAGTAAAGTCAATGAACCCCTGTACGCCTCTGAAGATAGGTTCTGAACGACTCCGCAATCCTTGGTTATAATATGTTCATTTCAGAAGTATGTTCAGATAATATTAATGGCCCACTGTGAAAGGGAACGCGGGGCATCGCAGGACAATTGAATTCTAAGGGATAGCAGCAAAGTATCAAGTTACCATCCAAGGTCTGTTGGGGCGGAATGGAAAACAACAGTTTGTCGGCAGGGAAAAAAAATCAGCGCATTCATCTTTACCATACACGCCTGACCACTGAAACCAGCATTTTGAAGATCGGCAGTTCTCCGTTCATACACCTACATTATTTTGTCCCAATCAGACATTCATCTACATGTATCCCTGTATTTGTGTATCCAGCTACATTTCCGCTTTCCACCCATGTGTGTCTCCCAGCCTATTGTGTTATAAAAGCCATTTTGCCTACCACTGACCATCTGTTTCTCTGCCCATTGATCGGCTATCCTCCGCAGTCCGGGATATGTCTGAAGACAAACAGTTCTAGTAGATAAAGACGTTAACTTACCAGTTCTCTACATTATATTATTATTTTATCCATACTTTCTCAAGTTCGCATCAATGATCCCTGTCACATAACACTGTATAAAATCTGTTCATCTCTCGAAATGAAAATTACTGGACAAATACATTAAACAAATAAAATCAACCAAAATGTCATCATCTCTACACTGACAAACTAGTACAGACTTCTGCGCTTGGCAACGCAAACCATCTAGACAACCCGGGCAGAAACTGAGCAGAAAGCATTCAATGCATTTTACAGGCTGGGCGCGGCATGTTTTTCAAGAACTTCATGTGAGACACAGACATGTACAGTCCTGACCTAACCTGTCAAAGACATAGCTACAGTATTTCTGCAAAGCACAAACGTTAGTTTTCGCAAACTCTCTGTAGCTGTGTTATATAGTCCAATCAATACAGTAGCCATAAAGACCGCAACACACGACTGAATGAACGCACAAAACAACTGGCTAAGGCAATGCTAGGAGAATGAGCTGATCTCAATACAAAATTGATTCCTTATAGAAATAAAATCGGTCAACCTTTATTTAAACCTGGTCACTACCTGTCATTTCAAATTGGCAGAGCTCATTGCTCCCTGTGAGAAACATGGCCTCTTACTAATGCTTCGCCATTTTCTGAATTAGGAGAGGTGCTGTATTGGTAAAAGTACGCCCCAGCTCTGTACGGAACGGCCAACAAGAGCTAAATAATAATATCATATACCGGTATTCGTTTTAGGCAACGCTTCTAAAAGATTAACTTCGATTATTCCAGACCTGCTTTGTTTGTTTTGCTTCTTAGCCCAGTGAAGGTTTTCGTGAGCGAAATTTATTTATTTATTTATTTTTAAAATTCCTAAAACAAAGCTTCTCTTTTCCCAAACTTTACAACCTCACCACCACTGCGTTGTGGTTTAGCCTAAATCAATACCTTGAAAATACAAAAGCAAAAATAGTAGGAATCAATATACACTGATGACATAAAATCAGAAACAGTAGGAACTGTGTTTAAAGCAATACTCCTGCTTCCATGAGACATAAGTAAAGCCCTTGGGAATGCAAAGGTTGCTTGGTGCAGTTTGAACTCATATACCTTTTACGTGCTTCCTATCTCCAGATCACCTTCAACCGGAACGAATGCAAAGTTGTCGATAACGCTGTGTACTGGGACACATGCGGGCGGGGTTATGGGGCTCGTATGACAGCAGTTTATACCGTGCTTTTTTATCACTGTGCCTTTCACCTGCCAGGAATGTACTGTACCGCCCGCAAGTACAATAAAGAAATGAAGAAGAAAGACAAACAATGTACACCATTCTGCCGTGTTAGAGAAAAAGCCCGCAATAGATCATATTATTATGCCAGTCTAGGTCAAATCCGCTTTTTGATTCTCAATCTGTAGAATGAAGTGTGCTTTACTTTCCTATCTGGGTTATAATTTTGTGTGACCGGTACATAATAAAATAATAAATGTTTCTCGTGGCCATCACAAAATAAAAAGTAAACAAAAACTAGAGAGGACTGCAGAGCGAACTGTTTCTTGCGCCTACTTTAAAACTGTCGCTTTTGACGTGCACGATCCTCTTCTACAACACAGCAGCACTATACCCCATAACATCCCACCGGAATGAGATCTCTCACTAGAAGAGATGGGAAAATAAAACACTTTCCAATTAAATGCAGCGTCCACAGACCGCTGTGTAAATACATAAAATCTTCTGAGCTGCAGGCAATTAGTTGTGGTTCATGTGTTTTCCTTTTGTTTTCCCATCTAGCCAACCAGCAAACAACATCACAGGACCTGGTTAGGTACGTATAGCCCTGTGTTTGCTGATTAAAACATCGGCATGCATAGTACACTAATCGCATACTCATGCTGGCACGGACAATGTAATTAAGTGTCGCAAATCCATTTGGTACGTCTGAGCGGGTTCTGTTAATTGTTTGTTGCCAGTGAAACTGCTGTGGAAGACTACATTATGTCCTGTTCCCAGAATCTGATAGATGCAAATCTTGTAGTTATTAATGGCATTACCGTTGTTGTTGTTGTTGCTTTATAAAAGAAAAAAAAATGTGTGCGTGTGCGACTTGGGTTTGGCATCAAAAAGAGAATGAGGAAAGTGACCATGAAATTGATGCCGCTCTAGAATCAAACCAGAAAACAAGCCCCGTGAAAGGATGATGTTCGTCCATTGCGGGCAAGGATGACCACGGCCTCAATATCCCTAACATTTGAGTGTGTGTGTCCGAAGATTGGCTGATTAGACCGATCCTCATCAAGAAATGTCTGTTACAGTGAGAGGACACAAACGCCTGCAGACAGATTGGACTGGGGAGAGAGGCGGGTGCAAATGTTGAATGAGAGAACTGAAATAACCAGCTGTCACAAACATTATCCACCGCTAATCGCACTAAGCGCTCCGAATACCACTGAGCATATGTCAATGCACTGTTTCAGCGGACAATATCAGATGCCTATTCACCAGATCCGCTCAGATCAATTTGTTCCTCAAAATCACCAAATTATCAATCGGTCAGAATAACAGCCATCTTAATTTATGTCTTTACAATAACCAGAACAGTAAGTGACATAAATAGTATTTAGCTGGAAAACACAATGGATGATCTATCGGCTCATGGGCCCCTCCTGTCCCACCCCAGATCACCGGTACATGACACCTCCCCATTCGCACCTTCTTCTAATGCCAGTTTTTATGCAAATCGATCTTAAGATTTCTGAAATAGAACTATTTGGGCTTGCAGTTAGACGGACACCTGTATTTGTGGGTGTATTGTACCAGGGACTGTCTAACTTAAACTGGAGGTAGCGACACATACGACCACATTTAACACACGCATGCGTCTTCAAACTGACCAACTACTATATTTAAAAAAATAAAAATAAAAAACACGTGTATAAATATTTCTCTGAATGTAAGCCTTAGATGTCAGGCTAAGGGAGAGCTATATAAAGCCAGAGGTAATAACACATATGGATTATAATAATAATAATAAATAATAAATTACATTTATATAGCGCATTTCCAATAAATGCTCAATGCGCTTTACAAGTAATAAAAACTCATTCCTCTCTCTCCCACACTCCCTCTCCCCACCCCCCTCTCTCTCTCTTCCCATCACATTCTCACTCCTTCTATCACATGCTCTCTCCCCTCAGGTAAGTCAAGAAAAATAAGCCTGCTGGAACAAAAAATGCTTTAGCTGCCTTTTGAAACTTACTAATGATTTTGTTTGTCTCAGTTCCATAGGTAACTTGTTCCACATTAAGGGGCCAATATATGTGAATGATCGTTCACCATAACATCTGTATGATTTCACAGGTGTCACTAGCATGGTGGAATCAGTGGAGGATCTTAAACTTCTCCCTGGTGTATACAGTTTTATCAAATCTTGTCAATAAGAAGGAGCCGAGTCATTCAGACATTTGAAACACAGGATGCAGATTTTAAAAATTATCCTTTGCTTCACGGGGAGCCAATGCAATTCTTTCAGGAGTGGTGTGATATGATCTCGTTTTTTGGATTTGGTTATCACCCTGGCAGCATTATTTTGGATTACCTGTAGACGATTCAAAAATTTTGTATCTATTATTACCTATTCATTTAATAACAATGCGACCTCCATCGACTCTGGCTATATGCCAACGTTATAGGGTCTAATGATGTGTCCTGTGCACGGACAAGAAAAACAATCGAGAGACACAATGTAAAACGAAGTTTTCCACACAAAAAAGTGATCTTTAGACTGTATGGCACTGATAATTATTTCAGTGAAATCACAAAGAAGGACAACACATTTCTCTCCTAAGACATTAAGCACGAGATCAAACTGACCAACTACGACTGAAAAGATTTCTACGCAATCGACACGGCTGCTAATTTTCTTTCTTTAGGGGGGAAAATGATTTTACATCGTTCTTGATCACTGTTAGCCAAACCTTTCTGTACTTCCAAGAAGCTGTAACCACAACGTAATGTCATATCCCACTGGTATCTAACCGACTCAGCAACTCTGACGTGTCCAACTCCATTGTCAGCCAACACATCCAGACGTGTACCGTACCAGTTTCCCACCAGTATGACAACAGATGTTACAGCTTAATTTTATATCAAATCTCGCGAGCCGTGCAATACTATCTGATCTTCTCCTCCTTCTCTTTTTTTTTTTTACCAACTCTTTCCCATACACTCATGCACAGTGACACCTGACCAAGCAAGTTTATGTGTTTACACTATTTATGTTTTGCGTTGTGCTCAGGCAGCCTCAAGGAAAACAACGAGTCTGTGAAGAATTCAGTGCCAACAGAAGAACAAAAGAGGACAAAGTACGTCATGATAGCTACGAACATACACACCCATCGTTGACCTAGCTGACATTAACCAACCAATAAGCAGAGGACAAAATGGACAGCAAATACCTAAAGCTTTAAATAGTTTAAATCGATTCCCGTGTCACTGCTTGTCGTTCTGTCCTCCCTCAGGTTATGCATCACTGACAGTAGCAAACAAGGTGTCAAATGACAATTTTTATCTCTAAAGCTTAACCATCCATGATACTTCAACCATCAACTCTCCGCACTACTTATTTATACAGATATTTTTATGAGTTCACAATTTGACAACCATGTCAAGTTATTCATCTGGCTATGAAAAACAGCTAAAGTTGTCTTTGATCTTAGCAAACATACTCTCTGTTGATTTCACAAAAGTTTCATTTCAAAGCTGGTGTCACTCATTGTTTCGCTCTGTCTGCGATGCACAACTGTACTGATACGTTCATTAACGAGTTTCTTGCTTTTTGTTTTTCCTTACTGACACTTTCAGGCAGCTGGCACAGAGGCCCAATAGCGTCTACAGTGCTTGACCCAAGTGTCTCAAGATGTCTGGGGAAAGACACACCCGAAAACAAAGACGGGTTGACATTTGGAAACATTCCATAAGACACGAAGAACTGTGTAACGTAAAATGGTCATAAAACTGTCGTATCTTCACACAACCATTGTTTTATTTCAATCTTTTTCACCAGAACGTATAGAAAGACCTGTCGGTGTCTTCTCGAGTGCCTTTGGCTGCAGTGTCCCGGTTGCATTTCGACATGAGACCAGCTGTAGCGACAGTACCAGCATGAATGATGGGCCACAGTGTCATGCTGAAGTCTCCACAAGTTGACACGATTTTACTGACACATACAATTTTAATTTCTACGGTAGCTTCGACGATAAATTATAAGTCTGTCAATAACTCACATAACATACAGTGACAAAAGCTTCCAATAAGTAAGCCCCCGCTGCTCTAGAAATCCCAAAACGAAAATCCCAAGAAATGACTTCCATCGCTATACCGTCATTCATATGATCAATTCAAACCAAGCCACTTTGTTCCTTCCACAATAAACTTTCGTTCACAAACAACTATCTCCTGTGGACAAAGACCTTTCTATAGATGAATATCTCATAAAATGAGTAAAAGTCAGAGTTTGAACTATTCATTCATAGCGAGGCACCACTTTAACTTACCTTATAACAATGGTTCTACTTCCCATGAAGAATATCAACCCACAGTACAATAATATTCATATTCACTCTAACCATACCCACTGTGACTTTATGACTGCTTTTCTTCTTTTTAAAATAAACTGGAACAAGAATAATTAAAAGGCTTAAGTATTAATATTAGGTTTATGAATATTACTTATTGTCAACAGCGAAGCTATGGGCTGACGTATTTTTTTGTATCTGCCTCCCATAGATCTATTTCATTTCGCACTTTTGTGGTCCATTCGATTATTGTAAAAAAAACAGGCCCTACAAAAACCATTCCTGGAACTGTTTCCGTATTCGACCGTATCGCCCGATGATCCATGTGCTCGGATTTCACTGTCATTTTAGTGATTTCGTGCACTTTCTTCCTTCTTTCTTCCGTATCCAAATACGCACTTACACTTCACAACATATTGTTCCCAAAAATTCATGCCGCTTTGCAGGAGGTGGACTTCAGAAATCTCCGCCTCCTTCTTTTTGTATATTAGACAGGTTTGTCGTTTGTCCGGCAGTTTTGGATGGACAAGCGCCTGACACTTGACTGTGCGTGGACATAACCTACATTGCAAGAGCCCGATGACGCAGGCATCAGTCTGAGACTCCTCTATGCAAGGTCAGCGCCAGACTAAACAAGTCATTCGCTTCACTAGCCAGCATACATTGCTTACACAAACATCCAACATGTGCGCGGGATACCGCAGGTAGATATTACCAAGTACCAGAAACAGATCTGAAAACACAACTCTCAGCAATAACTCTATACTCTATGCCTGAGTCCACCAACTCTCTGGACTGGTCAAGTTCTCTGTTCTTCATTGGTTTCACATGTAATCACATCAAAGCGAGATCATTCCTGAATAGCATGACTCTCGGTCACTTTCGCACTCACACGATCTAATCATTTCTATGCAAGACTGCTAACGAACTGTGGTCAAATCATGTTTGCTTTGACCTTACACTTCTTCTACCGCTACGCCCCCCCCCCCCCCCGGGCAAAGCATGCACAACCACGGTGGCATAAATGCATAGTTCTCAGGATGATCCTATCCAAACCAACTTACTATCGAGTAACGTCATGACAGGCAGCTAAGATAGGAAAAACCACACGGGGGAGGAATGGAAAAGACGTCCTCACATAGCTATCATTAGCACTGCCATCCAGCGGACTAACGAGATTTATATGAACTCACTGCGATAGCCAATGTGCCATGGCAGGACAAAAGGAAAGGGGAAGTGATCATTGCTGACCACGCCAGGGAGAACAGGGACAAGTGGAAGCATGCCACAGCCCCAAGCCGTTTCGCATGATTTAACTCTCTATCCACCGGGTTAAGCTTGTGGTCATATGGAATCAGAGTGTGACCAGTTAGGACAGAAAATCGACCCTATAGTGTTGTTCCACAGCATGGCTTTTAGACAAACAGCATTCTTTCCTTCTAGCGCCTCTATTCTCTGTGCCCACACTGGCAACCAGAAAGGAGTATAACGTACTATAACCCCACCTGATGACAGCGTCACTGTTGACAGAGAGGACGTTATAAATATACATCATGGTTTTTTTTCTTTTTTAAGCAGTGGCGATTTTGGACCATACTACCAAAATACACTCATCACGTTCATTTGAAACCAATTCATGACCAAATGTAGAAAACAATATTGTGGCCAAGCCGCCAGTAAAAGAGCTATTGTGACAAACAAGTCAAATCGAACCCCTATCCTAAATCTATCTCTAAAACTTTCCCAATCTTTCGTCAGACAAAACAACAATTAATTTGGCTAAAAGGCCCAAATAAACATTCCCACTTCGTGGGGTTGTCAACCAGAATGTGTTATATGTCCAATTTTATTCGTTGCTCTCCTTAAATACCTGTAGATATCCAAGACACAAGGTGAGTGACTTTATGAAAAATAAACCCAAAAAGATTATTCATGTGACCATGTTGAAGTTACTGCAATTATTTGAAGTTTCAGTATGGTTACAAATTTCACACTCAGTCTGACTATTTTTGGACATAAAACATCCTGGCTGCCACCCCTCGATTTGTTCCCCAAGATTTCAAACAAGTTTCCAAGCAATCATTTAATTCTGTAGTTTTAATGTTTATCCTAATCTGAAACAAACGGCACCAGTTATGAGTAACAGACATCTGTTTGCAATCTTGGATACCCAAAGTTAATTTTAAAAAATATGTTAAACCAGGTACACCTTGAAATTTCATGAATTTAAATACATGCACTATTCTCACCGTGCCTAACTGGGTGGCCAGCTGTCCTCAGCAGTGAAACAGAAGGAAAAAGAAATAAAGAAACGGTGATCAGATATTCAAATGTGATTCCGTTAACTCAGCAAACATCGTCCACATGAAGAGACGGCTCTGGAACTTGATGGATCTCAAGGTCCAAACTTCCGAGTGAACCACCTTACAAGGAACGTGAACGACCCAGGGACACAAACGGGCAGGTCCAGGCCAGGCAGTGGCGGATCTGCCATGAAACTAATGAAGCTTAATTCCGGAATTAGTTGTATTTGTATATTACTTTAATCCCATTTGGGAAATTTGCCTTTGTGTCATTGCACCCAGTTACAACCGAAGCAGGCACGACGTTGCCACAGTGCAGCGCCGGTCGGCAGTTTTTTGGTTGTCTTTGGGGGGGGGGGGGGGGGGTAGGGATGAATTTTATTTGACTTTGCCTGGGCAGCGGCCTGTTCGGCCTGCTCTTTTCGATTTCCATCTGCCAAGGTATCTTTAACGTCCGCAGCGTGCACACAGACCCTCCGAATTTTTTCCTTATCTGAGAAGACTATCCTACCCCCCCACCCCCCACCCCCCCCCCACCCCCCACCCCCCCCCCCAAATAGGATCAGGGAAACGAAAGTATGAGAAAAATCCCAAACTTCCAACATGCCTGCACCGGCCGTGTTTTGAACCCGGGACCCTTGGCTTGAGAGGCGAGCACCTTGCCTCTAGACCACATTGTCTCCTAGAGGCCATGAAGAAACTTTTTTCATTGAGTGAATTTTGGATGTTGCCCTATTGTTGCTGATTGCTGAAGGGCCCCATAACAGTTCAAGGTTCAGGGCCCAAAACTGTAGGTCCGCCGCTGAGGCCAGGGGGGAGGGGAGAAAGGAAACAAAGCAAACAGAATTAAGCAAGGCTGATTAGCTGACACAAAAGAGAGGGGCCATGCCGACCGTGGGCTGTGGCTAATGCCGCCCAAAATACAATGACATGCATGTATGGACCACAAGGAACAGTGACCAAAACCAAAATCTCGACTGGACCGGTCGCCAATACAGGTCAAGATTACTGATTACGTTTCCTTCGTGAAGTACCGTAAGCTTTTTATGTGCCGGCGACAACCGTGTACACAGGGACGTGATAAAAGGAGCGGGGTCCCAAAGTAAAATAATAATAATAATAATAATTAAGGGTATAATTACACACAAGTAAGAAGGGGAAACTGGGTAGGGGGGGGGGGTAGAGAAATGGGACTGACATAGTGGTAGCGACTTGTTTTGGTCTCTTCCTGGACAGAAAAATGAAAATGGAACATTAAAAAAAAAAAGGCGGATGCTGGGGAAGATTCATAGAAACAAACAAACTTTTACGGAATTTCAGATAATTCTTTTTGAAATAATCAAATAATTAAATACAAAGGTGTTTTTTTTTTTTTTTTAATGAAGGAAACGCACGGTAGAACTAGAGAATTCCAAAACTATCCTAGAACCTGAGTGAACACTAGTGAACAGACTGGAAGACTTTAAGCTTATTCTAGGGTTACATCCCTGAAACTTCTTTTCCTTCAAATTTCGACAAAATCAGGCTGCGGCAATTCCGCCACCTTTATATATAACAAATAAATTTCACACTTTCGACCCCATACTGATTCAAGTGCTCTGTACGGCACTAATTCTCACAGAGACAACAGCATAGCACCCCTATAGGTGTTGCTATCAAAAGCATTTACACGCTCAACCGTATCGTAAACAAGGACAAACGACAACAATTCTCGCAGAGAAAATAACATAGCACCTCTGCAAGTGTTGCTACATGGCATCTGTTCCAAAACACGGTTTCCATTTATAAGATCAACTATATAAACAAAATAGACTAGCCAACATTAAGCAATATGAAAAAGGTGTCAGCCGCCTTGCAACCAACTATGCTGGACTCCAGTACCAGTTCACGATAGATCAGAATGACAGACAGGTCAAACACCTGGCAGAAAAAATTTGTCGGCAATAAGCAATTCCATCTATAACATGAAAAAAAGGACCTGGTGTCAGCCGCGTTACAAGAAACTGCTGCAATCCAGTCACAGTTCACAATAGATCAGAATGGTAGACAGGTCTAACGCCAATCAGAAATGACGTCACAATTAAGCAATTCAATTTACAACATGAACAAAGCGTCAGCTGCGTCACGACAAACTATGCCGGAATCCAGTCACAGTTCACGATAGATCAGAATGACAGAATAAACGGCTGGGACAACAGACGTCACCACTAAGCAATTCAATCTATTACACAAAAAGGTGTCAGCCACACTATGACAAACTATCGCGACTTTAGTTCTTGTTTGTTCCAACTCCATTTTTAGCACAACTGAGGAATTCGACGTTAAACGTTTGCGGCTTTAGGTATCATGATAAGAAGTCAGAATAAATAAGAACTGTGAAGTAGTTTGATAAGTGACACATCACATTTTAAACAAGTGACAAAGTGTGCATTTGTTACACCTCTTCTACATACTATAAGATCTCCAGCTATTCAGAAATTGGATGTAGAACAAACAAGAACTAAAACCGCGCTATGCTGCAATCCAGTAACAGTTCACGATATGTCAGAATGGTACACAACCCCAGAAAAACAATCACTTCTGTCACCTCCAATAAAAAATAAAAAAAAGAGAAACACTCATCCAAATAATTATAGGACCATTTCCACTCACTACCTCAAACTCAAAGCCCCCCATGGAGTTGGCAACAGCTAGCTGCTGTCAGATCCCTGCCTCGAAATCACACCTAGATAACCGACCAAAAAATGAACAATCTCTCAAAAGGAAGAATTTTAAATTTCTTTTTTTTTTTCTTTTCAAACCCAAAAACATCTTTTCCTGTCAATATGTAATGAGACGATATACGACAAACGTTAGAACACCCCCTCCCTCCTCCCCGCTTAATTCTTGGAGGAAAAAACATGACTGTAATAACCAAATAAGAGACTTTAGATAGACAGTGGCGTTTTCATCCCTCTACCATCTATAATTTTCCCACAAAATCCAAAACAAAATAATAGTGAATTAGTAGTATCAAATCCTATCCAGTTACGATATGAATAAATAAATGAAAACAATAGTTCATTAATATAACAGATTCCTCACCACATACAGTGATTACAAACTTAAGACCTACCAAACAAGTGGCCGTCTTCCAAGCTCTACTTCGAACAAGTTCGATCTCCGACTGCGTTCGATCGGCGACAAGCAGAGCTTTTTACAGTTATCGATAAAGCAAGGGTGGGTCTCCTATCACCTGTCTCCCCACCTCTCCCACACACATACACACACTGTCCCTCTTTGCGCCCGTCACGATGACAATATCAAAACAGAACTGCATACCTTTCCCACCTCCCCTCCCCTCCCTGTCCCGCCTTCTCCCCTTGCAAAACAGAATGTCTCTGAATACCTGACCCCATTCAGCGCCGAAGACCGCAGAATCTACGTCACTTCTTATTCTGAATAGCGCCTTGGATCATAACCTGCTGCAAGCACCAGCCGGTCTAAGAACTGTTTACTTGCTTGGCAGCAACAAAATAATGTTGGTTTTTTGTTTTGTTTTGTTAGAAGTATTTATTCCCCGAACAACGGAGGTCCAGGCTTTTATTTCCACGTAGGCCACGCGAAAACACACTGTTGACCCTCTTCGGCAGCACTCTGGGCTGATCATTGCAATTTGTATGAGTTGGCAAAAGGCGGTGAAATGCCTTAAGAGAACCAGATGTGTTCATTTAATCCTGCTTTATCGAAAATTCCAAATCTTCTAAATTCCATATTCTTTTTTGTTGGGTAATAGGATCTTAAACACTCCGTTTTCTCATTTCTTCACGTTCACAGATTTTCATCAGTCATCCATTTTCAACAATTACCTTCACTGAAAGTCACAATCTTTCCCCCACTACCTGCCCATTTCTCCATTTATACCAGAGGCCCCGCGTGTCCAATTCCGGTCTTAATTAACTGTTTTATGAATATAAAGAGCAGTTCTAAACATTGTCAGAGGAAATTTCACAATCTATTTCTTCCATAAAATGTATTCCTTCGGTTTATACACTCTAATTTTCAACTCCCCTGTCCCATCCCACCTTTGATGAAGTCTTTTGTCCCTGTTCGATGAGCATACATAAATTTGCACTGCTTGAATATTGTCCTGACTGTGCAAAGACGTGTGGTATGAATACCAAAAGGGTCGCGGTATACCAAACACGTGCCGCTTGATTACCCTGGTACGATATGAAAAAAAAAAAAAAAATTGTTGAACAAACAAATCGGTCGTTGTCGAAACGCGCAAGACTGAACCGGCCTGTCTGTACCTGCAGCGTCAACAATGTCTAATGTCCGTGTTCTATGATAAATTGATGATAAGAATCTTAGAATACGTGATAGATGTCATTCACTGCAATGGGGTCTGCTGGGGGTTGATAGGCTTAACAACTGATTGGGGGAAAAAAAAAACAACCAGATTTGTTCCCAACGAATACATCTAATAAGAAATGCACTGGTTAAGTTCTATTAACCCCTAGATCCAACAATCGAGCCAGAAAAGTCATTAAGCCGACGCAATTGTGAGAAATAGCTTGGGGGGGGGGGGGGGGCTCGGTTCTATAACTCCTTAAAGACAAATTTACGGACAGTGAGTACAGAATTGAAAGCACGCGTGCGATTGGGTGAGTAAGTGTGTGTATGTCGGGAGTCTGTATGTGACGATAAATCTAAAAAATATTTAACGCAGCAAATTGTCCCATCATTTCATTTACTTGCAGTTTTCTGTTTCGCTTTCTCGAGACAACACAATCATTATGATCGAGTTATCAGTAGACGAGTTAGAACCGTCAAAAAAACGTGAAAGGCGCATAGTCATCGTTATCGTACCGAAGCGCCATTAAACCCAAACTCAAACTCAACCTCGAATCAGCCGTCCATTTCCACATGTGCCGGGTGAAGTATCAGATTCCCTTCCCATTCCATTCTCAAGGAAAACCATTCATACCCGACTGAAGAAGAACTCAGGAAATCTCGGACACGGGCAAAGATAACATTCGCACTTCGCAATCCTTACATGCTTGTAAGAGGCAAGATGAGGCGTCTCACTTTACAAGAAGAATTCCGTTTGACTTCAGATCACGGGCTGACGGGACGGGACGTCAAATGTTTCTCCAGAAATCCATCAGGATCAGACCTCCGTCTGTGGAAACATCACCTCAATAATCGTAGCTCTAACGAAACGCAAACTTGATCTACCTTCAAACAAATGAGTGCGTGGAGAAGGAAAGAAGTACTTTATGGTGTGTGTCGACTAATGGCCCGAGCAAATTTTGCCCGAAAACAGTGTGTCGCAGCCGTTTTCTCCAGCATGAGATTTCCCCCTATCCGGTCACTGAGTTGCAACTTTCACATAATATTAAGAAAAATATAATTAAATGTTTTACCATGATCACGCCTGCCGTTCACATAAACATTGTAATCTGGATTATTATCAACATGTCTGCCCAATGATGACAGAGTGGCATTAATTTCCGGACAGCTGATTTAAATCTCTGTATTTCTCACATTTTACTTGTCAAGTAAATTGCAAACTTAAAACAGTATTGATTTTCTTTTTTTAAACGACACCCCAGCGCACTCATTCTAACCTGGAACATTTATGTACATGTATGTAACATGTCACTTTTTTCAATTTTTCTTTGTTTTGTTTTTACCTAATCAAAACTCAGGGCAAAGATTTTCCTACCACTAGTAAACCGGCGAGACAAACACATTTTCTGGGTTATAATAAAATACAACTTTTCCAAGCGACATTTTAAAAATGCATGTGCAACGAAATCAATTCTCGTATGTGAAACTGTCATGTTTGCACATTCCTTATGCGTCTGGGGGAAAAAAAAAAAGGCATGTCGCACGCTGAAGCCGCATAAAAGCTGTCGCCGCATACCTGTCGAGCACCTTTAAAAAATATTTGATCTACTCGTCCCTGTTCGGCACCGCAAAAGCCCATTATTAGTTAAATGTACACAAGAATCTGACCTATACGCCAAAGAAAACTACCAATGTTGTCCTAGCACTTGAGACAATAGGGTATGTACTTACTGACACAAGAGGCACTGTCCCCAACTTGCAAACTGTCAGCCCTACGGCAGAGCAAAACCTGGGAGAAAGGTGACAGAAGAATATAAAGCCTCTGAGTGTGTGTCAGCAGTTTGGCTGGGAGCCAGGCGCTGCTAGCAGTCACCATCATCATGGGCCGTGTGGGAGAGAAGGAACACAGATCGAAGAGAGTATTGCTTTGATTGGTCTGATCTAAAAAAAAAAAAAAAAACACAACTTGCAGATCGATTGATTGATAAGTTTCATGTAATGAGACTATGGAAGTGGAATGGAAGATTTGAGGGGAGGGGAGGGCGGGATTGTGCAACCAGGTGTTACGTGACGAGCATCAGCAATGAAGCGTGGCAAGCTTGCTCCGTTACTTGGGTGATATATAATGAAGGTATCCCTCGGCAGTAATATAATATAGTTCCAATCCGTACCTGTATAAATTATACTTTTCAGTTCAGCACGGGCTCTTAAAATGAGTTTATGGTCGCCCTTTCCAGCTGGAAATGCCAGCATCGTATGTCTTTTCATGTACTGCTGTTGTTGTTGTTGTTGATGTTGTTGTTGTTGTTGTTGTTGTTGTTGTTGTTGTTGTTTTAATGAATTGGTCGTTGCTACTGGCTGTGATGATGGCGGCCGTACTTATTTGTTGTTTAAGCTAATTTAAATTCATAACTTTTCTCACTTGCCTGAGCATGTGCATTACCACGGACAGAATGTAGCCTTGCGCAACTTTCCAGGGCGCCAACTGTACAGTTAAAAAAAAAAAATGCTAAAATAGTAAAGTAGTACTAAAGTAGTTAAATGCAGACTGACACGTTGCTGTCGCTATAATGAATGTTACGCTGCACCGCGCACCATTTGTAAATTGAACGCTATTGTGGTCGTTGTCATGGCATTACGAGCATGCCACAGTATGATAGCGTCGTTGTTTCAATCTGTCTGAGGCCTGGGTTGTGGCTCGATGGTAATGGCCCATCAGGACCTGTGTACGGGCGGTCCCAGGTTCGAATCCTGCGTGGGTCGGATTCTGACCTAACTAATTTCTACTGGGGCTTCAGGCTGGTGGCGCACTGGGTCCAGGCTGATTGGTCTCCGTTCAGTGTCAGAACTACGGAGTTAACTCTCCAACGCCCAGTGTACCATGTTTGAAATAGGTCACCTGGAGCCAAAATTCTTTATCTTTTATACACTTACTCTTTTCATATTATTACCAAATAATTTTTCCAATTACATATCTATATTTTTGCAATAATCTGACTATCCAAAATCGCTTCAGCATAATTATTTCAGAAATTTTGGGATTGGCAGTTTTCGTCTGGGCACTAGAGGGTTAAAAAGGACCTCCCGCACCAGCGAAACTGAAACAAATCTGTCTCAATAGTTCGGAATTTTGAGGCTTAACTCAGTGCACCGCCAGCTGTAACAGGTAGTCGTTGTCATTGCGCCTGTTTTTCGACCCCCTGTTGACTTCATTAGTTTGTGTCCAGTGATAATGTCTGGTGACGCCAAGTCCACAAGTTCACACATTCAGTTATGTTTCTCTATTCAGCTGACCATTTGATTACCACCATTTCCATCATCAAGTAAAAACTAACATGGAACAACAAAATGCCAGGCCACGATGGTATTTCCAATGCACTGTGCACGATTATGTTGTTGTTTTCGATTATCGTGATAGCAGTGCCGTCACTTTCGTTCATTCTCATTGATGTTCTGTTTGCCTATAAATCAGATCTCTGTTTTCCCAAACAAATGTTTTTCTTATCTTCCTGTTTTTTTTCAGGATCACGCCCTGGCTTTCAAAATGTAGTCTTTATAAATATTTATTATTGGTAGTAGTAGTAGTAGTAGTCTTTATTTTCAGAACTTAGCCCTCTTAGTAATCTTCACAACATTTTTTTTTTTTTTTGTTTAAATCAATACATTCAAGAAAACTCGATCATAAAAAGTGTTATACTTTTTTTCTTTGACAATGCTGCATCGCCCCCTCCCTCTAAATCCACCCCTAAACAGTGTCAGCTCACAGACCAACCTTAACCTGAATATACCATTATATTGCATTCTTTCACGTTACAGCCCTGATCAGAACCAACATAATTTTTTTTTGTTTTCGAACGATTTCTCTACTTTGGCGGGTATCTGGTAAAGTGAAGATTTCTCACGTAAAAGGAATTTAATGGAGAAACAGTGTGTGTGGATGATTCTGTGTGTTGTTGTTGTTGTTATTTTTTATTTGGGGGTAGGGGGCACTAGAGCACCACTGCGTAACCGTCGACACTATAGTTTTTCTGCTGACTACCCAGCATTACCCCCTCCACCTCAAAACATTTCCTCTGCCCATACATTAACCAAATCCAGCGATAAAGTCGGCGGCTTAACAATTCGCATTTGCTTACCATTAGCATGTTCTTTCCTAAATAAACAGTGAGCACAAATGCATTAGCGCCGCCATGCAGGAAGTGAATGGCGCTAAACAGACTGTTTAACAGTGTCCGGCTTAAAAACGCGTACACCACAATCATTTTCCTGTTGACTATATCCATATCATTGTAAAGTTACAATGTTTCATATTCTTTTGTTCCTTCACTTTCCTCTTTTCGTTCCGGATCTTGACATCGCATTCACTGTAAGCCATATCCAGCATGCATCTCTCTCTCTCTCTCTCTCTCTCTCTCTCTCTCTCTCTCTCTCTCTCTCTCTCTCTCTCTCTCTCTCTCTCTCTCTCTCCCCCCACTTGGACGTTTTCCA
Organism: Onchidella celtica; assembly: GCA_963931925.1. Taxonomy (NCBI): domain Eukaryota; kingdom Metazoa; phylum Mollusca; class Gastropoda; order Systellommatophora; family Onchidiidae; genus Onchidella; species Onchidella celtica. The sequence continues at coordinate 34,633,558 of OZ007572.1, forward strand.
AAATCGCAGTTTACAAGCAATCTGTCTTGTCTGTCCGTTCGTCCCTCCCCCCCCCCCCTCTCTCTTTCTCTCTCTCTCCTCCTCCCTCCCACACCAGTTTTACCTCAAGTCCCCCTATGCTAGACGACTTTATGGAAAAATCGCATAAAACACCATTGCGTATGGTTTATTTAAATGCATAATTCAGGAACGGTTTTATTGTCGGTTTATCCACTTTGTAGCTCTGAGCTAGCGACAGCCAACAGCTGTGACAGGACCGCTTCCAGATTGGTTTTGTTTTATTTTTCTGCATGAAAAAACTGGTTCAATTTTCACGGAGAATGAAAAATAATGATTATTCTATAATTTGTATTTGTATACTTCTTTAATCCCATTTGGGAAATTTGCCTTTGTGCCATTGCAGCCCAGTTATAACTGGAGCAGGCACGTCATCGCCAAAGTACAGTGCCGGTCGGCGGTTGTTGTTGTTGTTTTTTTGGGGGGGGGGGGGGGGGTGTCTGATGGAGCTAGACCAATGTTTCTCAAGGTGGGGCCTGGCAATACTTTGGCGGGGCGCCAGACTTCAGAACGGGGTGTAAGGATTTTTCTTGGAGACCTTTATTTCATACTGTATTGATATATAGATAAACATGTTGTATATTATACTGTTTATTCATTTCCTCCGATCACGTTGAGGCGCACGCTTTTCTTTTGTTTTTTTTGTGCGACAAAAAGATAGAGAAACACTGAGCAAAGGCTCAGAAACTAGACGGGGGGGGGGGGGGGGGGACTGAAAATTGGTAGATATATTCAAATTAGCTTGCCGGTTTACATCCACACATTTATATGGGAAGGCTTTTCATTGGACTTGTACAATTTTGTCAATTTGAATCATGGATACATTGTTACCTGGACCCGCCAGTTTAAGGAAAAATTTTACGAACTTGGGTTCCCGCTGTCGTTCATCCTTGCTTTTTGTTGTCCTTTTTCTTTCCGTTCGTAAACCGTTTACTTTGCTGGTAATAATAATAATAATAATAATAATAATAATAATAATAATAATAATAATAATAATAATACTTGGAAAGGTCATAGCACTTGGACTCTTTCCAAATTCAAATCCCGCAGTTTACAAGTGTTCGTTTCAGTAGTCTGTCTGTCTGTGTGTGTGTGTGTGTGTGTCTCTCTCTCTCTCTCTCACACACACACACGCACACACACACACACACACACATATACATACATATATATATACATATATCTGTCGACGTTATCTTCAGAGTCACCCTGCTAGAAAATTTAATGACCCCCGCGAATTTCCTTCTAACATTGGACTATTACTCGACCATTTAATTCCAACCTGAAGCCAGCTTTACTCCCCCGACAAAAAGACAATGTCTATTTTCAATGGATTGTCTCTTTTCTTGTGTCCTTGATCATGAAACCGTCGGTCACTAATTACCTCCCGCATAGTTTTTTATGATAACACTGGCTCCGGAACCTAAAAGACCTTGACTATCTAGAGATACGCCCTAGTCCCTTCAAAGGGGGGTCCGGGTTCGTAGGTTATGGTCAGTTGGTCTTTTGAGATGAAGGAAAAAAATAAATCGCGGGCAGTGGGTGCCTTTTGATGTGCTAGTGCAAAAGAGCGAATGCGCAATTTGCGAATATCCCTATTTAAGATTTGACCATTTCATTGCAGCCTGAAAGGAGATAGGGTAGGGGTGGATGTCTGCTCGTAATTAATGGCCAACTGAGTTTTTGTCCGTTCTGTGGTAACGGACACCCCCCCCCCCTTCCTCCCTTAAAAAGTGGCAAGGAAGGGAGGGGTGGGGAAGAGAGAGGGAAATGAGTACGAGAAAGATAGGGGGACAGGGAGAGAGAAGAGAGAGCGGGGGCCTTTCCATGTACCATTGCAAAAAGAATGGATGCGTTGATTTACCAAATCCATACTTAAGCTTTGGTTGTTGTTTTGTCCTGCAGCGACAGAAAAATAGGTGGGGGGAGCACTTCACCTGACCGTTTTTCAGGCTGACACCCGCTGGATTTGAAACGACCGTAGGTCCCAGACTAACTGGACATTACATTATACTCCATTAAACATACAGTTCACCAGGGATAAATCTAGTGATTGGTGCAGAGGTCAATCCCCGGTGAGTGACACCTGAGCTTTAAGCTTAAAGGCCCATAACTTGCTGGCGCTCTAAAATCACACATCAGAGAATCCACGTGGAAAAAATTCCACAGGGGTCTGGAACGTTTCCAAGTGGTTTACTATTGTTTTGTGGATCTTCGCTTTAAGGTCATGCATGTCGTGGAACCAAGTCCTTCATAAATGCCCGTATCTCTGCCTAAAATTTTGCATTACACGTCAGAGACTCAATGTGGAAAAAATGCCATAAAATTCTGGAACCTTTGCGAGTGGTCTACTATTGTTTTGTGGATCTTCGCTTTAAGGTCACGCATGTCGTGGAACCAAGTCCTTGACAAATGCCCGTATCTCTGCCTAAAATTTTGCATTACACGTCAGAGATTCAATGTGGAAAAAATTCCATAAAATTCTGGAACCTTTGCGAGTGGTCTGCTACTGTTTTGTGCATCTTCACTTTAAGGTCATGCATGTCGTGGAACCAAGTCCTTGACAAAAAGCTTGAGATTTTGCAGTGAACGTCTGTCTCATGTACACTGAATTCAATTGAAATATAATTGGTGTATACTTTATTTACTTATTACACTTAATTCCACTGAATGGAAGCCTGGAGAAGGAACACAAGGACGCCTCGATAGACGATGGAGAGATAATATTGTGCAAACAAGTGGAGAGGCATGAAGAAAACGGACGAAAAAACAGAGAAGAATGGAGATCACTGGCGGAGGGCTACATCTTGCTGTGGACGAGAACAAGAACTTTATTTAGTTGCCAACATAACTCTGTTGATAAAATAATATTATGGTCAAATAGTTTTTGGCCCACCTTATTTAACAGATTAGTGCATAGGGAAGTGTACTGTGGTGGCAGACTGAGGGCACAGGCGGTCAGTATGACACAGGACAAGAGACACCATTGCCCAGGTCGAACACCGAACACGGCCATGCCCTTTGTTTCCCCCGGGGTCATTGTCTGACACGATCAGACACAATGACGTACATGCGTGCACGGCCAACGTTCTATCGGCCCTGTCAATCAGCCCGTAACATCTTCAGAGTCAGAGAGGACTGCACCGGGCCATGGGTTCAAATTGTGCTTTATACCCATAATGAAGTTGGGAAAGTGCAAGGCTCAGATTTGTGTTGGGACTACGTTTGGCATAGCGGCCACAATAACATTATCACTAACAAAATGGCCACAGTAACATTACCGGAAATAGAACACGGATCGGCTAAAGAAAAAAAGAGTAAACAAAGTAATGAATCCTAATGAGGGTACTTTTGGCTACCTGGCCACCCATGGCTCTACCAAAGTATAAAAAACAATACATAAATCAATCACGTGCTGAGCATCTATGGACAGACAGAGGAAAATTTGCATTATTTCAGAAAACAGCTCACATTTTGATAATGAAATAACGATTCCTTATTCCGATTTCGCCCGATCTGTTGATTTCAATAAACCGCACATTGTTCCTATCCCTGCCATGAAGAACATTAGAACTGCAGAATTATATAGAGCTCCGTTATGCACATTAACGTACAGACACTGGATCTCTCAGACATCTCCACGCAATGGGCCATTTCATATTGCCATTAACCTTTTCTGACATCAGCTCCAGGCAAGTACAGACGGACACAACATGCATATTACATTCGCCGAATGAAAAGTATGCCTTGCATATTTGAAAACCCATATGGAAAAGCAACTTCATTTGCGACATTCTTTGCAAATGCCGCTGGAATATCGCCGTTTGTGTTTTTGTTTTTTGTTGTTGTTTTTTTTCCTTTCACGTCAACGTACATATCTATTAAAAAAAACGAGGGCATTTTTAGACGATTAATTCGCTGCCATTTATTGGCAACCACGACATATAAATGTTATTTGTCTTGCGTTTTTGCAAATAACTACAGAAATGTTTCGTTTGGGACAAATAAAATCGTTCGATTGTATTAAAATACATAAACAATCATGGCCTAATCATTTGATGGATTTGAGTTACGAATGGTGGGCGGTGGCGTGACACTGAAGTCGTTGATCTTTCTGGTCGAGCTGGCGAAAATGTCGATAACTCCGGGCTCCTCCCGGCTCCGTGTCCTTCTCCGGGCTCGAAGTCGGTATTCCGGGCCATCTCCGGTCAAGCTGGCAAGCCTGGAACTTGAAACGTGGTTGGCTGACGGTTGTTCTTGCCAATACGAACACAGTTACAGGATCCAGCCACAGGCGCCACAATTAGTACTGCAACATCTAAAAGTCTACACTTATGCCTGCCTCATAATAAAGGCAAGTACACGCAAAATATTCATAAATCATAGGGCAGCATTTTTAACTTCAAAACCCGTGCAGGCTTTCTGTAGACATTGAATGCCTTTGGGAAATAATTATGATTCACTTTTGTATGCAATTCTATGTGTTATTCATACCGTGCGAAGGGATGCATCATTTATTATAACAGATGACTGAAGGCATGAATGCCCTGTCAAGTGCCCTGCTTTCATATGCCAGCCAGCGTCAGAGAAAAGGACAAGAGATGCAAAGGGAAAAAAAAAAGGACAAATGACGGGAAAAGACAAAGTTTCCATATCAAACAAACCCAAACGGCGACTTCGTCATGGTTATATAACGTATTACCATTTCTTTAGCCAGGAAAGTTGGGCATCAACTCATTACCTTAGAATAACAAGGTTCTAATTCCCTTCCATCAACTTTTGAGAAATTGATGATTGAAGTTTTATGTACTCGCAGCTTTTGGAGATACGACTTCTTATTTTTTTACTTTTCAAATTCCAAATTACACACCGAATCCGCTTGGAAACAAAATGGAGAAGGCCCGTAGAAGTAGTGTGTAGTGTGTAACTCGGTTCAGCAAAAAACAAAAAAAAAGGAGACAGAACCTTATCACTTTAATGGGACGAACTCTCAAAGTCTGCAGGTTTAAGAATGCTTCAAGCAAACCAGCCTCAGTACTTACTCGAACGTGCTGGTTGCGGTTGCAAATCTGAATGTAGTTTTCATTCAATCTTCTCTTGATTGGTAACTCAAAAACCAAACTCTCTTTTCTATTACAGCTTACTGAAAAGGATTCTCAGTGGGCATGGTGCGAATCATAAAAGGGCAAAATTCCACATCCCCCCCCCCCCTTCTGTTCGTCCTGTCCTTTCCGAGAGAGGCTAATCTCTACAATCTTGATTTAAAAACTTTGATAGTCATTTACAAAACTTTGTTCAGATCCATACAAAACAACTTTAGAGAATTTTACCAATGTGATAAAATTACGTCAAAGTATTTAATTCTACTGTGAAATTTAAAAGCTCTGAAGACGAAACATAAATAAAGTAGGTCCCCAAGTAGACCGTGATAGGAGCAAAGTGGCCATTATCGTGCCGACGCGCCGTAAAACCCAAACTCAAACTCAAAATCTCCGTCATTCAACTTCCAGTATCCCTATCCCCCTCTAAATTTCCAAAACCCTCGGTGTCAGCTGACCCTGCGAACCAGTCTTCCTTTGTCATGGCTCCCAAAGGTCCTGGGCTTATGGTAAGCTCAGTAATAAAATCAGAATTTTTCTATCCCTAGGGGCGTGGCCAGGCAGACAGCCATGCAACTAATTTGTGGCAGTTCTGACCCACTAATTAATTAGGATGCGGGCACTCCTTTCTTTATTGCCTTCCTCTCATCGAGATGGAAGTCTGCGGTACTTGGGGTTTCATTAGGGTCACATCAATAATTCTGCGGTCGTCTTGCCTAATGCAAATGTTATTTCAAATACGAACAATAACCGGTCATGTTCGGCAAAGCGAAAAATCAATGCCCATAATATATTATTCTCTGTCAATGATGCATGGTCATTTTGCAAAATCCTCGCCAGAATTACGAGACTGCGTCTACAATATACAGTCCTGCAGTTATTTTAAACGTCGCAGGAGCCCAGCATGACCGTACTTTTTTTTTTTTTCTTTAATGTAAAATTTACATAACAAGCGGACTTTGCTTACCAAAGTCAGCTTGAAATCAATGGATGAGCTTGTGGAGACAAGACAATAACAGGCCCCAGTTCTCCAGCAAACGTAAGGCCGCAGGCATGAACTATGTCCATGTAGATATACAGAAGTTCTTAGTAAAACACCCAGCTCTTGGACCCCCCCCCCCCCCCACCATCAAGTATACACATACATAATATACACCAAGTTTCTTCAACAGAAGGTTGCATAAATTATTCTCTAAGTCTAAGTCTATCCTCAACATAGAACAATGCCCATTCATGTGTGCATACACAAACTCTTAGGAAACGCCCACCTGTCTGACATGTCACCCCCCCCCCACACACACACACACACATACACACACTTAGACCCCAATATTCTTCAACACAAGGTTGCACAAATTATTCTTTAAGTTTATCCTAAACAGAAAAAATTGTGCATATGATATAAATAAATGACATATGTATACAGCAATTTGCAGTAAACGCCCAGTTATGAACTTAATGCCATGCACTTTTCTTTAAAAGGGCAGCGGGAGAAGAGGCATACTTTTATTCATGTCCTCCATTCACTGTCCACATGTTTTCATAGAACATTATTTATTTATTGAATATCTTTTTTTCAGTGCAAGCTTGCTTAGTATTGTGAAACAGTATGTCGTTATGTTCTTTATGTAGAGGAGCCCGTGAGTTCTGCAATTTCTGGTAACGCGTTTTGAATGGAAGTGGTAAATCTACAATACTCCTACGGGAACAAACGCAGCAATCTGCCTTTTTTTTTTCTGTTACAGTTGACAGGGGGTAAATTTACTCCATACTTTTTTTTTACATTATACAGTTTGTCAGTATGTTTCCACAGCATAGTATCATAAAATATTTGGGGAATACAAGCACATTTACTATCACCCTCAAATAAAGATCATTTGAGCGGCGGTTAAAATTTCGAAATGGAGCTGGTTTACTATTATGCTCAGATATGAGCAAAAAGCGAAGGTAAATTTTGACAACTTAAAGAAACTGCGAGCAAGAACAAAAAAAAAAGCTTAAACGTTAGAGACATGAGTTTCTTAATATATCTCCAGTATATTTGCAGCACTTATAGGATTCTTTTGTTTCAAAATTGACCGTCAAAAAATGAGGGTAAAAAATCTTGGCCCCCCTTAAAGTGTCAATATTGGTACAGAAGCCAGCTCTTTTATTTAAAATACCTTAGCAACATCACTGACCCTATGTAACCAATGCACACACTCTTGGCACGGGCGCATACACGATAATGTCTCTGGCAAACATTTCGATGACAAAAACCGGTTTTCGGTTCAACTAGCGCAAAATGCAAAGATTTTTTTTTTGTTTTCTCTTAATTGACTGTTCATGAAAAGAAATGTTATAATCAATATTATGCACTTGGCAGCATGGTCCGTATCAACAGTTGCGCTAAGCCAAACACAAGGGGTCAACATTGAATGTTAATACTGCCAAGGCATCAGGTACAGCGACAGCTACCACTTCCAATTCTGTTTCAATGGTCCCCCCCCCCCTTTTCATCCCACATATACCACCCGTTGCACGGATTCAAACATGAAACTTCGGGCCCAGGGAGTTGTTTCTCTAGGAGGTCTGGCACCTTTGCCGACCGCCGAGCCCATCACACAACAAAAGCTCCCCTAATTGACAATGCCTTCACTGAACTCCACTGGGAAATCGTGAAATAAGACCGGCACGAACTGGCTGATTTTGATCCGCCGACTAGTTGGATGATGACGCCAAGAACTGATTTTCAGGAAAGATACTAGAAACGATAAGATGAGACACTGTCTTCTTCGCACCACTAAAGAAACCGTGCACACAATTTGCGCGCTGATCGGGGCCGGGGCCCATGGCGCATAGTATGAAAAGAATGTTTGATGTAATGGTAAACTTATGATGCAAAATTGTGACAGTGCTACTGCGACTAACAAAGAAAAAATAGCCAGCGTTTCCTACTGCCACTAAAAACGAAGAAAAAATGGCCAGCGTTTTTCCCACAGTGATTGAGGTTATAATTCCACAGTAAGTGATGTCAATCAAGGCCTTTTGCGATAGCTGAGCAGTGAACAAAATTTGTAAAATACGGCACTTTTCGTGACTTCCGCGCATTTGCCGCTAGGTGGCGGTGGGAAATCTGTGCACGCTAAAAGCACTAGCTGTCTTATCTTATCAATATTACTATCTTTGGTTTCAGTGAGATCTAAGTAGTCGGGTGGTAAGCTAAATCTCATTGGAACTCAATGCCGTGACGTCACCACACAACTGGTCGGCCGATCAAAACCGGCTAGTGCGCAATAGATCTGACCCATATGCGAGGGAAAGAGGTAAGCAGGAGGTGGGAGCTCCAAAACTAACCCACCGCACCTGGGGAAGGGGGATAAAGATACAAGGGGAACCATTTCAATATCATCATAAGAGATATTCCAAAACTAACCAACGCACCCTGGCCAGGGGAAGGGGGTAAAGAGAAGAGGGGAACCATTTCAATATCATCATAAGAGATATCCCAAAACTATCCAACGCACCCCGGGGAATAGGTAAAGAGAAGGGAGGAACCACTGCAATATTTTCAAAATAGATACTTCAAAACGGCAGCAGCAAGGACTGCATTAGTATTCCAGAACCCCCTGTAATCTGCCCGCAAAGATTCAATGCAAAACGTGTGCAATTCGGCGTCAAAGTTCACACTGTTATCAACAAAAGCAGATTCAGGGCTGGGAATGGGGAGTAGCAAAAAAAGAGGAAACAGTAATGCGGCCGGGGTCCAGGGGCAAGGCCAGACACTGATGAAAATAAACAGGGGCTTAATTGCCTGTTAAGTGTGGTTTTTATTTACCACGTAAATGCTGAAAGAATGGTTGTAACATAATGTAATGTCATGAGGGGATCTAAGAGTGGCCTGGAAAAAAGAATTCGCGATGAAAGAGCTCCGCATCTCCTTGACGTGGATGGTGATACCTGCCACCATGCCCACATCGCTGCCAAGTCTTTTTCCAAACCGAGGAGCTGAAAAACCATTTCCGCGGAATTCCGCGTTTCCGCGGACAATTCCCAGCCCTGCTGATTAGAGCCTATAATCGGGCACCTACTTTCGTTTTACTATCTCAAGTGACAATCAGTAAAGTGATATTTTGCCTGATTAAATATGTATAAAATTACATGGGGTGGCAGGGTGCGTTACTGAAACTGAAAAGGACAACGCCTTGGTGGCTGAATATTGGAAACGGGATTTTTCGCAGCGCCTCCTGATACTCCACTAGATACTGTTCCCATGCCCGGCATCAAGGAAGAAGGTTATGCACATTTTTACCGCTTTCACATACTCGCCAAGTCTTTGTTTTCGCAGTTGTTAATGGTGTATCAGATCCGGGCGACTGCCCGCCTTATATTAAAAGAAATGCCCTTTAATACATAATTTGTATGTAAAACTGCGACAACGCCAAGTAAATTCTGGCTATGAGCCAGGAATGCTAAACCTCATTTTTAATGAGACACGGTGGCTGCATTCTCTGGTAAAAGCTGTGACAGCTTCAAAATGCACATTAAAATTCGTTTCACCAGTGACACTGCCTGAAAATAATGTGCTATTCATTCTGTATTTATCCCCGAGTTTCCACTGAAGAATTCCGGTATCATATCTACCAGAAAGCGTGTGGCTTCAAAGGCACAAGCGCCAGTCAATAAATCAGGTGCAGTCGCGTAATTCATCAAACACAGTGGCTCTTAACATTCAAAGAGCTGGCATCCCATACAACAAAGCTTCGTGGCTCTATTTCCCCAGTCAATTTATTGCTCTTCCTTTTTTCAAAACAAATCTAATGGGGTTCTTAAAATTCTGACAGGTTGCTGGGGCAACCCGAGTTAGTGAAATTAAGTCATGGGCATAATCATTTCCTCCCAAGTACAGAACCACTGATCCCATTATAAGAACATGACCCCATTTCTCCTATTTTTGGATCAGCCGACGGAGATCCTTCATACTCAATGCCAAAAAAAAAAAAAAAAATTCAAATAGGGTATGAAAATAAGATCACGTTTGATTGGCTCGTCATGCCCGTAGATCACGCTACCCGCCACGTGCAAGTAAAATGGCCGGTCCGGGTCTTCACACGGGCTCACCATCTGTGCAGTTAGAACAAAACAACTTCATTATCGGGGCAAGACGGCTTTTGAAAGTTTTCTGCTACACCTCAGTGGCAAGGGAAAATAAAAACTGCAGAGTAAATAAAACACAGGATATTAAAACACAAAAAGAGAACACAATTACTTAAACTGAATAACCTTTAAAATATCAAAAGATGACACAACTATTCAATCTGAATAACTTGACTCCTTACACACTTCATGCCTGGTGCTGCCAATGTATATCTCCAGTTTCAGTTTGAGTCTGGAGAGAGTATGTAGACACAATAATGGGCACACTGTGCTAGGAAAAAGCAAGACGATGGACAGAATACAACAGAACAATAGGACAGAAGAAGACCCAAACAGAAGCGCCCGCTATCCACCCGCTGTACATCTCAAAATACGCAACCAAAGAATGTTCTTATATGAAAACCCAAATCGTAATATCAATATGTGAAGGGACCACCCGCGATGCTATCTTTTCTCCAAAAACCAAAATAATAATAAGTATCGGCATACTTACACATTAAGGGAAAATGAAATTGCAGAAAATTAGCATGGTCTAATAACAAAGTAGGCCATCTAACATCTAACATTAAGACATGAAATCCCGGATTATGAAAATGAATCTTGCACAGTTCATGTGCAGGAAGGTGGTCTATCACCTATTCTGGTGTATTCATCTGGCGGTTTCATCGAGAAAAAAAAACAAAATTAACATATATATCTACTCTGGAGGCCATTTTCAAAGTCATCGCAATGTCATCGAAATAACATTACCCACAGAACGGGCTGCACAATCTGTGGCTGCACCATTGAAAGCGCCAACGACAGACATTTCAATGGGTCATGAAATGTAGATTTAGTGATTATTCGTGCAGAGAATCAAGCCATTGTGATTCAGTAGATTCGCTTTCATTCGTCATAGTGCTACATTCACCAGCTGAGAAATGCCAACTATACCTTTCAATAAATTGGAAATTGAAATTATTGATTAGTCTCTTGTCAAATGTGCGAACTGTATCTTAACAGAAGAACGTCGCTACAGATCTAAAACGGGTCATCCCACATTTTAAACTATTTCTCGAGTTGCACAGTTTTGTTAAGGGTCATATTGCAAAATAATGTCATTAGCACCTTCCCAACACGGTTTCAAGAAGTATTATTGACGACACGGCATCTAAAATCAACATAAAAAATGAAATAAATCTATGCCCGATTTACTAAAAAAAAAAAAAAAAACGCCCAATGTGGAATGAGCCGCTTTAGTTCAACAGCAACCAAATCTGGCACCATGAAAGGGGACACTGTCAAAGTGGCCAGGAGTTTTCATCATCTAAAACGTAAGAGTACACCTGGAATCATTCACAGTTTTTTACTCGTGTACTCTTTTCTTCAGCAACTGAGCGTACACGGCTCCCTGCTCCGGACAAATGTCAACATTTTTGTGATTTTTTGTGGAATTTATGTTGGTTAATTCCATCTTAAAGGTATCCCCGTCGTCCTCTGTGCTGGAGATAATAGATATCACTAAAAGCGCCCGTTCCAATTTGATAGAAAATTAATTCCGTTGAACCCAACAAGCTTAACTGTTCTGTTGCTGCCTGCGACCACGACTGTCAATCCATTAAGCATTGGACAACTTTTTTTTTTTTTCAAATCAATTAAAACATTTTTGGTTTCGTAACACTGAGATCAAAATTAATTGCCATCACTAATTCATGTGAAAGACAAATTTCCAAATGACGTGTATGACTCGAGCAAGAACAAGGATACAAACAAACAAACAAACAAACATAAAAATAAAAACCACTATTTTCCAATAGACTTAACATTGTCGCCAAGCTCAAGACTCAACAGAAACATCCACGTAAAATTTTCACGCACTAACAAGCCTGAATAGATTAGTTCCAACAAAGACAATATATACACTGACATCTAAGCGTTGACAACATGAAACATGGGCATAGAAAAGGCTGCGTTTCCAATCTATAGCCGTTTCAGTGTTGCCTGCACACAATGGACACACCCCTGGGGGTATTTGGGAAACCGCGCTGCAAAGCCTATGTCCTTTCGTTATGTATTTTCTTCGTGACAACTTCGTATCGACCGTCGGGGATTTTATAATCTCATACAACAGCTTCAATTGATCTGCGTTCTTGCACTTTAACCAAAAACAAACACGCCCACTGAAGTTTGCCACCTAAAGATTCCATGATAAATCACAGTACATGCCACAGTTGGGGACTTCCAGGACGAGTATCTAACATAATGTCCACAGGACACTGAGGTAAGTCTGACTGGCCTCGGTTTTGTGAACTATGGAGTTAAATGGAACCCAGTGTACTAACTAGTGAGACCGAAGCGGGTCTCACTCGCTAACTGATTTAAAGGAAGTTAAAGACTTAATCAAAACTGACAAAAACACTCTTGACTCGGAGCGCTACTGGCCTGACAGTTATATGACTTCAGTGTACAAGGTCGATAAGAAGTCGCTCTAGGACTTAATTTGACAGACTATAATATTTAGTGGATTTAATCTTCGTACCCAATTGGAATGGTAGGAATAAATTTTTAATGTGCCCTTTGTCTCAGCTATCTCACCCCTGCTTAAAAAGATTTCAGCTGAATGTGTCCCAAAAACCTTTACAATTAAACCCTGACCAAAACAGATTACCGGTGCTGGGGCAAATGGCCTCCTAATGGACATGAAATATCAGCCACAGTTGGGCCTACAGCAGTTCTCATACAGCGACAAATTATTATCGACGATGAACCGTAAAAAAAAAAATACAAAAAATACCCACGATTTTTATGATTGGTAATAAGTCATTTTGTCAGAGATTCATTCTAATATTAGGAGCAAAACTATGGACACTCAAACACATCCACACGGGGGGAGTGGGGTTGCACATGACGCAGCTGAGGACCGGGACGTCGTGTTTACAAAAGTGAGAGGCGTGTTCTAAAACCCAAGTAAGCACGTTCAATTTGGTACTTTATTTATGACCAATAGGTAAGTTCCTAATCGATACTTCTATGACACTATGGAATGAACTGCAAGGCCTGGCCGCATTTTTGCCATTCCAGTTGTAATGAGACACTGATAGAATGTTGTTTTGACTGTCAGTGCTGACTTGAACTTTGTAACCGAAAAGAAAGCCGAACACGTTCGTTAATCGTAGGCATTATGAAGGGTTCAATGACTTCTCTGAAAATATTAGGAAGTATTATGGTTGCTTGGTTGGTTGGTTGGTTGGTTGGTGGGTGGGTGGGTGACTAGGTTACTGGATTGCTGATAAATATACTGACTGGCTGACTGACCAAATGGCTGATTGATTGATTGACTGACTGATTGATTGATTGATTGATTGATTGATTTGATTGACTGATTGATTGGTCGATTGATCGAATAGCTGACCCACTGATTCGGTGGTGGGTAAATCGAGTAGCCAGTTCATTCGTTAGTTCACCGAATAATTTCGTGGACCAACGTACCGACTGGTTGTTTGGATGGCCGATTCTTTACTGGATGATTAATTCATTCATTTGTCTCTTAGACACTGAACAAAAACATCCACACAATCTCAGATAAAGAGAGGTCACTGACATCCGCCAGGGGCCATAACAAAAACAACTGCACAGGGCACAGTGGACAAGATTAAGACCAGCTAAACAGCAACACTTGACAGGCCACAGGAGGGTGGTACTACACAAAAGCTTGACTGATGGGCGTAAATGAGCTTTTTACTTTGGTCTTACAATAAGGAAATGCGGAATGGAGGAATTAGTGGCCTTCGAAGTCTGTAGAATGTGTGGGTGTAAGTTTGTACTTTGTACCTGGGGGGAGGGGGGGGGGGGCAGAAAGAGAAAGACACTGAGGAAGAGAAAGACAGAAACAGAGGGAGAGATAAAGAGAGAGAGAGACAGACAATGAGAGAAAGAGGGAAACAGAGGGAGAGACAAAGAAAGAAGGAGGCAGGCAGACAGCTAGACAGACAGTTTTCCATTCTTAATACATTTTCAGTACACTGAGAAAATCAAACACAAAGTCTGCCCACCTCCCCCCCCCCCTCCCCAAACTATCAATACAGCCTCATTAGATGTGTTAAACGGGTGTTACTATCTCCAATGTAGGTCTTGATTACACTTAACAACAAAGCAGTGTTAACGATGTAGGAAATATCAAAGGGCGCTTTTAAATGGGTGGCCAAAGAAAAAGAGTTTGGGAAACACTGCCATAAATAATGCTCCCTCTCACCACCCCACCTAGTTTCTTTTTAGTTTTTTTTAACAATACATTGTTCACAATTCTGTACGCTTATCTTGAGAACGCGAAACTGAAAGGGAAGAAAATGGTTTACGATACATAAATGACATTTGCACACAAGCCATCAAATGAGACACTAGTGGCAGGTCAATGTCGATCTAAATTTGTGAATGTATATGAGAGTGGATCTGGTGAAATCGGGGTTCGGGTAAAAATTTTATACCTGAAGCCCGATTTCGCCAGATCCACTCCACATATTATTATATATATTAATACAGTTCACAAGTCTGTAGGCTTATCTTGAAAAAACGTTTTACGAGATACATCTGAACATAAACGATGAGATAAGACGCTATGTGCAAGTCAGGGACAATCTAAATTGGTGAATGTCTTCTGTGGTACCAGAGACGCTCCCTTAATATACGTTATCGTCCATCTTACATGAAAGCGTGTCAATAATTTTCCAGAAAGTTCTTTCAAAGTTCTGATGGGAATGAGTGAGATTTCTTATGCCTGTAAGGACCAGCTCAGCATGTGGCAAAAACATATCTGCACATACTTTCAAAACTATTAACGACTTCGATATATGAATTTCTGCTAATATAGATTTCACTATGAGCAGTTATCAGGTAGCCAAAACTCAAACCACTAATACCATCGACACCCTGGTATGTTAAATGGACGACGATATGTTCATAACGCACGCCATTCTCCCCCCTGTGTGAATTGGTATGTTTCACTTGACTTCGCAAATCTGCACCCCCTACAAATCTTTTGATTGAACTTCACTGTGGTAACTCTTTTAAAAAATGTGATAACACTGAACGAGAAAAGTACTGTGAAAAAAAAAAAAAGATTAGACAATGAATTGGTTTGTTTTAGCCTAACAAAAATTGCTCTTTTCGGCCGCAATTTTTTATTCATTTTTACTCAAAATGGCAGCTGATCATTGCATGACAGTTTACGTATCAATCTTGGTGACGTACATGAAACATAATAATATCAACACCCGGCTCCCTTTCCTTTTTTGATAAGAGGGGAACTGCCACGATTCTTCAATCTATGCCGCTGACTTTCATGAATGTATTGACGCAAGTCATGAATTAATATCCACTGAGGTGAATCATGATAAATAAAGTTTCATGCATAATATCAGGGCACATATTATTATTACTGATAATACCCGTGAGAGTTTATTTATTATGATTCACCTCAGTGGATACTAATTCATAATCTGCGTCAATACATTCATTAAAAAAAAAGAAAAAGTTCTGTTTAAATAGAAACACTCAGCTTTTTCATCAGATTTTAATCTGACGTAAAATTAAAGAAGTTCCCAATAAATAAGACACAATACGTAAACACGGTCGTACTTCATACAAGCTTTTGAACTCTTAGCCCATGCACGTCAATACAACGATATTGCTCTGTTGGTTGAAAGCGTAGTGTTTATACCTGTCATGGGCAACCTATATCCCACCAAGCAATTCTGGCCAGTCCCTTTGGTTAAATGAATATCACTTTACATAACGATCATTGAGCTATATAAAGCAAATACATACCCACCCCCACCTCCAAAATCTTCTTTAAAATCAATATCCAAACGAATAATACGTCTTTTATAAACAGGTTTCAATATGAAGTGACAGTGTCCGGCCTTCTGCATCCCCACAATTGTAATGTCTGGCTCATACTATAAGATAGGATCAAGATACACTTTAATGTCCCTCGAGGGAAATTGATTTTCATAGAGTTTTTAAGAGCACATGTATGGTACACATACTCGTGGTCCTCGTTAAAAAAAAAAAACGTTGGGCAACTCTGGTATAAACGGTAGTAAAACTGGGCGACTGCCCCAGGCTATGCATTTGTTAGGACTCGAATTAGGCCCAGGTTACCACACATACATCTTTAAACACATTGGTCGATTGCACCGCTGAATCGAAGCCACTCATTATAAATTTACAACTCCACAGTAACTCCAGTCCACATCCTCAGTGAAACCAAACGCGTCCATTGCCAGTTTCATGCAAACTGTGTAAAATATTCTTTATTACGACTGGTCTGTGTAACAAAATCATATAGAACTCTGTCACTTGAGAGCACAGTGGAGAAGATCTTAATTTTTGCGAAAATTAATTATAATAAAATGATACGCGATAATTTTTTTTTTAAAGCGTGGTGATGTGTGTATGTGTAGGGGAGGGCGGGGGGGGGGGGTCGTTAGATAACAAACAGTCATTTAACAAAACGAACCAAAAAATGGTCTGGTGAACTATTATAATTCGTCGTCTATCTGACGTACTGGCATATCGAGAATTTTCTCATTTTACAGTAGAACGTTTCAAAGTTTTGGTCACTTTTGTTGTTCTTGGATAGGGCAAAAACATATTCTGCTTATACCTTCAAAATTATTATTAAAGACATTGACATGTCACTTTGTGAGAACATATCAGTAGATCTCACCACAAAGAATAACATGGTAGCTGCCTCTCAAAACCACGAAAAAATCACCGACACTCCAGTCTGTGAGATGGACGACGAATTATTATTATTATTATTATCATTATTGTTGTTATTGCTAATTACTTCCAAATCGCCTGTAGAAAAGATAGTGCAATGCCACATTATACTGAATTTACGAGAATATTATATATCGCATAACAGCACTGAACTTGTTCACACTGGACTGCCATCCGCAGTTACAGATCGCATATAGCAGGATTCCACTTTGCCATAAGCTAAAACCCGTGTGATATTGTCACATATTTAGTACACCAATTTACTAAGTACACTGTAAATCACTCAATAAGAAAGCCCCAGGTGCAGACGATGGCATACCTGTATAGCAGTATCTCCGAATCTCACAAAAACGATCATGAGCCGAGCCCTATCACTGCCGAACATGGACGTGCAGTCAAGATGCTCTGGGTTCAAAACAAGGGGAGTGGGGCAAAACTACTGACGACCCAGGCCCTCTCAAACTAACATAACTTGCCCACAGGGACACCATAACGGACACCATCTTCGAGTCAAACAGCACCTGTTTCAATACAAAAACAGCCCATCCTGTTCTGTCAATGACATCTACCAACGTTCGGTTTCACTTTGACAACTTTGACAACCCCTATGCAAAGGCGACCCTGCTGCTTGAAAAAGCGCAAGCAATCCATCCCTCAATGGCTTTAATATATTCATGGATCAGTTCCATGCCATTGATCAAAAGGTCACATAAGGGCCATAATAAGACCCTAGGTGACCCCTTTTCTTTATTTCCTTCCGGACAATTTAATCCTATTTGCAACAATAGCATGATAAAAGGCGTTTTTTTTGTTTTGTTTTTTGCTGTTGTTTTTTTTTTTCTGGTCATAACAAAATTAATAGAAGACTTCCAGTCTGTCAAACCCTCTATCATCTTAAGACAGGTGACAAGACATAAAAACAAGACTACAGATGAAATGTGGCATGTCCTTATAACCATTACTACCGGGGCATGAAGGCATTGGTAAAGGCATATTGCTGTTGGTTTCGCCGTGTCCCGTCCCCGCGTATAATAGAGCGGTGTGTTTTCCTAGATTTAAGAAATAACCTGAAATCAGGCCGGTGGTCATTTTTCTCGATGTTTCCAGCTGCTAGTTTGTTTCTTTTTCCCTTCTTTCCCAGTCCTTCATCTTCTTCTTATTTTTCTTCTAAAGCGCAAAGTGGTCGCTGTCGTGTTGAGGCGCCATGAAACCCAAATTCTAAGTCACTCATCTTCTCCTTCTTCTAAGGAGCAAAGTGGCCGTTATCGTGCTGACGTTTGCCGAAAACCAACATTCAAACTCTTCTTCATCTTTTTCATCTGGTTTTTATTAGTTATGTTCTCTTCTGTCCTTGACTTCGTCCCTTCTCATCCTCACCCTGAATCTAAAGAGGTACAAATCGGATTAGCGCACTGATAATAAGAAGTAAATGTCTCTTGTAATAAGAAGTAACTGACTCGTCAAAAAGAAGACGTCGTATGTAGCAAAGCCACATTTTGCTGCGATCTCATTGATTTTCTGATATTTTTCTATTATTATTACTATTATTAATATTTTGTCAACAGGTGAATGATGTGCGTTATCAACATGTCGGGTTCCATCTCATTATCATACTGGCGTGTCTATGATTTCAGTAATGACGGTGAATGGGGTGGGGGAGGGGTGGAGGAGGAGGGGGAGAGACGCAATGGTTTGGGAAAGGGTTAGAATGATGCAAGAATAAGATGAACTACAATGATCATTGCCTAAACACACGACAAGAATACCAGTAGTTTCCCTGTCAATGGAGAGTGACCCCATTGTACTGGGATACAAAATGCTTTTCTCAAACCTTCTCAATTTGTTTTTCTTTCTCCATACAATAGTTTACTGAGGCAACAAAGACAAAACTCAACACTATTTACATACAGAATATTTTCTTATTTTGAGTTTACTGTACTGAAGAAATGCGGCTGAGGAGAACAAATACAGTAATCCTTTTTACTTTTTCACGTAAATCCTAGCTTAAACACAAGGAGGAAAGCCGTGGTCCATTCTATGTAGTTGTAGGCGTGTGTGTGCTCTACAGTTTCTTGCTACCGTTCACTAATTAGTAAACTGTCAACGTGTCAACTCAGTGTGTCTTACTTTCTAGGGGTTGGGGAGGACAGACACAGCGCGTGACTACCAATACACACAGGGGGATACAAAATCAAAGGCTTTGACTTCGAGCCTCCCTGGAAACTCACGTTCTGAATTCCTTTCATTCAATTCCTACTTTGAAGTTCATGGTAAACGATAGTGGCTGGAAAATAATGACCCCATGAAGATACAAAAACAATCCTGAAAGGAAATATTCAACATACATAAATATAAATATATAAAATACAAAAAGGGCACGTTAGATGGGCAAAGAGATCACATCGGCGCCAGATGGAAGGTTACAATGCGATTTTAAAACAACAATTGTACCTAAATGTCCGTACACCTGTATTGAGAGAGAAATACGGGGCAGGATGGGGGCCAAAAAAGGGGAAACTACTCATTCTAAGAGTTTAAATTCCGGATTTAACGGCGCGTCGGCAAGATAGCGGCCACAATTTTCTTTCCCCCAGGGAAAGGGCGGGGGGAGGGGGGGGGGGGTACTGTAGCGTGATGTCCTTAACTTGGTCAATTCAAGTTTCACAAATAAAAATGTAACAGTAAAAAAAAAAACGCGTATAAAATATGTTTATCTGTACCATTTTGATACAACTAGTGTAAGGACCCCGTTCAAAGAACGGGTTGCAAACAACACGGGCAATCAGCACACAGATTATGTAGATCTAGGAAGAAAACAACTCACAACTGGCACAGCAACACCCGCATGGCCCGTACCGTGCATAAGGCAGACGGCACAGAAACTCATGCCTTCAAACTTTGAAACGCAACCGGAAGTTTAAATTCGAAACAAGACAAAGGCAGAAGGGAGGCAACCATTGTTGAGGAGAAAGCATTATTCGATGATTTTATTGTTCGTTTTTTTTTTCACTTGAAAAAGGCGAAAGCCGAAAATTTTGTGTATTTTCTGTCTTCTCTTTAGTTTGCTTTGTATTGTTTGGGTTTTATTTCTCACGCGGGGTTTCGCAACATACAACCTTTTTCTTTTTGCCCAATTTTGACATTATTCGATGACGTTCTCTCTCTCTCTCTCTCTCTCTCTTACAATAAAAGTAGTAATTTGCAGTCCTGCTTCAGAACTCATGCGCGCCAGGACACGGCGCACCAAGCTTGATATGGTTACTTTTTATGACATGCACAGTACCAGAGAGTATAGATATATAGAGAGGGTTCACTTCAGCCAAATCGCGAAACTAGGTCGCTGAGGTAAACAAGAAATTGAAGAATTGAAAGAGACCTTCTTCACCAACGATTGTGTGCATATCTGTTTACTATGGTTTGTTCATATTTTTGGGCTGATTGAAACTATTTACAACCGTTTGTAAGCTCCTACGCCCCGTGGAAATGCTCAAACAGATATTGTTTACCGCAGCGACATGCTAACAATGGTTTCGCAGAGCCTCCCGTGTCTCGCAGTGCAAATCGACCAGTAGTGAGCCCTCTCTATATCTATACTCTCTGACAGTACTAAAGTCGAAACAAAACAAAGGCAGGAGGGAGGCCATCATTGTTGAGGAGAAAGCATTATTCGATATTTTTAGGCCTACTTTCATTTATTACAAAATTACGATATTTCACTTTCATGTCAAAGGAATAGACATAGTACTAGTAGCAAAAAGAACTATCTTTCACATGTAATTTTTTCAGATGTGGGCATTTCTTCCTCGCAGCAGTGATTTTTTTTCTCCTTGCTGTTTTTTTTTTATATAGAAGTATGAATGTTAATTTTTTTTTTTTCTAAAAATTAGCTTGCACATTTCAACCTCCCCGAGGAAGGACAAGTTAATGCGCCACGAGTCCACGTTACAGGCAAACATGACATACTAAAAAAAAAAAACCGGTTTGGGGGGGGGGGGGGGGGGGAGAGATAAAGAGGAAGCAATTCCGGTATCAGTCTATTCGTATGTGACACTGATCTGTCATACGTTTCAAGGACTCCTTCACCAGGTATCTAAACAACAGAATGTCATGCAGAACCAATGATGCTGCTCCAGCATGCCACAATCTCACTCCCTGACGGACATGACTGTGTGGCATGCAAACAACCGTCCTTATCGTGAGCAGGACAGGTGCATCAGTTGTCAGATCAGTACCCAGAAAAACAAGCTCGGCTTATACACAGTGACAGGTACCGGATCCATATATCATCATTGTCCAAGTTACTGCAACATCCCAAGCTTCCAAATCAATCACAGCAACAATGATTTGTGAGGGTAGCCAAAACGAGGCTATCCATTATCTTGGCTGACTGACAATAATAACGAACACGGGATCGCCGCCTAAAAGGTTCCTGCGTCTTTTTCAGAATGTTTTTCCAGAGTCTTTCCAGGGCTTTTCCGTGGCTAAAATATTCAGTTTCTGGGCAAGCAAGGAAACGTCAGAAAGTTTCCATTTGCCTATTTATTTTTCTTCGGAACCCCCCCCCCCCCCAACTTCCTTAACACGTCTTTTTAGACCGGAGTAAAAATTTTCCAGGGCTACCTCGGGGCAAATCCACAATTTCCAGGACTTTTCCAGGGCTTTTTCTCATTTTTTTTCTTCTAATTTTAGGGGTTTTCCACTGATACCCGGAATTAAATAGGTAAGATTCAATAGGTTTTACATGTATTAAAACTATCACCACCGTCGACTATCCTGATATATACATTTTACTTTTTTTTTTTTTTTTTTAACCTATCACGGTTTTTGTCTACTGTCAGATCACTGGTGATATATTATTCTATCAATCTCCTGTTTGTCAGTTACCTAAGATAAGGGGGAAAAAATCTACCGTGAAAAAAAAAATGGGAGAATGAGACTACAGAATATCCATAAACCGGGCAATACCACATAGTGCCCAAGCCAAACACCAGGGGACATCAATTACGCACGACTGGTCAACAATACATCAAAGATGTACATCACACACACAAATACACCAGAAAATATCTACACAGATGAGGTCAACGCAGTTCAAAATGACGAACCCGCTTTTGGAAAGACACCACCGCTTTGTTGATGCTTTCGAATTCACTTAGACGGAAATTAACGAGCCATTAATTATTCATACACGACAGGGGAAGGCATCACACAAAAAAGGTCGATAGGAAGATCTTTGTGTTCATGACATAATAAAGGATGGTACAATGCATCGCCAAATCTTTCTTCCAAGTGACCGTCGACACGTCATCTTGCCAAGGACACTCTGTCTTAATTCATCAAACAAATTGTACATGCACGTCCGCTTTGTCAGCGAAACTCATACGACTCGTCAATACGTGGGTGGTTTTTCTATTTCAGATTTGTCTGTTTGACTGTGTGTCTTTTAACTGAAAGTGTACATTTCATGCACCAATGCCTGCGGATCCGTGAAAGAATTATTTTCTGACGTGGACCCACAGCGCGTCTTGTCCATTCTGAAAGAGGATGAGATCTACAATTTTACTAAAAAAAAACTTTCATACACATTATATTTACACACATAACTCTTTTCAGATCTATACAAAAGAACTTGAGAATTTTACCAATGTGATAAAATTTATACAGATCTACTTAATGTGAAATTTAAATTGATGAAGCCCTGAACATCAAACATAAAAAAGGTACCCAAATAGACCGTGAAAGTAGCGAAGTGGCCGTTATAGTGCCGGCGCGGCCTGAAACCCAAATGTCAGGGTTAGGACTGGAGTTGCCGTGCTGGGGCACGGTTTGTTTGTTTCATGGCATCATTGATTTTGGCCAGTGCAAATGTCCTTGAACTATTATCGTGGACAGTTTGTTTTTGTAACGCTTTTTCTTAGAGATGGAAAGAAAGTGGGGCAAGATAGAACGAATGGATAAATTAACAGTGACGGTGCAGTTTTCGACCCCGTGGTTTGGGTGTACTTTAGCAAGGAAAGACGGGGCGAATAAGGAGTGAATAAATTCGTACATAAAACGTAGAGGGTGTAGAGACTTTAGGAAAGGTTTTGACATGTTAGAATAACTTTGTCTGTTACTATTAATAGACTGCGAGCTGAGCTCGAAATGGATGCACCAATCAAATTTGGGCAGTTCGCTGGGGATTGCAGAAGATATAAGCGGAGCCATCTTTAGGTTTTTTCACTCCATGCAGAATGTTCCATCTGCGAGGGCGTCGGCTTAGATTCAGCCTGAGAGAATCATAAGATTGTTAAAGACATGTCTATGTCCTTGATAGACAATGGAAATTATCCACAGCTATTTCCTTCTATTCCCTGATTTCGTATCAGGGACTAATCGTAAGTTTCGTCACAGTGATTCGACGATGAACGTGAATCTGACCCTAATTTTCCAGTAGAAGTGCTACCAAAGAATGCAAGACTACAATGTTTGTTTTACTTGCAACTAGATCTAGAATGAGTGTCTGGTATATACATTTGTAAATTGTAATTGATGTGTCTGGATGAGACTTGTAGGGTCTGTTATCGTTCGTTTTACTTGTCAGTATAGCGTCCTGTTTATTGTATTTCTTTTTGTTTCCTTATAAACTTTAAACTACTATACTAACATTGTTATGTTTACAATATATGCCTGAGGTGTTTCACGTGCTAAAACCACGTTAAATTTTAATCTGGATTATTGACATTAAGTGAATTATTAGAACCCGTGCAGTTAATACTGCCAGTTCTGGGTTAGTGTGATATAACCGATTCGTTTTAACATCGACGAGCCCCCGAAAGGGCAGTACTAGGCTGCTTAGGGAAGTGACTTTTTTTTGAGTAGGGTTATGTGGTGAATATTGGTGTTATTTTCGGCTGTGCGGCCGCCCGAAGAGCAAAGAGTTTTTTTGTCTCATGGGACTTGTTCGTATCAGTGTTGAGGTAATGTCATTATAAAAGACACGTGGTATGTTGAGAGAGAGAGAGAGTTGAACCTTCTTACAGGCAGTGTAAGGCCTCAGGGCAGTGTAAGGCCGCAGGCAGTGTAAGACGCGGAGACGCAGTATAAGACCTATGGGCAGTGTAAGGCCGCAGGCAGTGTAAGACCAACCGGTAAGAAAGGGAATTTTCGCGTTTTGAGAGTTTTTCCAGTGCTAACAGAGTACACTGATTCGTCGCGTTGAGAGAGATTTTGCAGTGGTAACTGAGGACACTGCGTTGTCGCGTTTTAATAAGTTGTGGAGAAGAGTCGTTTTTTTATACCGATTATGTCTTAGGCTGTCCGCGTTCCGTGGACCAGCTAACGTAATGCCAGATATGACTATATACCGAGATGACTGTGACACTTGACGTGTGCATGGCTTGCGTAAAGCGCATTAAATTAACTAGCTATCGCCTCGTGCCATCTCATCTATACCGGATTCGATACGGAGATTAAATAAATTAAATCATATTGTTATTAAATTGAGAAAGTTCTATACTATTGTTGCATTTGAGGCAGCACCACGCGAATTTGGAATGTAAACGTTAAGCTAATTAACTTTTCGTCGTTTTGGTTGTTTCGGCTTCATTATACGGAAATTCGTTGTAAAAAGTAAGACAGACCAAAATTTTCATTACTCTGTTAAAGAGTCTGTCTTGTATTGGGGTTGGATAGTACTTTTCCCCCTCAATTCTAGACGGTGGATGGATTCACATTTATCTTGTTCATTACTTTATGAACCAGTTTTACAATCCTTTTTTGTGAATATCCTCTTTCCACCAGCGTCATTCCTGACTGTGACCTGAACTTCTGGCAAACCTGACGCCCTTGTCAGCGGGTCAATGAGATGGAGACATGGCAAACCAAGCTACCAGAGCTACTGCTGCCATTGGATACCACAGTATTTTAATTAACAATATATTGTGTGTGAATGTGTATATAAGCAGCAATTGTGTGTGTTGACTAGATAATTATAAGCCTATTCCTTCAGTAAGGCTTCATTGTTTGATAATAGTTATACTTTAATCCAGCAGTATACAGTGATATACTCATTCTCATTATAGATGTTCCTGAGAATTTTGATTGTGTGCAGTAAGAATGTTTCGATAGACTAGATTCTATAGAACGTGGCATCAATAATTGTATGCTTTTTGTCCATCCAATATGCACGTTCTTAGTTAGATTTTTCTTCTCAAGCTTAAGGCTCATTTTTCTACAGTACTACTTAAGCCCCTACCACAATAACTTTGGGATTTCTTGGATCCTATCGTGTAAATTTTTCTTAAAATTTTCACTGGGGTGGGGGATATGTCAGGGTTAGGACTGGAGTTGCCGTGCTGGGGCACGGTTTGTTTGTTTCATGGCATCATTGATTTTGGCCAGTGCAAATGTCCTTGAACTATTATCGTGGACAGTTTGTTTTTGTAACGCTTTTTCTTAGAGATGGAAAGAAAGTGGGGCAAGATAGAACGAATGGATAAATTAACAGTGACGGTGCAGTTTTCGACCCCGTGGTTTGGGTGTACTTTAGCAAGGAAAGACGGGGCGAATAAGGAGTGAATAAATTCGTACATAAAACGTAGAGGGTGTAGAGACTTTAGGAAAGGTTTTGACATGTTAGAATAACTTTGTCTGTTACTATTAATAGACTGCGAGCTGAGCTCGAAATGGATGCACCAATCAAATTTGGGCAGTTCGCTGGGGATTGCAGAAGATATAAGCGGAGCCATCTTTAGGTTTTTTCACTCCATGCAGAATGTTCCATCTGCGAGGGCGTCGGCTTAGATTCAGCCTGAGAGAATCATAAGATTGTTAAAGACATGTCTATGTCCTTGATAGACAATGGAAATTATCCACAGCTATTTCCTTCTATTCCCTGATTTCGTATCAGGGACTAATCGTAAGTTTCGTCACAGTGATTCGACGATGAACGTGAATCTGACCCTAATTTTCCAGTAGAAGTGCTACCAAAGAATGCAAGACTACAATGTTTGTTTTACTTGCAACTAGATCTAGAATGAGTGTCTGGTATATACATTTGTAAATTGTAATTGATGTGTCTGGATGAGGCTGGGGATTGCCAGCCCACCCTAGAGCAGATCTAGATCTATCTTAACTACGTCAGTGTGTCTTGACGGTTTGATCCTTTATAAGCAATTAACTGAGTTCACATTGTCGTCTGAGACATAAGAATATTATTTGTGAGATAGTAGGCAGACTATATTTCTGAAGATAAATAAGTAATAATTAAATTGTGAATGAGTTAGTATGATATAATCTCTTAAGAATCTAGAGGAGACTTCTAGCTATGTATTATAGTATTTTCATTTGATGCTGCTGATGTTGTCTTTTTAATATGTAAAAGATAGACGAAATTGTTAGGAACTTAAAGTAATAAATTTGTGGCCCTACAAGGTCCTTGATATAACTTACTCGAAATTGTTATTAGTGTATGTGGCATGGTATGGCAGAGTAATTTCTAAAACCTCTCGATATTATTAAAATGCAGTCGAACACGTAAATTCATAATATAACCATCCCCGTAACACGCGAGGGCATACCCCAAATCGTAACACCAAACTCAAACTCAAACTCTCACACTCTGCTTCGTGATGTTGTTTTTCGGTAGAGACAAAAAGCAAGCAGCCGTCCATCCCACCAAACACATAAATTACATTATCAAATTTTTCCTGACAGTCCGCAGGAGTTTCATGAGTGACCATCCCAACCTCTCCACGTTTTCAGGCTCGAGGGATGATGACCTTCTGGTAGCCGCCGGGGGCACAGCTCTCCCCTCACGTGCTGCATTATTGATACTGGTCATGAATGGAGTGGACAGGCCCCCTTATGCACGTGATGAACAGCCTCGGGGGCGGTGAGTAGTTACGATGGACACATGGGTTTTTTAGACTGTTGATTGTTGATGTTCCATAGATCACGCTGAGATGGGAAACAGCAGTATGTTGCCCGGACAACCGGGAAAACAGGGATAAGAACAGATGAGCCGATTGACTGATAAGAAAGTAAGGACTCTGTACAAAATTGCCACTGGAGGGAGAGTGGAGAGCGGATGAAAATACGTGACCGCATGAAAATGACCGGAGGCTCGGGGTGTTTCCTCTATCTCACACAGAGATATGAAATGGTCAAAGGGGACGGGGAGAGGCAATATCTCGTCCACTGCATAATACAAAAGAAGTTGAAATGTAATGGAAGGTTTAGAAGAGCTACTGGTCACTGGTCCCTTGAGTGGGGACGCTGTGCTGATGAACACGTCAACTCTCTCTATCTGTATCAATCATGTGCCAATACCTAGATTTTAATGGATGGTTGTTGCTGTTGTCGTTGTGTTGTTGTTTGGGGTGGGGGGGGGGGGGGGGTATTCAGCACAAAATATTAATAATAATATTAGTAGCCGAGACAAAGAATACCGAGACGAACCATTCTTTCTCCCACTTTATTAAGTCTACAAATTGCGCGCGTGAAAACTAATCTTTTCGTTCAATTACGAAGGGGTATGGTGCGAACTGTTGCACTGTAAACCGTTGACATCGATGATACGCGAGCAAGTCGACCGACGGAATAGGACGAACTGATCCACGTCTCGGTATCCCGTGTCTCGGTATCCCGTGTCTCGGGAAATAGTAAAGTGAACAGTAATAATTCTAAGAGTAATGGTTCTCTACTCCACCTTTTCCAAAAGAAAGTATCATGAAAGCAAGACTAGAAAGTGGCTATTTGAGCCATGCAGTCAAAATATGTATAACAGCTTCGTAGTTGTGGTCATTTATAGCCATGTATTTTTTTCTGAATCGCCTTCTTGATCACCTCTCGTCAAATGACTTGCTTCCCGAGAGCCAATGTGGCTTTCGTAAAGAGAGGGGAACGGCGGATATGATTTTTGCTGCCAGACAGATTCAGGAAAAATGCATGGAACAAAATAAAGCGCTGTATATCACATTTGTTGACCTCACAAAAGCATTTGACACAGTGTGTCGTGAAGGCCTCTGGAAAATCTTGGCGAAGTTTGGGTGTCCACCTGAATTCATCACAATAGTGCGCCAGTTTCATGATGGCATGCAAGCTGCAGTCAAAAGCAACGGCAGTGTTTCAGAGCCCTTTGCTGTCACAAATGGGGTAAAACAGGGTTGTGTCTTAGCCCCAACTCTGTTCAGCATCATGTTCTCTGCAATGCTACAAGAAGCCTTTAGCTCTCCTCCTCAAGGGGTAAGCATCAAGTACCGAACTGATGGCAGTCTATTCAACCTCAGGAGACTTCAGGCAAAAACCAAAACCAAAAGTACTCAAGTCTGTGACCTACTATTTGCTGATGATTGTGCACTTCTGGCACACGATGAGGATAGCATGCAAAACTGTGTTGATAAGTTCTCTAGTGCCTGTGACAACTTTGGCCTCACAATAAGCACAAAGAAGACGGAAGTGCTCCATCAGCCTACTCCAGACGACAAGTATCCTGTGACCCCAAATATCAAAGTCCATGACAGTCTTCTGAAGGTGTCGGAGAACTTCACCTATCTTGGCAGTACACTGTCTTCCGCGGCTCGTGTTGATACTGAAATTCTCTCAAGAATCAGCAAAGCCAGCTCTGCATTTGGCAGGCTTCGAAAGAGAGTATGGGATGTCGCCGGCATTCGCACAGACACTAAGCTGAAAGTGTACAATGCTGTGGTCCTTCCCACCCTACTCTATGGGGCTGAAACCTGGACAGTGTACCAATCGCATGCCAGAAAGCTAAATCACTTTCATCTGGCCTGCCTTAGAAAGATCCTAAGGATCAAATGGCAGGATAAAATTCCAGACACTGAGGTCCTCAATCGTGCCAAGGAATTGAGCATCTTCTGCCACCTGAAAAAAATTCAGCTACGTTGGGCAGGACATGTTGTCAGAATGCCAGACTCCAGACTCCCTAAGCAAATCTTCTTCTCTGAGCTCTCCAATGGAACGAGGAATGTTGGGGCCCCAAAGAGACGTTACAAAGACACTCTCAAGCAATCACTGAAGGCCTTTGCCATTGATGTGAGTGAGTGGGAAAAGCTCTCGCTTGATCGTGCAAATTGGAGGGCGGCCCTTACCAGAGGCAGCAAAGCATGGGAAGCTGACACTGACAGAGTCCAGCAGGCTATCAAAAAAAGAGAACGGCGCAAGAAAAGGCCCAGTGGTACTGAACCAACGGAGCACTCTTGTCATTTATGCGGAAGGGTCTGCAGGGCAAAAATAGGACTTATCAGTCACATGAGAAGCCATAAGTCATGAAAGAACAGTCTTTCCATTCTGTCCTCTGTGTCCTTTAGTTCTCTTTATTGTCCATGTGTTGAAATTCTCAACAATTTCTGTTCTTTATTCCTCTGGTGTTGTTAAGGTCATCATCATACCTGATGGACGAACTATTATTATTATTTTTTTTAAACAATATGCTGCCCATTCCTGAAAATGTGATTGTCCAACGAAGACCTTACTTCGGCCAATTGGCTAAACCTAGCGCGCTAACAAAATCTCTCTGGCCACTTAGCCCAAACATTGCCAAACCGACCATACTAAAAAGAAAAGAAAAGCTCCCTCCCCTCCCCAGCTCAAAGAAAGAAGTTCAAAACCATTTTTTTCGTGGACCTACGAGTTGGAACATTTCGACACTGCCAACATTGTACGCTTGAGGCACTGGACACATTGCAGAGAACTGAATGAACGGGACAGAATTAGACAGTGGGAGTTACTTTAATTTTGTGAGAGAAGAGCTAAAAACCCACAGTAGGGATGCATTACTCATTCACGCACAGAGAGAGATAAGTGGCTTGGGAGATGGACAACCCATCCACTTTGGCACGTGTCGGATGCGGATAGGCCATGTGACCAAGCATACTGACCTACCCATCAACACAGTTCATACTGACATGGTTGTCAGTGAAAATGGGGCGAAAGAATGGGGAGGATAATACAAAAAAAAAGGGGCTGGGGTGGGGGTCTTGAAACTTCAATGTGAAAATAACAAGGATGGATTTAGCAAAAAGCGTGAAGTGAGGGAAAGAAAGGTGGGATAGGGAGACAGACAGACAGAGACAGGGAGCGGTTGGAGGGGATTAAGGAACAGAAAGGGGGATAGAGGTGAGTGAAAGATTAGATGGGAGGGGCACGAAAAGAAAGAGTGAGAGAAATAGTGGGAGGAAAGGAGGAAGAGAGACGGTGTGTGAGACACAGGAAGCGGGGGGGGGGGGGGGGAGAAATAGGGAAGAAGATGGACAGGGGAGAAAGAGAGAGAGAGAGAGGGGGGGGAGGGGAGAGATTATATCAAAACGCAAGAAAGCCCATCAAGAGCAGAGGGATACTTGAACTTGGTAAAATACAAGAGGCGGAGACGTTGATATTATGCCCTAGGACACGAGGATGACTAAACTTTTGAGATCTGGAATTTTGGCCCGTCTTTGATGTCAAACACTAACTCCATCTGGGTTCTTGCATGTAGCCAGCAAAAACGACAAAGGCATAGCTTTCCCGTGCATTAAAAAAAAAACACGTTCACAAATGTTGGGTAGGGGGAGAAAGAAACAAA
This sequence comes from Onchidella celtica, assembly GCA_963931925.1. Taxonomy (NCBI): domain Eukaryota; kingdom Metazoa; phylum Mollusca; class Gastropoda; order Systellommatophora; family Onchidiidae; genus Onchidella; species Onchidella celtica. The sequence goes on from OZ007572.1 coordinate 34,664,176, forward strand.
ATGCATTAGATCTATGTATTACCAAGGTCTCTGTTATTACCTCGTTTCTGTGCGTTCGGCGGAGGCTGGCGCGCGGGATAATGAAAAGGTCAATGGACTGCACAGAACGAGTAGAGATGAGGGTAGGGCGATAACAGACATGCTGGAAAAAATTTTTTTGCTATTGTTGCTATCATAGTTGTTTCTTACATCGACCACCCCTAGAGAATTTGCTAACGAAGCCTGGTCCGCCCTTTGGGGATTCTTCCGTGGAGATATTTGTGAGTGGATCTGGTGAAAATTAATAAGGCTTAAGGTGAAAGACCAAATTCCTGACAAAGCCCCTCCAAACGGGGAAAAATTTCTTAAGGAAATTGAGATTTGCTAATAAAACCAACAATTAGCCATTTTTCTGTATTCCGTTAAAATATTTTACTTGGAATCGTCTTAGAAATGTTTTATTTTGATGTTTTTAAAGAAGTATCAAAACTTGACCTTAAGCCCGATTTCGCCAGATCCACTCACATTTTCTAACGGAAGACCCGCGATGTGCTTTTTTTTTGCTAGAAATCGTCAGCCTTGCAAGGTTTTCAACATATCGTATTGGCCGCACCGAGATTTTCATGTGGCTGAAAGTGATGTGAACGGAACCTCATCCACTGAGAAAAAGAGGGGGCCGAGGGCGGGTGGTGTAGTCATTTTTATCCCATATCGGTCTTACGATTCTTTGAGAATTCGGTAATCCCTATACACCGCCTCCCCCAAATATTATTTGAGGGGTGAAGAAACGGGGGGGGGGGGGGAGGGGGCGCAGGCACATTTCATTCAGTTCTTGTTTATGTTGTTTCACTGACTCTAGACAGTAATGATTTTTAAGTTACCAAGCCCGAGAAACTATTTAGTTACCGTTATTTCAAATGTTACTTCCCACTTGGCAGATAAAAAGAAAACCACTCGTCTTCGCTTCAAACCTAAGAACCGTTGATTTTATTCCAATAGCTAAAAAGTTTCTTGGACTGGGCAACTAAAAAACAGTACTCGTGTGCGCCTGGCTCACGCATATAACAGACATCTAAAAAAAACAAAAAAAACTCTTTGTTTCACGGCCAATGTGAATTCCATTTAGGAACCCCTCAGATCCATGTAAGCTGTTTCTGAGAGACAGCAGTTCGTCTAGAATTTATTTATTTACATTCGCGTGCAATGAGTTAAACTTTGGGTAGACAACAAAATCTCTGGTAAGACAGGCGTGGGTATTAGTGGAATATCCTGTTTCTCCCGCCAGAAAGGCTGGCCCGTTTTATTTACTGAATTTGCGTCATCAGTTTAACTTTATAAACTTCGTGTTCAGCAAAAGGAAAACGGAAGTTTCGGAATGTGGGTGATTTGCATAATACAATAAAAATAACATACGGGCACCAGTAATAGGTTGATGTTTTGGTGAAGAATTTTAGAGAGGATGGGAACTATGGAAAATAAGAGTGGCCATCTACAATACATCCTGTAGAAAGGTTGTTGTCATTGTTACTGTTTTTGTGGTTATTCGGGTTGCGCTTTTTATCACTGTTGTTAAAGTTGTTGCCGTTGCTCCAGCTGTTACGGTGCCCAATTTAAATCAGCCTCGTTAACGAGTCCTCCGCCGGTATCTAATGACGCGACAGAACCATTTTAAATCTGATCTCATCGGAAAGTGAAAGTGGAAGACAGAATGTGCCGAGGGTCCGTGCATGGGAGCCTAGTGGAATCCTGAACAGCGACTAGGGTCGGTCCAGGAGGAATGGCACGCAACATAATTATAATCATCTCCACGATCAAGTCATCCCTCCCCCCCCCCCCACCCCACCCCCTCCAAATTTCCCTCTTCTGAGGATAAAAGAACATGAGAATTCATAGCAAAATCAAAGGACAGAAGCAGACCCTATCAGAAGAGCCCACCAACCATCCGTGTGGAAATTGAGAAAGAGAAAAGAGGGTACAAGTTGTCACTGGAAGAAACGAACATGCAAACAGTGGCCTTATTAAGTGTCCTTGGTGCCAGTCTGCTCTGAAGGTAAAGAATAGGACGGTTGGCGAGAGAAATAGACGACAGAAAAGTGACACTTTCATTGCCACTTGTGTCACTCAAACTGGTTGTTTTCTTTTCGGTTAGTCCTCTCTCTCTCTCTCTCTCTCTCTCTCTCTCTCTCTCTGTGTATGTGTGTGTTCCCCCCCCCCCCTCTCTCGTTATTTTCTATATGAACCCCAATGCGAAAGACAGCGCCAAAATGTCACAAAACAAATATGAAGAATGTTCTTGGGGAGAAAATGAGAAGCTGAATTAGGACAGGGAAATGAGCAAATCAAACAGAATATAAATAGCCTTGGAGCCATTGCTAAACAACGATGGCCAGCACAGAATGGCTATTACAAAGTTCATCATAATATTCCAGATCTCTATCTCAATTCTATTACCTCGGTGGCCGTCTCGTTCAAGACAGTTGGCATATTCGTGCCTGCTCTTTGAATTTTGACTTAATGAAGTCAAACAGTCCGGTCGAGTCTCCAATGTCCGACAGTCTTCAAACACTCACTCAGGGATACTTAGCCCAGGCACAAGGGGCGACCACACGTCTCAATGTTTGATTACGGGAGAATTATCTCTCTTTGTTGTCCGGTGGACGTCTCCAGTTCCTCGGAGGGTCATCGATGAAATCAAATGCCGGCCACGCGCATCAGTCGTGATGATGATGATGATGGAAGCAATGATAAAGAAGATTATACAGATGAGGGTGAGTCATGTTTTCCGTGAAGAGGCAACTCGTGACCAGGAAAAGGAAGGAGGAGAAGAGACGGGCAGAAGGACAGACAGACATCCAGCCAGGAGCCAGCCAGACAGATAAACCTTCAAATAAAGAAACAAAAACATACGGGGGAAAAAGACACACTCATTTCCACTCCCAAGTCCCACGCATACCAATCGTAACTATTCCAAACTCCAAACTTTTCACCCCACCCCCATCCCCAACCTGCCTGATAATTCCCAACATTCTGAACAAAACAACAATAAAAAGGGGGGGGGGGGAGGAGATCCGGGAGGGGGGGGGGCGGTCCTTTCCCCTTTTTGAGCCACTACTAAATAACCCATTGCGTGATCATTCTCGTACTTGTTCTGGAAATTTCTCAGCTTCCCTTTCATCTCTGGATTCCTCCATTTCGCGAAATCTCTCTCAATGAAAAGGATTCCCCCCCCCCCCTTGTCTCTATCTGTGGCTGGGAGAAGAGGGAGGAAAGAGAGAGACAATCCGATCTCATTCAATCGGCAACTCACAGAAAATTGTTTTTTCGCCACTTTTTTTTTTCCCAGCCTGATGTTTAATGAGGAGAGGGACTGAGAGGTGAAAAGCTTTGGTATGACAAGCACGGCGGGGACACTTCAATAATTGAGAGTGATGGTGGTGATGATGATGAATCATTGGGCAACAAGCATTAGCCAAATGTTGCTGGGGGAGGGAGGGGGCATGCGTGAGGGAGGAGGGAAGGGGCTGAGTAAGGGAGGGAGGGAGCGAGCGGGGATGAGAGAGGTAGGAGGGTGAGTGAGCGAGTGAATGAGTGAGTAAGTAAAGGAGACACACTTAGAGACGGGAAGAGAAAGAGTGAGTGAGTGAGTAAGTGAGTGTGAATCAGAATGGGTAAATGAGTGAGTAAATGAATGAATGAATGAATGAATGATGAATGAATGAATGAATGAATGAATGAATGAATGAATGATTGAATGAATAAATGAATGAATAAGTGCAAAATGAATACGATCAGACAATGAGCAAACGAGTGAGTAAGTGAATGAATGAATGAATGAATAGTTATTAGTGTGAGCCAGAAAATTAGAAAACGAGTAGGTGAATGAACGAATGAATGAATGAGTGACTGACTGACTGACTGATTACGTGAGAGTCACACATTAAGACGTTTTGAGCCACTGAACAACAAGCTGTGAATTAAATGGTATGCGTGATGTTAAAGCGTGAGTGCATGTGCTGAGATAACGAGTGGCATTCTATAACGCTGCAGGAGCGTGACTGTTCCCTCTGCAGCGCTAATTGTGCCTATTTGTTCCTTTGAATGCACACTTGTAGAGCTACAGAGCTGTTGCATGGCCACTTTCCTTAGCTCCTATCGAAAACATGACGTTACGTAAGTCTTGAACATAAACATAGCATACCAATAACGGACTCAGGTCAATAAAGGTGAGCAGGAACGTGAGGGAGGCGGAGAACTAAGAAAAAGTAATTCCAAGAAAATGTGGGGCCATTAGAATTGTATGTGCCTAGTTAGTGCTCAGAAAAGTTGAAGCTATGGTGAAAGGAAGAAGGAAAAAAAATGATCAAGATGGGGATCGAACCCGCGACCTCCGCTACGGCACCAACCACCTTGCCAGGAAGAAAAAAACAACTCGCTTAAGCGTTCAGCCACCTCGTCTACTTCGCTTTTCTGGGCACTAACTAGGCACATACACTTCTAATCGTCTCACATTTTCTCTTATTGAACGGACATGGTCATTCCAGCCATCCCACACCCTTCAATTTTGTGTAATGGACAACGATAAAGATCTTCCCCCCCCCCCTTTTTTTTTACAAGAAAGGTTATCATTACGAATAATTTTCTAAGATCTCGAAACATTATCTGCTCGAGCAATATGGCACCGTTCACACAGGATAAATGGGGTACTCTCAATTAAACACTATTTCGGGAAATTAAAATCCCGCTGGATGAGACAGACGGAACAGAGGACCACGATTACCAAGAGAACACATTAATATACATAGTTTTTGCGACTTCCACAGAGCACAAGCTAAAACGTGCACAATTTTCATATCACCCAAACTCGGTGGTACCAAGGAAATGTGCAGAATAGTTGTGCCTGAATGAAAATAGAAAGCTTTTCTAGTCTTTTGCATGTTCACTGTAGCAACATTTTGAAGTTATGAATTCTCTTAATGTTTTATATTATGTGCTACAAAAAATGCATGTTTTGTCTAGCCCTCGTTTGTTATCGCTGAAGAAAAAGAAAGTATGAGTTTGAGTTCGGAGAAATCACGTCCACACGATAACAGCCACATTGTGCTGGGAAGAAGCCAAGACAATGGACACAATAATGACAGAATGACAGGACAGAAGGAGACCCTAGCAGAAGCGTCCACCGAAATCGCCGTTTATTTTTAACAGCATCCAGCAAAATATTGACATACAGATGAAACCGAATAAAAAATACGAATTTTTTATGAAACCCATTAGGTTGTAAAAGGACGGGTGGAAGATAGTCATATTAAATGGACATGAAAAATGAATGATATTATGCGAGTTGTATTGATCGATTTTCTCATGGTAATATACCCTGATCCAGGGTGAGAAAGGCAATGATGATGATGATGAAAAGGACATTTGCTTTCTGGAAGCATATTGGAAGCAAAATATGATGCAACCTGAGGATCGGAGGTTGTAAATGGATGGGTCCAAGATAACCATATCAAATGGACATGAAAAGTGAATGATATTATGCGAGCTGTGCTGATCGATTTTCTCATGGTAAAAGGATATTATTTTGTTTTCTGGAAGCCTATTGGAAGCAAACATGATTACCAAAGGATAGAGGTATTGTGACTGGGTGTGGGGAATGCTGTCGTGTTCATTTATCTTAGCTTTCATGTCATGTCCATATATTAACAAGCGAATTTCATCCCGCTGGTTTAAAGTTACCCCCCCCCCCCCCACATCCAAAAACCCATACATTTCATCTATAATACAAAACTGTTAGAAAACCTCTTTGTTACCAACAGGCTTGAAACTACGGAACCGATCTTTCTCAAATTTGGCACGATGAAGATGTGAAATAGAGTGGCTGACCAAATAGACTATACAATAGCATACAGCTAGCCACCATCGAGAAAGAATTCGCAAAATGCCCAAATAATGAAATTCTTGGCTCACGAGGGGGTTCAAGGGAACATATTACGAAACGGGACGCATTCACTGAACAAGATTTTGGGTGCACACGGAATCGAACTAGCTGCCTCTTCATTCTGCTCCATTTTTCACGCCACTAAGCAAGTCATCCTCTGTTCATACGAACGGATTTCCATGCTGGCATACACAGTAAATAAATATTACATAATCATGTCAGCTGGAATGCGCCATGTGGTATACGGCAGGGTTTCTGATGATGCATGCACAAAGCCTGCACACACACGCCTCCTCCCATGGGCCAAGACTTATCATGTTCGCTCATATCCGCCCATGTCTTTTTTCTTATTTCATTCGGTCTCCCATTGTCTGTTCGACAAAAAACAGACACAGATAAATATCAGATATCACATTTTGCATGTCGCTGATGCAGCTGAAATATGCGGACACAGATAACATTAATGTCATATATATAAAACACTGTAGATCGCAATGGAAGAGCCTTTTTTGGATATAGGCCTAGTCTGTCATGTTATAGAAAAAGACCGAATGTGGCAAAGACAAAATTTAGTGGAATCATCAAAAGCGCTGTTTTCTCAAGCGATAAAAATGTGTGACTGCGTCGCTTTTTATATTTTGTGATCTTAAACCGCATTCACGATTTATTCAGTTTTATTCTTAATCTATCTTTTCAATGCTGACTCTATACTGACGTAAAGTGTTTGCTCCCGCGCTAGCCATTAAGTGCCAGCTGTGTGAAATCATTCCTGGCATATTATAATACTGTACTTTGATTACCATGCGTTATTCGAAAAAAAAAAAAAAAGACAGCCTAGGCGTGCACTTGCCGAGTTCCATCAGCCAACTAGCTGGATGCTGACGTCACGACATTCAGTGAGATCCAACTGGCTCGTGTCATTACGTCAGTACCCGACTACTGGGCTGATCTAAATCGGTTAGTGTGCGCCTAGGCTAACAGTGCCCGTCATCAAAGGAGAAGTGGGAGGAACATCATCACCGTTTTTACCGCGCCAGTAATCAGAAGTATCCCGCTTTACCGGGCCAGCAGTCACAAGGTTAAAAGGCTTCTGAATTACTCAGTTATACAAATATTATTACTCGGAACAGTGCACGAAACGAAATGAACCTCCAGACATACATCTCATTCACGGGGTACCAACATAAACATATATTCATATGGCTTCTCCACAACTGAACGAAGTCAACACACACAAACACATACACACACACACACACAACAGAGGCGACAGATAGAGAGAGAGGGGGGAGAGTGTGAGTGGGTGAGTGAGAATGGGGGGGGGGGCAGAAAGAGAGAGAGAGAGAGAGAGAGAGAGGGAGGCAGATAGACAGACAGTTCTAGCCAAAGATGCACACTCCTTTTTATATCGATACAAACAAAACCTCCAACGAGGGTGGATCTTCATTCTTTTAGCACTGCAGCGTGGAATCAACTCGTGCAAGACTGGAAGCTTCCACCCCGGCATCCAGGCGTGAACAGTGTGTGCATGAGCACTGAAATAAAACAGACATTTAAGAGTGGGGGGGGGGGGGAAGAAGAAGAAGAAAGAAAAGCAATGAAACAACTGATTCCAGAATCGATCTGCTGCCCTCCCTTAGGAATGGATAAATTAAAGTAACCAAGTCCGGGGGTCGCTTGCGAGTGGTGAAGAAAGGCTACACAGCTGAAGGCATGAGGAGACATGGGGAATGGGCACAGTGGAAACTTGTGGGGTTGTAGTCAATCTTGCATGGGGAAAAAAGTGAAGGGGTGACGTGCAAGAAATCTCGGGGGGGGGGGGGGGGGAGAGAGAAAGAAAGAGAAAGAGACAGAAAGAAGGAGAAAAAGAGAGAAAAAGAAAGAAACAAACAAGCAAACGCCAAAGAAAAAAATAAAGGAATGACCCGAGGATAGAGAGAATCACACACACACACATAGCGAGAGAAAGAGAGAGACAGACAAACACAAAAAAAAGAGACAGAGGTGTCCAAAAAGTTTATCTGGGAAATGAACTGAAAATAGAATAGCCCAGTAGGAAATAAGTGGGCACGAAAGCAAGCCGAATGAATGTTTTAACGTCCCCGGGTGCAGCAGATCCAATGTACACAAAATGTGCAAGCGAACACGCCATCAAAATGAACCCAAAAAATGACCCCCTGTATCAGCAAATGAAGAACATGGAATGGTCACTGCTTCCATCCTTTTAATGGAAAAGTGAGAAGATCAAAGTGAAGGACCACATTGAGTAGGCGAGAGAAATGACAATGACAAACTGAAAAAGTCATGCATTCATGTATAGCCGCTAAAATTTAATCGATGGAAAGGAGGACAAAACAGTGGGAGAAGAGAAGACAGAACCTCCAAGATGAAAGAAATGACCACCAGCTGTGTTGTTAATGTTAGCCAATCCAGGAAATGGACGCGAATGAGTGTAATATCCTGCATTTGGTTCACTGGTCGGATTTCTTCTCCTGTGCGTCATTCACCCTATGTAGGAAAGTTTTGTTTTTTTTATTTCGAACTGGGAGCGTAATGAAATCTTTTATACAAGCGTGGATAAAAAATTTTCGGTCTTTCTTTAGTCGCCTGTTAACTTTTTTTTTTTTTTTAAGGCGTTCGCTGCTCTTGGCATCTACACCTCAATAACTGGGTTTTCTAGCGCCAGCGGCGGCAGCTTGGATCAATGCCAAGAGTTAGTCTTTTTCCGAGAATTATTTTAAGAAATTCTTAAAGCAGTTAAAGCTGTGTGACACACAAGTGAAATTCAATTGAATGACAGTTTCCCCCTACTGGGCACTGGACAACTGCCCCCTTGGATAATTTTGATGCCAGCAAATCCACTTGCAACCAGATGATAATAGGAGATTATACTGTTAATAATGTTATGCAACATTTTCTCCATTGCCACATGATATTGTGAGAGACTGATCGTTGTCGTTTTGACTGACCACGGCGGCTGACCACGGAAACCCTCTCTCGGACTGGCTGTTTCCGGCTATGGATCCTGCTCCAAGCTAGCCACAGCCCACGTGACGGCATAACGTGTCACTTGCTTGATGGCAGAAACGTCCGGAATCGTAGCACAGAAATTTGTCCAATCAGTGAGGAAGATGCTGAATATAAAGCAACGTGATAAAGTGCCATGCAGTGAAATAAGAAAGCGGACAAGGATCACAAATATACTAAAGCAAGTACTCAAACAGAAATGGAAGTGGGTAAGATACGTGTCTAGATACAAAGGCAGTAGATGGACGAAAAAGGTGTACTGATTGGCAACCAAGAAGTGGGGAGAGATCCTGGGGAAGCCCAGCAAGAAGATGGCAGGATAACAATAAGAAAGCATGAGGGCACAACATGACAGAGACAGACAGCAGACAGAACTAGGTGACAGAAGTTCTGCGGGGGGCTACACCCTGCAGTGGATGAACAACGCCTAGAAGAAGAACACATAAAAAACATTGTTCAGACATAAATCCCGATGCAAATCATGGTTTGTTGTTCTCACAAACCTGTCATAGTTCTCACAAACTTGTCATAGTTCTCACAAACATGTCATAGTTCTCACAAACATGTTACGTACAAAATGCATAATAATATTGTCATATACAATGTACAAATAAATAATTACACATTATGCATTATCATTACGGTGTCACTACGCACAATGTATAATGTACAATCAAACACAAAATTTATGCTATAAAAAATACATATTACACTGCTGCACACAAAATGATTCCATACATGTAAAGTCTTGCAACAAATGTTCACACGAGAAAATGCAAACGTTTTACATGATTTAGATTTACATAATACAGATCAACACTGTCATAAAATCAGACTACATTCAACGTAGACAATGGGACAGAATATATTTTGAGATTTACGACTCATGACATGTGCACTACATACACGCTGACGACGTGAAAAGATTTTACTGATGTATTAAATACAGAAATGTATGAGTACATTAACAGAAAGACAGGTCAGAGCAGAAGGGAAGAGAATGAATGAATCATTGCAAGAATGCGTGTGTGAATAAATGGATTAGTAAATGACTGAATGAACTAATGAATAAATGAACCAAAAAACACACGAGTGGGTTAATGTCTTGTTATATGGGGCCTCAATGGGAAACTGAAGGAATAAATGAATGAATGAATGAATGAATGAAGTGGCCACCATATGAATGAATGGATGAATGAATGAATGAACCAAGTAGCCAATGAATGAATGAATGAATGAAATCTTGTCTTTCATTTACATTGTTGTAGTAGTTCAACTGTACACACCTGGTCAGTGTTAATTTTCTTACAGCCAGTCGCCACTGAAGATGAAACGGAGTTCGTGAGGCAAAGGTAATCAATCTACTATTGCCGTTGTTGTTACTGACTGACAGACATACATGTAAGTAGGTGTCTATTCATCTGCTCACGTCACTCCTATATCTACGAATGTACATAAATATCTAAAATGTGTTACTTTCTGTTTGTACTATTTGTCCATGTGCATTTAGTTGTGTTTGATAATATCTCATCACTGCATACTATACAAGCGAAAGGGGAGGGGTCGGGGGGGGGGGGGGTTTAGAGAGAAAAGAGAGGAAGAGCATTAAAAAAAAAGGAAAATGATGAATGGACAGACATTCAGAAGCACACGCCATGTTAAATACCCAGACGCCAGTTATGAGTCACATCTGATAATAGAAATTTAAATGTTGTGTCCCTGCGTCATACATTAAATAAATAATCTTATCTGGGTGAATATTACGTGCGCCAGATATACTGATTTGCCAATGATTCTGTGAACATGCCGATAAACGTGACTGGCAATTCCAAATCAGATCTTGCCAGATTAATTTTCTATAAGTTTTATCACAGAAAATAATAAATATTCAAAACTCTGAGCCATAACCAAATATTTAAAATGTGGACCTGTGCTTCAAAATGTCTGTCTGGAATGTCTTTCCTTACCTTCCAACAGCAGGGAGGGCATGGAGAAAGACAGCTTGCTCATGGCCTTCATGTTTGACCCTCCGCCATCCACTTCGTCGTCATCATAGCGGCGTCGCGCCTGAATCTGCTTGAGCAGAGTGTCTTTGTTGGAGAGGGTTTGGTTCTCAACCTGCTGGAGTTCGTCTCTGGACTTGGCTCTCCTGATGGTCACGGCTGCAGTGGACACAATACGCCCAGAGGTATTGGAACTCGTTTGCTGTGGTGGTAGGGAGGCAAAGTTCAGGCTGGCATTGGCGACGTGGAATTTGCCTGTCTGAGTTTGTGGTTTGGGAAACGCGCTGTTGGACATGGATGTCGATGAAGATGTCTGGAAGCGTGTAGCAGGTTTAGATGCTGGTGCTGACGCCACCGCAGGTTTGTTCAAGGCTGCATCCTGTGATGGTGGTGATATTGATAATGATGATGACAGCGGCGATGACGATGTTCGATCTCCTGTAGTTGCTGTCGAGGCAGAACTGGTCGATCTGATGGTCACTGATGAAGAAGATGGAGGTGGTAAGGTGTTGGTAGCGGGTCTGTTGGGCGGAGCATCTTTCTTTTTCACATAAGCTCCTACTCGCATGTTTTCCATCACTCGTTTTTCTTTAGCTTCGTCCTCCGAGCTTTTCGGTACTACTGAGACGAACGTGTCATGGGCGACAATCTCAGAATTAGAGTTATCGGTGGTTGCTTCAGTTGTTTCCCTTACATTTCTGTTGGTCTTGAGCCTGGATCGAGCCAGTTCCAGCTCGGAGTTGCCCGTGCTGACCTGCGCCGGTGGTGCGCTTACTGGTACTCGCTTCAACTGCTTTAGCTGTGTTTGCTGGGGTTTCCCGTTGCTCAACGCTGCTGGTTCCTGTTGTTGTTGTTGCTGTAACTGTTGCTGCTGCTGCACAGGGGCTCCCATGATGCTGCCCTTGGTGATAAAGATACGATTGGATACAATGGGGGCAGGGGCAGGGTCATCATTCAGGGCAGTGCTGCTGTGTGAGTTCACCCGTGTGCCGGTGTACAAGTTAGACTGGCTACCACCCAAACGTGCGCCTGTCATGCTAGGTGCAGGGGTCAAGTTTAATGTCGTGCTGCTGCCAAAGGTTTGTGCTAACAATCTAACGTTCGGGAGACCCCGAAACTGAGCGCTTCCAGACTCGGGCTCTTGGGTGAGAATCTGGGATTTACTTACACCTTTCCGGGCCTGCGCCATTTGCAAAGGACTTTGCATTGCTGCATAAGAAGCTGAGGGTTTGGATTTCAAGAACCGGGTTTCGTTCGAGAAAACATTGGAAGAAGAAGCGGGTGGGCGGGAAGGCAGGTTTGAGGATTGTGAACCTGTGCCAAGAGAGGTGAGGGTTGGGGTGGAAGCGGTGAAGGAGGAGGAGGAGGATGCAATGGTGAGGGAGTGTTGCTCACCGGTTGGCAAAAGTCTGCTGGAATTTATCGTTGCAGTTGTAGTGACCCGCTGCTGCTGGGCCGGTTTACGTTTGACATAAAGACCACCACCACCACCACTACTACTACTACCACTTGTGCCGATGGCCGAATTACTGACATTACCGGAGTCCGTGCTAGGGGCAAGAACTGCACTTTTCTTCATACTACCATCACCAACAGAGTTATCTTCCTTCCCAACTTTAGCCTCCACAGTTGAACTTTGCAGCCCACCAGCTTTTACGTTGCCTGCACCGAGTGAGGAATGTGCTACCCTGCTGTCGTTAGACCCACTCCCTGTATTTTTGGTCATAACATTGTTAAAAGTGGTGGTTCTGATGAACCTATTATTGTTATTATTATTATTATTGCCATTCACTGCAGTTTTCATGATAATGGGCTTGTGGGATTTGTCCATGCCGTACGAAGATGCCGCGTTGGGATTGGCTGAAGATTGTTCGATTGGGGAGTTAGGGGCCGAGTCTGTTGGTTGATTGACAGCATGCATGGACTTGCTGCGATATATGCTGGGGGTTTTGGACGTGGACTCCACGGCTGGGTGGGGCCCTTTGGCCGAGTTTCTTCTCTTCAGGGGCGAGTTGTTGCTACTATGATGTACATTTTGCTGCAGAAAGGGTGGAATGAAAGCAAAAGGGGAATAGGGGGACAAGAAGGGAAGCAAAGATTATTGGGATAAATCAAAGCCATATCAAATAAAAATCGATTTAAACAACATGATGCTGAGAAACTTTCTGAGTCATTTCTGAATTTCATAATTATCCTAATGGCCATACACTGAATCTGTTAGAAGTTGAAAGTGCTTTAAGACTTCGTGTTTACAGTGAACAAGAAAACTGAGGGTTAGTATTAAAAAAAAAACTTCAACAAATTGTATTATTAGTATGAAATTACAACATTAGCCCCCACCCCTTGACAACAAATTTCCATAATTGTAAAGATGAATTAAATGCTCTAAATTGAAGAAAGAATCATAGGCCCCGAAGGTGATAATTCATTTGTTATATCCTATTTGCATTCAGAATAGCTCAATAAGCCACATGAAAATGATCATTATTAATACTATTATTATCAATACTGTTTATAATTTATTATTATTATTATTATTATTATTTAGTTTAATAATCATTACCCACGTAACTGTTTCTTAAGTTCCCAGAACTGAAACTTGCTTGCTGATATTATTAAGCTAGAGTGTCATCAAGACAGTTAACACATAATATATCAAACGATGTCACGCACATGCATTCAGTGGAATTTCAAGCATGCCACAGCAAGCATGGCAAAATATAAAAATGCAAAACAATAAAACACCGAAGCAAAGCCATCCAAAGTACAAATATGCATTATAGCATCACCACAGCTTCTGCGACCCGTATATGTAACTGCACACAACTCCTAGCCATCAGTACTATAGTATACGACAATTTTACATCTTAAATGATTCATTCGAACAAGCCGCTCTGGGCGGTCTAAACTAAATCATTCTGATAAGCCGCTCTGAGCGGTTCATTTAAAAAAAAAAAAAAACAGCACGGCAAATTCACACTTATCTGTTAAATATTGTCCATAACGTGATGATAGAAAAACTTCAGCCGCACGACAGACAGGCTCTGGGTCATTACATCAGTGTATACTCTGGCTAAGACAGGGAACTAGATGACGTGTTACAACGAAGCAAAGATGTCCTTGCCTTAACCAGTACTAGCGGATGAACTCCAAAACACGAATTTATATCATTTAGAGACGAAACTGAGTGAGATACGATCTATCGTGAATAGAGGGCCATCCTTGGCATTTCATACGGAAAGCAAAGCGATATTCACGAGATTTCTCTGTCCCCTCAATTTTTGTTTATTTGTACCGCCACCTTGCATTTCTATAAAGGAACCTTGAACTCCATATCGCAAAAGAGTGCCGATACATCTATTTATGTATTTGCTGAAGTAGACAATGTATAATCAATGCTGACATTTATTCAGTAACGTCAGGGTTACGACTACGACATAAATAAACGGCCATTCATACATATGTATAAAAACACTATAATGTAACCATGCGCAGCGCTCAAAGGGACATTACCTTTTCTCTTTGATGAAATGTTGCCAATGGGAGTTATAGATCTTTATTGGTTAAAGCCACATAATAGTACTAGGCAACATAATGATTAATAATTCTGTAAAGATTCGTTTTGTGTTTCCGATCCCACTGTCACTGATGATATTATGACTCGAGTGGGCAAAATATAGGCCGAGTGTTTCCTTTATCTACAAGACTGTGCCCTTTACTATATTTATAGTAGTGAGGCCTTATTAAACGCAGTGAAGATACCCGCTCAACAAAGATAACACATTACACCCGCAAAGCTCACTGACAGAAAACAACGACAAGTAGAGTACAGTACGACAGATTATACAATTGTACAGTGATATACTTCATATTCAGCTAATTAGTCTGAACTTCCTTAAAGTACCATCATAAGACCCTCTGGTCTTTCACAGAAACTGGGAATTTCTGGGGTTTGGGGTAGAGTGGTGGGGTCGGGCGGTGTTGTGCTGGGACTTAAAGCGACTTAAGCTTAACAACTAGAAATCAAAGCATTTCCCAAGCGCCAGCCTGTTTTCCTTGAACATCAAAATGGTTACGATTTTAAATTATTCAATTTAAACCAAGAAATGAAACTGGGGTGCCATTCGTCTAAATAGATGGCCATCCTTGCCACTCTATACATAAAGCAAAGCTGAAATATGTCAAACTTTAATCTCTGTTCCCTAAAACATTTTGCTCCAATAAGCATGTCATCCTTGTCTCAGAGTACAGCTTGGATAGTTGGCAGCACATGAAAGACTATGCATACGTAACATTACACGGAGAAGCACAAAGTATTCTCATACATAGCCCGTGACATCGTGAAAGTTGCAAAGTTACATTCTCTGCACCAACACGATTATAATGAATATAAATACATGCAAATACGCAACAATCCTCTCGTCGACTCCCATCACGTCGTACATGAGGCAGACCCTTGTAGAAATTCCTTCTCCAGCACGAGCAAAAAAGAATATTATACAGTTACGGGCTGCTGTAAACTTTGCTCTGTTCGAAAATCCCCCAGATCTGATTGCCCAATGTTGGCTACGCACGCTACCAGATACTACTCTGAACAGACCGTCTCATTTTGAAGACTCCATCTTTTGTTATCATAAGAATACGTGAGACAAAATCTGAAACCTGGTCACTTTGATTTTCAGGTAATAGCACTTGAATGCGCGTTGATCTGTGTGAACTATTAAGAAGTTTTGCACATTACAAGACGCCAATTCAAAAAATGTTTACATTAAATAACCTGAATTGTCTCCCTACTCTCATAAAAGACGGGAATTGCATCTTTTGGCAAATGAGATTTACGGATGTGAAAACAATTAAATTGCAAACAATTAATATCCCAAGATCAACTACAGCAATAAAAGGGAACAGAACCACTGAGGGGTTGAAAATCAAAACGTACTAGTGAAGGCAGATAGAGATCTGACCTGATTAGTCATAGAGACCTTTCATAAAAGTCGGTATCAAATACATGTACTGCTTTCGACTTCAAAATGCTGAAAATTAAAGGCACCAAAGTATTTTTTTTTTCTTTAATACTGCAGATGACCATCAAATGAAAAACCAGAGACTCCAAAGCCAGGCGCTCGCTAATCGATTTGGATCGGCGGGCTAGTTAGATGGTGACTGGAGGACCTATAGTTAGTGAGCCCCAGAGCTGGACTTTTCTTTCTGACTCAACGTCGTGACATCACCAACCAACTAGTTGGCCGATCAAATTCGGCTAGTGCGCCCTAGGTCTAAATAAGGGTTTTTGTGAACATGTTTCTCTTAAGTATGACCTTAGCAAGTTGTACGTTTTGACTTCCAACCCCTCGCCTGCGCCTTATCGGGTCGAGCATTTCAAAGTATAAACGAGGGATTTCCAAAGCATAAACCAAAGTCTACAGTGACAGGAAACCACTACACTCAAGCTGTTGTAATATGTATTTACCAAGTCATTGTCTTTGTAGGCTTTTATCTAGCCAGTGCAAGATGGGGATGAGGTAAGCAGTGGGTGAGAGAAAAAATAGAGAAATGGGGGCGCGGGAGGGTGGGGGGGGGGGGGTGAAGGAGTGGTAATAGTATGATTTTCGGATAAATATTATACAAGAATAAAAAATGAACAACCGCACATTTGCATGGTCACGCAACATTTGTCCTGAACAAAATTAATGACCCATTGAAACCCGTGCTCTATTTGCAAATTTGTCTCAAAAGTGGAACATTAACACTGAACACACATAAATTATGGCCTAGTTCGGGTTTAAATTCATTACAAGGACAAATTTCTAAATTTAAAAGGACAATGATCTAAATGTAAATTGATCTTCTTCTTTCTCCCCGTCTTCTTCTTTTTCTTATTTTAGTTAACTGAAATTCCTTATCCAGACACCCACACACGCTCCGACGCTCTGTTTTTGAAAACGTGTCACTTGATCCAGTCCTCAATTAAATGCTTCGACACCATGGAATACTTCAAAATGTAACAAAACTGACAATAGCCTACAGTGCATTATTCAATAATTCAATACCCAAATCGCAAAAACTGAGGGGGGGGGGGGGGGGGGGGGGAATTGCCGTTATCTTGTCTGATTAATTGGTTTTCCCCAAAAAAAAAATTTGGACGCATATTTCAAACAAAACATGACTCGTTCACCTTTTTTTTTTTTTCTTTACCTTTTCTATATTGATCCTTTTTTTTAAATTATTATTATTATTACATGCATTATTATACATAAAGGGTAAGTGAAATTTATGGGCTTAATTACATTAACAGATAATTTGGCTTTCAATGTGTCGGCATTCACACCTCTCATCAGAGCAACTGTCTCGCATTCGCTGGATATGCATGGTAATCAAATAAAACTGTAGCCTAAGTCTATGCTGAGCTTTTCTTCTGGCTGCCAGTGAATAATGTATAAGCTGGATTTGCGTAAATCAAGATGAGTACATGTATTTAATATAGCGATTTGGGGGTTTTCAGTGCATGGAAAAATTATTCAGACGTTCATGTCTCTCATTCAGTGCGTCTGTCTGTCATTCGCTGGATATGCTCAAATAAAGCGGTGGCCTAAATTCTATGCTAAGCTTTTCCTCGTCATGCGGAGATGCGTGAAATGTAAAATTTTAAATTTTAAAGATAAATCTGCACAAAGAGTGTAGTAAGCGGGTGCTTGGGCAACCCACATTTTTTTTTTTTTTTTGCCATGTTTTGATTATGTTTCAAGCGACTCCACAGATTTTCTGTGGTTTTCATAATATTTCGTCACGCTTTCTGTGGCAAGCAAGGCATGTTCTATGTTACGTTGTGTTCTAAATCTGGTGATCTTTTGAGAACAGAATGACCATCAGGCTGGAATAGCTGTTTCCTTATATTCATCAAATTACTCACACTTTCAATGCGGGTAATTTAAAGTGTCAAAAATAGATGAAAATTGTAAAATATGATTTAGGAGGATAATCAGATTTGGCACATGGAAACCAGTGCCTAAGACTTAAGAGCAAATTTTATGTTGCTTTGAATGAAAACAATTTGAAAACAAAAACAACGAGAAGACATCTTGATGTGCAGCACCTGTTTCAAAATGGCTGCTGCATTACATCATTCTACTCATTATTACTTTGGCTCATATTTTCTTGAACGCCCTGCATGATGATCTCAGAGGAAATTTTCACCCAGCCGAGGAATCAAAATCTCACTTCAGCTGAATCCTCTAAAATGCTGACAATGTCCATCTAAGTAACTTACGATTTATAATTTTTAATGTGGGTAAATTGGTTCTGCTGTAAATTTTGGAACAACTAAGGTATGGAATATTTCCTGTTTTCTTCCACTGGTTTTTAAACGGCCGAATAAGCTGAATAATTTGCCCAGTACTTTTTTACTTCTGCCACTAGCACTGTTATTCTGATGTGCTGAATTACTCAATCTAATTCGAGCTCACTGAATCAATAGCCTAGTTTCTGACCTTTATGATTTCTTCATACAGCTGCCATGGTGTTCTTTGGCCTTTTATGGATCGTACTTGCACGGCAATTTCTTCTGCCCATGTAATTATTATTATATCAGAGGCAAAAATCAACTATTCATGACTTTACCGCGTGCTACTGCACACCCAGCCATTCTGACATATTATGCACCTTTATCACACTGTGCCATTTATCAAATAAACTTTCAATGTAGTGCTTGCACTCACGTGTGCTTAATGACGCCAAAGCGGCTCCAGCTCTTAAGAATGACAAGACTGCAAAATCTTACATTGTGGTGCACACCAAGCTGTTCTGGCGATACGTTACAGCTTTAGCACAAAGTGTCATTTATCGAGAAAACTTTCACTGCAGTGCCTGCCTTTATTTGGGCTTAATAACCTAATGATGTTTCCCATAAGAATGACAAGATTTCTTCATCCTAAATTATAATGGCTGCTCAAACTGATCTGCAAAAATATCAAGAATGGCTGCAGACCACTTACACTACTACGACTCTGCTACACAGTTAGGACATCTAACATGAAAGATCTCATACCAATCTACCACCACCACAGACAGATAACATTGCATTATCTATCAATTTACCAACTCTACAGACTAACATTTGAGTTTCATTGTTTGTTCCTTGTAATCCGCCCTGACAGATCTTTAATGTTATCAACATGGTGCTGCACTGTGGCAGTCTTCGGTCTAACTACAACAGGGCAAAACAGAACAATGTCCTTGAGAATGACATTCAGAACCCATGTATGTACATTTTGTCTACATTCACCATCAATCTTTGAACTGTTTTACCAAAGTTTTCTTGTTGTTGTTGTTGTTTTTGTTCTTCTTATGCCGGAGACAGCTTAATCAATGGCTGTCATGTAAATTATTCTCTCTCTCTCTCTCTCTCTCTCGTCGATTGACAGACTGACTGACGGACTTACTGAATAAATCAATAGATCGATAAATTGATCAATTAACTGTCTGTTTTCATTCATTGATTGACTGAATCTTAAATTCACACTATTTGTTCAGTATGCTCTCATTGATTAATTTGTAACTATCCAAACTGGCTTATTTTCTGCCTTTATTTTAGAAACTCCCCCTACTTTTTAAATCATTAGCAACTACAATGAAGCAAGCATTCTGACTTCTAGTACAGGCAAAAAGTCTCTCCATTCGTCAAAATCTGAATGAATTTTAGGAGAATTCTGCTCAGTAAAAAACAAACAAAAACTATGGTTCTACTCTAGTATTATGAATAGCGACTGGGAATACCTGTGAAAAACATTTCATGCTCCTGTTCATCAAGAGCGTTAACCGTTGCTGGGACGTCATCATATCCTTGGATATCTGCCGGTACTGGCGAGAGTTACGTTCCTTGCGGTTCTGGAGCTCTCCGCTGAGAGAGTTAAAATTTTCCTGTTCCTTCGCCATCTCTTTCTGTACGCCAGAGATGGTCTCCATCAGTTCCTGGGGATGATACAACGTCATACATGGATCTTCAAACTGTGTTTTCGCAAGAGCATTCTGTTACTGAATGTTTCTATCCTCCCTTCCCCCAACTGGGATTTTGGAGGAACACCGCAGAGCAGAGCACCAAAGTGGCGTCTATTGAGTAAAGGTTCACTGCCTTGTCTGCAATAATATTATTTGGGGCGTGTGACCTTAGGGCGGGGCGTAGGGATATTCCATAAAGTCTTAATTTCATAATGTATTTTAACTTTACTGTATAAGCAAAATGTTGTTTGTTTATGTCGTGTTGATGGTTTCCTTGTTTAGCTCGGATTAAATTACTGAATTAAGAAACATGTGGATAAAACCTGAAATAGAGTTTTAATTAAAACTTCTTTTCGAATGTATAGGCCTACATACAAAAAATATTATTTAAAATCTAAAAATTCTTTGTCCGATCGTGGTGAGGGCGGACGTTTTTTGTTTTTTTTAATTTTTTAAAATGTTTTTTGAAAAAAAGTGGGGTACGGAACAAAAAAGGTTGAGAAACGCTGCCGTAGCGCTTATGAACTGATAACAGATCACCACAGCCACGCTGTATTTTTAGCCATTTTAGACATCTGAAGTGTGGTATTTTCAATCAATTAATCCAATTCACGCAATTTAAACATCTGCTAGCCAATCTTTCATCACTTTTTTGGGACCTCCTGTAAAAATTTCAGAATGGAGTTGCAGTTTTTACCATAAAACTGAAGAAAAAAACAACACTGAACCATTGAACCAACATCAATCCCAAATCATATTTTTGTTACAGACAGAAAAAGAAATCTTTAATCAAGGGTTTATTCTGTCAGTTTTCCCAATGGCAGTCACAGAGACAGCATCGATTTTCCACTTTCCCTCCCCATCTCTCCATTTCCCATGGGCTGAAAGCTCGGTGAGTGAATGGAGCATTGACAAGTTTGGGCGTATCACTTACTTGCACTGCACAACTGTAATCTCAATTAATCCTTTGGTACAGCTGAATGTACCACTGAGCTTAATAGAAATCAAACACACTAACATCTGTATTTGAAATGTGAGACAAGAAATCAATCAAACTATACACTGCCTTCGTAGTATTGTGTTTATAAGAAATGTTTATCTTCTTACCAACAGGTCAGAGAAAAAAAAGGGGGGGGAGGGGGGGGGGCAGTCTAGGTAGGCCAGTTGGCATAGGCGTACAATTTTGACAGGGCCTACACCCCCCTCCGATAGAGACAGTGGAGAGGAGGGAGGGGGTAAAGAGTACTGCTACTGTAAAGAGAGCCAGGAGGGACCTTTCAGCATAAAATATTCATATCTTAAAGAAGATTCATACAATGTTAATACACACAAAATAATATAGATAAATAAATGTATGTTTAGCACTAATTACAAAAATACTTAATGGCAGCAGTTTAAAATGGAAGCCTACCTTTCCCATCTGGTCTGGGCCTATGACCCGTTTTGCATGGGCCTGTATACAAATACTATACAGACTAACCTATCCCAACCATTAGGCCCCGAGTGCTCCATGAAACACGCCATGTGATGCCCACATTTTCCATATTTGCAGCACTTTCTGAATTACAGTGAAATTAAGGGTTTATGAGGGGAAATGGGGAAGGGGGCATCGCCGGGTACCTCAGATGGTAAATAAGTAATATACTACCAGGTTTGGTTCCTCATACACTGAATATCCCATAAGCACTACTAACACAGTTCGTACATTGCTAATGCAGGTAATCATCCCTGCGCGGATCTTCCAGGTTAGCCATACAGCACTATCGCTCTGTCTCATACCGCAAATAAAGCTTTATCATTATTGTGTATAAATAATATTATAACGGACCCCCCCCCCCCCCATATTGATTCATACAGCTTTAACCAGACATTATGCGTGTACAGAGCAAAGGTAATTAAGCTCCCGCATAAACAAACGGGGTTCTGCGGTGTTTTGCAATAGGACAGCGACAGCTGGCGTGCAAACACTAATTAGTATTAAAAACTTTATGCTAGCACAGTTACCCCCCATTCAAATTTGAAGACTTCCTCTGACTAAACAGTTTAAATGCAAAAGTGGCCTAAAGAACGAAGTAGCCAAAGAGAGATCGTGTTCCAGCATCTATGCTATCTTCAAGTAGCATTTTGTCTATCCTCCCTTCTTCTCCTCCTCCCCCCCCCCCCCCTCAACGGAAACCCACTACTTCATTCGAAATCAAAACAGCGAATATGCACTTACCACTGATTAGTCAACCTAGATAATGTGTTCATCTAGCCCAATAAACACAAAACACACAATAGGGGAATATTTTTCTTCCTTACATGTCCCGGACGCATAATATTAATAGGCCATTTATCAACACACACCTGTCAGGCAATAGCCAAGTACTCTTCTGCACCCCCAACCCACTCCCTCTCTATTCATCCCCCACTCCACCATTCTTACCCAGCTCCAGAGATAAGTGGTGGACGAGATAAATTCGTCCGTTTCCTGGACAAATATTTTATATTTTTACTGAACTAAATCACAAGTCCCTTGTGGACACTATGATTATAAGCATGAAGAAAAGGGTAAGATCTTAGAAATCCGCGCTTTCTTCAATGTTATAAAAACTATGGCAGGGCTGAACTTCCCCCCAACCAACAGCAGTATACAACCGTCATCGTCTCTCTCACGTATTCTGGAATGTCCATGAATTTAGCGGTTTGAGAATTGACTATCATTGTCAGCCATGTTATTGCTTCTCAAGAGATATTTATATTCCCATAAAGTGACGTATCTTTAAATAATTATCTTTAATAGTTCTGAAATTAAAAGCAAACCTAGAAACGTTTATGCCGCATGCATGAAATCTCTCTCTCACCAAAACACTGAAACGCTCTCCTGAAAAAATGGGGAAATTGTTGATGCCCCAGTACGTGAGGTGCACATCGACAAGTCTCAAAATAGTAAGAACACAACACAAACCTTGACTGACATATCCTTGATGGCGTTGTCGAACTCCTCATCCCCAACCTTCAACAACTCTGGTACTGTCATCTTCTCAGTTGTCATCTGTGGATTACACAACAAAACAGACATTATGAATACATGTAATTTGTCATGATAGTTATTTCAGTTGGTACGTCTAACCGGATTTGAACATAAACACCACATTTAGCCGCATTATAAAAGAATTCACTTTTTGTGCTTATTCCCCACCATTAAGTCTCCATATCACCAAAGGAATTTCATGTTGAATATAGAAGGACATTCATTTCGGGTTTGTCATGAAAAGAAACCAATACAGTATTTTGCATAAATCTAGCCCATAGGGTTGGAAAAAAGGTTCCCTGGGTATGATGAGCTTATTAGGATTAAAGTATTGTTATTCTCTGGTCTAGCCATGCATGTAAGCATGTTCAGAAAGACACGTGTGATGTAGCTGCCAATAATGACGTTTTAGTCGCATCAAAAGAACCCCTGCACCGAGTCAGATACATACCTATCTGCTGCTTTGTTTGTGGCAGCCCACGGCCTGACTGCCGATCTATTGTCTTTTCAACATATGACTGATCTTTACCATAAAATGTAGGTTATCATGCGGCAGTTAGACGGTCTGTCACGAAAGAACAGTTTTCCTTCAATGTGTATTTTATTTCTTCTATCCTCCCACCCCTCTCCAAACCTGTAGGAACTACCCTTGGAGTATAGCTTCCCATCTCCAAATAGAACGACAAGAAATTGTCTCAACTGAAAACCTTTCCGGACCACTAGGGTCGGACGGCGTAAAGAGATTTTCATAGTTTCCGCTTAGTGGAATACGACAGGATAATGTATTAAAAAACGTCACAGAAAACCCTTCTGTCTTGAAATAATGCTAGGGTTTTGATTATAGCATGAGCGCAGAGGGAAGAGGGAGGCATTGTTTGGAAAGCGGATGAAATACAAAGGCCAATTTTTTTTTATCAGTCTGCTATCTATGGACAAAAGGCACATTTTTTAGGCCAGGGACTGCAACAATAATTAGTCAGGTGACCGTTATCTTGGTGACCTAATTCCTAGTCACCATGTACGTTTTATGACATTTCTAGTCCGGTCTTGCCAATGAGTAACCATGAACCTACTAAATACAAGCAGCCGTGGAGTTCGGTTTTTTGTGATTTTCTTTCTTTCTTTTCTTTTTTTTTTTTAAGGGGGAGAAAGGAGTCCAAAATTCCTAAAACTGAGTGGACATACTTTATGGGTGGCCCATAAGAACAACAATTATCACATTCTCAGTTTATGCAAGAGAAGACACACCTGTGACACACGTGCTCTCAATTATCTCAAGGCAATTTAAGTGCTGCAATGAGCTCTTCTTGTCTATTCGACATAACATTTTTGCACGACTGCCTCACACACAGTAGGCGTAACTGCCAACAAAGCGTAATAATGTAACTCAGGGGTTACTAACCTTTTATATAGTGTTTACCCATGGCAACTTTTCCAATGTAAATTTACTCCTATTCGTTTTTATTCAGTGATTTGAGTTTACCCAATCCTAAATTATCAACCAACCGACAAAAGGAGAAATTGTAAAACACTTTTTCAAACACTATTACTTTTAAGTTTGTATAACAGTAACAATAATAGCAACAAGCGATACCAATGTTATTTCCAAAAAACAAACAAACAAAATGTAGGAATCCATTCAGCAGATGTACCCCACGTTAGGAATCCTTGCTGTTAGCATGTCAAACCCGCACACGTGGATGGATCATGAGAGGGTTAACATAAATATAATGTAAACTATGTAATATGCATTTTTATCAGGCTGATCAATTATAAAAATATCTTTAGCATGCACACTTCATTTCCTAAGTAAGCGGTGGGACGATTTTCCTAGGTTCGTTACGCGCCTCAATGGACGAATCTATAAAATGTTGTCATTCGTACATGTGCATATTCCTGGTAAAATACTTTTTGTTGTTTTTCGGGTATTTTATTACATACAACGCTCCCATGTTTCGTTCTCCTGGCAATTCCAGTTGTTGTTGTTTTTGGAAGGGGCGGAGGCGTTTGCGTACAAAAAACCGTCCTTTTCGGTGTGTGAACGAATCAAATACCAGTCCCTCGCATCATGTACTATCATTTTCTTTAAAAATTAAAAATTAAAAGACACTTCTCACAAAAATGTGCAACATTATTTTGAAATGACGGCACTGGTTACCTGTGACTGAAATCTCAGAACCTGCATGCAAAAGAACAGATTTTCCCTTGGGAGTAGGTAATGGAACGATAAGTCACAGCTTAGGTCCCCTTGCCTAAAACTGTTGCAAAGCTTTTGCATTTCCGTGTCGCGCTGCCATCCCCACCCCCCCCCCCCCCCATTCCGTATGGGAAACGAGTGGTTGGTGGGCGCTTCTGGTATGACCTCTTTCCTGTCATATCATTCTGTTATATAATGTCTATCGTCTTGCAATATGGCCGCCTTCTTGTCGTCGTGCGTTCTCCTAACTCTACTCAACTCCGTCCTAGATCAAACACCATTAATGCACGCGCGTACACGGACAATGTGACAATGTGGACTGTGAGGAAATTAAAAAATCCAAACTGCAGATGGCGCGTGTAGTGAAACGAAAATCGATAAGAGTTCGAGTGCTATAGTTTCTCGATCCAACGACCGATCCGTGACTAAAGTGACAGAAGGTTGGGGTCCACACATAACCCCAACTACCTCTGCGTGACTGGCCTTGACGACAGCTACGTGTATATTTGATTAGACCTAAGGTTTTATCGATGACCCACCCACCCTCCCACACCAATTCCATACCGCAATACAACACGGTCTGGCGCACATGTGTAACTTTGATCCACAGTAGGACCGGCTTTTCTGAACCCATTTCATTCAAAACAATGGTGTGTGTTTATTTATCTTTTTGTCTGTGTGTCTTGGAGGAAGGTGGGGGGGGGGGGTCTGGGTGTCCCCACGTTATTGGAGAGACATAAATAAAGTTAAAAATACTTCTATATTTCCATGTTCAAACTTGACATTCGTTCATTCATTCATACACTCACTCAATCACTCATTCATTTTTACATCTTTAGTTTGAACAGAACATTAAAGCTAGTCCAAACAAGAGCCCCAAAATTTATGGTTCGATACCAACCGTCTATTCATGTACCGTGTGTCTGCTAAGAAGCACAAATCTAAAACATAAAACAAAACAATCTGACGACAATGTGACTTGGGGGGGGGGGGGGGTGAGAAGAGCTGCCTTACAAAGCAAGAGCAACATTAAGTTACTTATTAGCCTGATCAGTGGGGCGCATCTAATGTTTAGTTGCATCTGCATGGAAAGGGATCGATCACTACTGATCGGTTGGTGGCACCATCCTTACTTCAACAGGCCTGGTTTGTGCACTGGAGGAGGGCAAAACTGGAAAGAAAATCCTGCAATGAGTAAAGTCTGTTTTACCTCGGTTTTGTGGATTGTGAAGGTCAACAGGGCCTCGCTCACCAGTGAGAGTGAAACATACCTGCCTAGCTAGTTGTTTTAATGGAAGTTTTGAAGTATGAAAATGAAAGTAAATAATGCAGCACGATTAATCATTAAGAAAAGGAAAAGGGATCACGCACCACCTCTATTGCAGAGCTTGCACTGGCTACCGGTAGAAAAACGAATAATGTATAAGCTGGCTACCATGTGTCGGGAATGTATGTACAAAAACGCAACAACTTATTTAACTAATCTTTTGACTCCCTATGTATCATGGCGGCATCCTAGATCATCTGCACACACGAAAAAGTTTAAAATTCCTAAGATGTTCGTTAAGACCATGGGTGAACCATCTTTTTCTTTTTGAGGGCCTCAGATTTGGAATTCTCTGCCTCTGTCTTTGAGAGAGACTGAAAATGTCATGACTTTTAGTGTTTTAAAAATCAGCTGAAGAGACATCTTTTTTACACTCTGAATGACCATTTAATTTTTTCCTGAGTATGCTTGTGTATTGTGTGTGTGATTACAGGATATAAATGTTGTAAAGCGCATAGAGCTTGGTTGATAACGGGATGAAGCACTATAGAAATGCTGTGTATTATTATTACTATTAGGAGTCAAAACCGATGCAAAACAGACTTGGTCCCGTGCGCTTTAAGCTATTACCTGCAGCCCCCCCCCTCCCCCCCCCCCCCGGCTTGGAGTCGTAGGCGAGAGAAGCGAGAGAAGATTAATTTGTCTTACTGTTTATATGTTTCTCTTTCTCTTTATAAAAGGAGTGTGTGTGGGGGGGGGGGGGCATAGCAAAACAAACAAGGCGCTGATAAAACGGCAAAGAAGTAAGAAGCCGGTAACAGAAACGGTGAAAACTGAGAGAAGGTGGAAAGTCGATATTTATGTCAAATCAAAGGGAGTTCCCATCTCTCACTTTTCTTCATAAATCGTCTGGCGCCTGTATAATGACACACCAAGGAATTAATAATAGGGAGGCAAAACATGCATATTATGCTAGCTCATGAATTCATAACATTTGCCAATTGTTTCTTCAATCTCTTATTTATTATTGCAGGGAGCCTCTCAGTGGCGTCTCTAAACTGGGACGAAAAGAGGACAGAAGAGTGGACGAAGGGCGAGAAGGATCGATGACCATTGTGATAGACAAATAGATATTAACCTAGCGCCTAGTGGTCCATACTTGCAACACCTAACATAACCTAGCTTTTTTTTTTTTTTTTTAATGCAATTTCTAATTTATTAGTAACGGAGTTTTCGTGGTTTATTCTGATATTTTTGCATTTCATTTGACTAGTTTAAAACAGATGTGCCTGTTTCATAAGCTTTTCGGTAAGACTTTCAAAGTCTTTAAGTCTAAGCGTTAGAGGGTTAAGAAGAGAAGAAAAAAAGTAATGAAGCTGGTGGGGTTACGAAAAGAAAGGAGAAAAAGAAACAAATGGCGACTGCAAAGAGGACTGTTGTTTCTGAAAGCTCAAGCTGGGTTCTCATGTGTGCGGAAACGGCAAAAATCCATCGCGACATAAAAAAAAAAGAGTGTGTCGGTCTTCGAAAACGGCGGTTCTGTACACCTGAAAACATTAAATTTCCCTGTTTCACTACTTGATATGGTTTTTGATGCTTCCGTTTCCGTACACATGAAAACCCAGCTTCACTCTTCACTGTGCGTATTATCCGACCTCGTTGAACTGACTCAGGATCGAGCGGAATTATTCCAGGACGCCAATGAACTAAAAAAAAAACAAAAACTGCCAGACAGCGTTTTCATCAAACCTGAACAGTTACAATGAAAATAATCTTTGAAGTGCCATTGATCTGCGCGTGGCCCAGCGGTTCTTATGTTTTTTTATAACTTGTTTCCCCGTACATTCATGACCCATGGCTTTATACCCCCACCCTCTCCCACCTTTCCAACAATTTATCCAGTTTCAAACAGTTTTTTAAAAAAAATTTAAGCATCACAGAAGGGACAATCCGGGTCAACGGATTTAAGCAAAATATTTAGAGACTAAGTAATGAGTCAATCAAAATTATTCTGCACGATCTGGAAGATGAAGAAAGAAAAACACTAAAAGCAAACGTACTTTCACAATCCATGCAAAAGAAAGAAAGAACAAGCTGAAGATGAAGATCAAGACTCCACCGACAATAACAAGAAGAAAAAATACGGTGATGTATAAATGCAGAAACTCTCGTTACGCAAACATCTCCAAGTCAACACAACCAATGTAGTATCTTAATGGCCTACGTATCCCCTCCCCCCAAGAATTCAAAGCACCCCACCCCCGCCCCCAAAAAACAACCCACCATGCCCTTTTAAGAACCACTGGTACAGACAGTAAGAAGAATTCAGTACAAACAAGCAAAAGGTCATCGATTCGTCAGAAAGAGAAATAAATTTCGAGACATAAAACATTATAAATCGATTATTTTTGGTCACACAAAGCAGCTCGTATATTCATTAACTGTTACATTGTCGGGCACAGAAAGTCACAATATTGGTCATAGGGGGATTGGGCAGAGGTAATTTCAGGGTGAAAAAAACAAAAAACAAAAAAAACCCGCTTTGAATGTAAATTAAGATCGGTTTAAAAAATGCCAAGGGCTTTACACTAGATATACAGTGAATTATTTAAATGACCACCGAAGCTTTATTCTTGAGTCTCATTTCTTCCATAATTTAATTTACATATATTATTATCATTACAATTACCCATTCATTCCTTTTGTCTGTTTATCAAATCAATGTGCACCTGTGCCTTTTTTTTTTCTTCTTCGTCCTCCTCTCCTCTTTATGAGTGTCAGCCTGAGGAATGTCTCAGTGACGGAAAGCTTGAGTCTTGTGTAAGTGAAAATGTCACTGTCTTCGTTTGACGTTAGGTTTTCTGGTCTTCGTGTCCCCTCGCCCAAAATGACTTCACAAAAACATGTTTCCCCCAATGTAGTATAATATTAATTTTCATTTATTTGCCCGTTCACTTCTCTCATACTCATCACAAGATGCCATCTTTCCCAATGTAGCATGCATTTGTTTTGTTGTTGTTGTTTTTTAGTGTCGTTGTACTGTTATTTTTGTTTTACCATTGTTGTGTTGTTGATTTCCCGTTGTTGTAGTTAACTGATACAATATCCAGCTGACCAGGTTGTCTTCGTTGTCATTACGAGATATTTCACCAGTGCAACTCAATCCAAGGTTCGGCGCCAGTGTTACTTTTACAGTATTATTGTCCAGGTTTCTACTGCGGGAATGACTGCCCTGCTATGCGCCACTTGGGAGGTCCCGGCGAGAACAATGGTTATCCTTGACACAAAAGATCATTCTGACAGTCACCCGGCCCGGCACCTTTCAAAAGTTCGTAAATCACTGCTGACTACACCTAGACCTATATGGTAAGGCTGTTGAGTTCAACCCTTGCTACATTTCTTCTAAAATCAAATGTTGGGGCAATCCGTGTTAAAAATCATATAATAATGGAGCTTGGGTCCACCTTTGTTCCCGCAAAGGCTTTTTTACTACGCAACGTAGAGAAATGAAACTTGGCACATGTATGTAAAATTTATTAAGCCTGTACGTGTCGAGCTCATTTTTTCCCGAAACTCTTTACTTTTCCCAGAAATTCATTTATAATTATCAGTTATCAATTCATGATTGCGAATACGACGTGATAATGTACTTCCGTCAATTTCGTCATTTCCGCCTCTTACCGGAAATGTGAACTAGAGTTCACGATCCAGCCACGCCAAGAAAACTTTGATAGTGATACCGAGTATAGTGTTATATAGATGAGGTGAGTGCCATTCATTCATACCAAGAAAACTGTGCGTAAATATTTAGATCATTTTTTACGAACACATGAGCCCATGAAAAATGCTCGGTGCGCATTACTGTGCACTGTGTACTACTGTAATACTATCCTATCTATCTATTGATCGCCGATTTTATGTGGATGACCCAAAGTGTCTCGACATCAATGTCTTTGTGCTGATTCCTTTCGGTCTGGAGTGGTGAGCTTTGTTTTTTACCATTCGAAGAATGGGGCAGTTACTAGTAATAACAATAACAACAACATTACAATAATATAAAAAAAAAGAAAAAGCTCAGCCAATTGCCTTTCCTTAAATTAAATGAGGGGCGGGGGAAATGGCTGAGACCTCAGATGAACTTCATTTTGTATTTTACCTTCCCCGCTCACGAACTCTTCAGGGTTGATTTTCTATTACATGTTATCAATTGATTTGAGGCAATATGTAACTAGATGTATTTAAACGGCCATTCCCGTATTAAGTGTTTTTGCTTTTTTATTATTATTATTATTATTATCTAGCCCACCGTCCACTCAGTAATATGCCATCCAGATAGCGGTGGCAAATGGTTGCAAAACCCTTGGATCAGAAAATGGAGTTCTTCCATGATGGCTGTGCAGTTAAGTTTTACTGGACTAAATATGAACGTGCAAATTCATCATCAAGCACTGGAATACGGAGTTCAAAAATACAATTCGTGATGTGCCCCTGATAAAACGGAATATTATAAAAACCACAGAAAAACTGTGGGGTCGCAGCAAGGCTATGGGAAAAGTCAGAATATCGGCCATTTTCTGTCTTCTCTTTTAGTCTGCGTTTCATTGTATCGTTTGGGTATTATTTCTTACGCGAGGCTTTGCTACATACAACTTTTTCTTTTTGCCAAATTTTGACTTTGATAAAACGAAACATCATCTGCACATGAACGTTGGAATGCAGGGTTTGAGTACTCATTATAATTACCTTCAGCACAAACAATATTAGTGTAGACTCGGTCCTTGTGCTGCGGGGACTTCGAAAACTCGTTTGAAAAATTGGAAGCCTTTATTTTGTGCACTGAATACCCGTTTCTCAAAATTAATTATCATGCATTATTTTATATATATATATATATATATATATATTAAAATAAAATTCTATTTAAAATTTGCTGCTCTTTGACAAATGAATAAGGAAATAAAGACAATGAACAATTCATCAATTAATCATAAGAAAACTAAGACGGGCACATTAAAAATGTAAAATCTGCACAGCTAATAAATTAAATGTCTATAGACAATTTGTTGATAAATACTTTTAAAAATACTTTTAAAATTTATCGTGCGTGAACGGAACTACAAGGCGGTAGAGATGTTGGTGGCAAAGGAAGAGTGTTTCTACTCCTTTACCTAACAAAAAAACATTTAAATGCAACGGCAAGCTCTTCACCGGACATTAAATCTCTCTCTCTCTCTCTTAAATCTCTCTCTCTCTCTCTCTCTCTCTCTCTCTCTCTCTCTCTCACACACACACACACACACACACACACACACAAAATATAAAACTTAGGCATACCAAAATATAACAAGCTGCTTTGAATGAATTAGTTCCGCTCTACTTCTCTGTCTTCGACTGGTTCACAGAGTTTGGATGTTTATAAAACCTAATCATTCCACTGCAACTTTGCCAGACAAGTTTCTCTCTTTCAGTATCACTGCCCTGTCGAAATACAACTTCGAAGACCCAGTTTCCCGACATTCCCATGGCCAATTGTGACACTCTGTCTTTAAGCTCTGAACGAGGCCAGCATGTCGCCCCGGCTATGACACAATCCCACACCTAACACTAACAGTGAACACTATTTTAGGTTTAATGTCACGCTACCACAACAAGATAAATTGTTCAAAATATTTAGAGAGATAAGATAAGATGAGAATCTCTTTGTTACCCCAAGGGGGGAAATAATTATACTCTGACAGGTCGCTTAAGAGCACATACATGGTACACACATCTCACAGATACTAACATAAACACATAACTCAGTAACAGGCTTTTACACGATGTAACATGGCATGGAACCTCAAGTAAAATAAGGCACACATCTAGCTATAAAGTCTTATTGAGGCAAATCCAGTTATAATTCCTTGTGATCATTCAAACTGATACAAAAACACCATAAACTCCACATCTGAGTGAAAAAGTCTTGGGTTTAAATGATCCACGAAAATAACTGAATGACTTTGAGTTTGAGTTTTACGGCGCATCGGCACGATAACGGCCACTTTGCGCCCCTCACGGTCTATTTGGGTACATTTTCTTTATTTGTGTTTCCTATTCAGAGCTGTTAAGTTTAATATAACAGAATTAAATACGTTCATATAATTTTAACACATTGGAAAATTTCTTTTTAAAAAAAAGTTGTTTTGTATTGATCTCGAAAAAGTTTTGTAAACGAGTATAAAAGTTATTAAATCAAACTGTAGATCTTAGCCTCTCTCAGAAAGGACAGGGTGCGTTGCGGGTTCACGTCAGAAAATAATAAATTCTTTCATGGATCCGCAGGCATAATTATATAGTGCCTTCTTCGGATATGCATGGAGTCTATGCATTCAGTTAAAATATGTTTTATTGATGGATGGCAATTGCATGCCACACATTCGGGGGTCTTCCCTCCTAAGTAAGAAACAGTGTGTGGGGTAGGTAGGACCCAGACCGAGACTACTAAGGACAAATGGTCCACAATGTTATTATCATTATGAATGTTTTATTTTTACGATAGCCTCACAAGATACTCAAAACACTTCGAGAAAATCTACATACACATACACTACACCTGTACATTTATCACGTACACTTCGTTTGTACATGTATAACAGATGCTAAATTTACGCGATTATTTCCATGAATGAAGAAATCTTGAAAATTAATGAAAAATGGTGATTGAGCATCACTGAATGAGCCACACTGTTCTAGGTTTTAATTCAAGATACCATAGCATAACATTCAAAATACTTAGACAAACTCGACATTCACCCTATTTCCACAACTGATGCTAAACCATGCAAGATTCCGCTCGTGAAGGATTGGGAGGTGTCCTTACTTGTGCCAAACTAGACTAGATCTAGTTTTTGAGCCTGAGTTTGGAGAAAGCGCGTCGACAGGATAACGGTCACATTGTGCTGGGAAGAAGCAAGGCGACCGATAGAATTCTAGCAGACTGACAGGACAGAAGGAGACCCCACAATAAGCACCCACCAACCCGCCTGCGAGCTAAACTGGGGTTAATGTTCTTTCTATTTCTCTGATGTTAACATTCCGGGCTGATCTTTCATTTCAATGCCCACTTGTCTGAAGCCGCACAGTTACCATGATTATTCTTAAAAGAGCAGCAAAATATTATGAAAACAATTTTTCAACAACACCAGACAATGATTTCAGTTTTTCTATCCTGCTTTTTTCATGATTGTCACGAGCAGAGTTAGGGTCTTGGGGATGTTACGACTGCACGAGAGGCAGCTAACTCACACTCGGACACAACCACACAAGAAAAGTACTAAATAACTAGAGCGTATATATGTCAGGCCGGTCAGGCCATAGTTTACATAAATATTAATAACAAAACAAAAGACAATAGAGGTATATATTCAAACCAAAAAAACTCTAATTAATAACTTAACCAATGATATTCATGTAACTATGGAGGTACTGCAATCAATAGCAAATAGGTATATTATACGAAACTAGATATCAATTTAAAGTGACAGTTGAGTCGCCACTGGCCAGTCGCCAGGCAAACTCTCCATAAATCATATGGGCTTAAATGTTAGGAGAGCCCAGTACGTTCAAAGCCTACAGAAGCACTCTTCGGCTTGTAGGTAATTTAAGCAGTTGCCAAAAGACTATATTTTATGCACAATCACTATTCAATTCATCAACAATGTGCTATATTATTCCACTCATACTATGGCAATAGATCTATGATACAGGACACTCGTGGTCGAGTGCCAGCTGGGGTTTCCTTAGTCTTCCTATGAGGCTGTAGTTCTCTCTCTATCTCCGATCTCTATTATACTTGAATAAATAAGATATATTACCATTGCTCACGCCTACTGGTAGGCGCGAACATCAATGTAGCGCAGCGTGGGCTTTCAAAGGTCAGCCCACTCAGACCTTTCTTTCTAGAGCTCAGTCAGTCCGTTAGCAAGGACTTCTTAGTCTTCAGACCACACAGTTCAGGTACTGGCCAACCGGAGATACTTCACGAAACGATGCTTCTCTCGTCTGTATTCCCCAAATCTGAACGTTACACGATGTTATATACTATCTAACTACCCAGCGTGCTAGTCCGCTGGCCCAATTAGTTCAGCTATCTCATAGGTCGAAACCTTCCACCATTTTAATTGTAGTAATACGTCTGCACTATTCTACCAGCCAGTTAACGTGCAAAAACTTGTCTAGTCATACTTAACAATGTCAACTGTCCCCACCTTGTTTCACCCCTACTCCATTACTTATTAATCACGAACATTAAAGCCGACAAGCGTGACTCTAGCAGTTTAACTTTACATTTATTTACTCACCAACTATAATTTGGCGAGGACCGTTCAAGGCCACCAGCCAATTTCTCATGGCCCTGGTAAACAACAACAACTCACTCTCTGCGTGAGTTTTAACAATATCCGAATCATGACAATGATTCCTCTGTTTTTTCCCCCCGATGTATTCAAAACTTTGCTGTGTTAGCAACAAAGCGACTGTATTTGATATTTGCACGGGCAAGGTGATCTAGTGTTGTCCCAAATCTATGACAAACTGAACGTTTCCATGGTGACGGATTGATTTCAATGTGTCTATTTTAAACTGCCACGTGCGTTATCCAGTTCAAAACGTTTATTTGCAGATTACAAACTCCTTGTTTGTCTTTGTCAGCACCGTATCAGATTTTGCAATGTAACGTGATCGAGGAAGACCAACTGGCGACAGGCAGATCGATTGAAAGACAGAGGCAGACACACAGACAGACAGACGGATGAACGGATGTACAGTCAGGCAGAGAGGGACACAGACAGACACAGAGGGACGGACAGACAAACACAGATAGATAGATAGATAGATAGATAGATAGATAGATAGATAGATAGATAGATAGATAGATAGATAGATAGATAGATAGATAGATAGATAGATAGATAGATAGACCGATCGATGCGATATAGATAGATAGATAGATAGATAGATAGATAGATAGATAGATAGATAGATAGATAGATAGATAGATAGACAGACAGACAGACAGACAGACAGACAGACCGATTGATGCGATAGATAGATAGATAGATAGATAGATAGATAGATAGATAGATAGATAGATAGATAGATAGATAGATAGACAGACAGACAGACAGACAGACAGAAGACAGATAGATAGATAGATAGATAGATAGATAGATAGATAGATAGATAGATAGATAGATAGATAGACAGATAAATAGATAGATAGATAGATAGATAGATAGATAGATAGATAGATAGATAGATAGATAGATAGGTAGATAGATAGATAGATAGATAGATAGACAGACAGACAGACAGACAGACAGACAGACAGACAGACAGACAGACAGACAGACAGACAGACAGACAGACAGATAGATAGATAGATAGATAGATAGATAGATAGATAGATAGATAGATAGATAGATAGATAGATAGATAGATAGATAGATAGATAGATAAATAGATAGATTGGCTGGTCGCGACAACAGGTGAGTCAGGGCGGGGTGTAGAAGGAAACGACACACAAAAGACTGTATTTCGAGACAAAATAACACAAATTATTAAGAAAACGACGGCAAAACACGGATAAATACACAGTGAAGTCTGCATCACTCACCAAAATATAATTGAAGCACTATTATAAAATTCTGTGGACTGCGTCTAGATGGTAAACAACATGTTTAGACTTTAAAAACACTTTGTAAACATCAGTAAAACTCAGTCCGGTCTAAACAAAGTGGGCGTAGCAACCCCTTGCAATCCAGTGTATGTGTCAAGTGTCTCGTAATGGCCCATAACTCAGCTTCCTTGATCGTTCTGTTACCACTTGTAGACAACGTGCTCTCTCTTTCTTCAACCCCCCCCCCCCCACACACGCACCTCTAAAAAAAACCCATCATATTGAGGCATTAAATTATAGAGAACAACTGGTCTACAGTTCGAGTGCCCGCTAAAACAAAGACACATTGTGTTATTCATTATCCTCCCGCGGTCTTATCATTCTGCTATTCTGTCTATTGTCTTGTTTCTTCCTGGCACAATGAGACCGGTCTCGTGACGACGTGCTTTCTCCAAACTCAATCGTCTGTCTGCCTGCCTCTCTCTCTCTCTCTCTCTCTCTCTCTCTCTCTCTCTCTCTCCGAAGAATATCATTCCGACTCAACAGCCAGAGATAGATCACTATTACACCAGTATTTGGAAGAAGGAAAAAGGTACACCGTTGTTTATACAAGTGTAACTAGGCAATGCCACCACTCTAGATGAAATAATCCACTTCTCAATAGCGAGAGGCAAATCATACGCCAGTATTTGGAAGGAGGAAAGAAGTGCACCGTAAATTATACCACTGAGCAATGCCACTACTCTGGATGTAATAATCTACTACACAGATCTGCAGGTCAGTTCTGTTGAAAGCATAGGCGAAATGTTGAGTGGCCTATTTTCCTACTGGCCACAAACTGACCCAGAAAGTCTCAGTCCTTAAGTTAATGGTCAGCAAATTAATCATCATCACTGACTTACGGAGGGACTGAAAATGGACGCCGGTGGATGGAAGGAACGGGCATGTCCCCTCTCCCTCCTCTTAATCCGTTTCATTAATGATATGTATTTTTATGTTCGCTCCTTTTATTCTGCTCACGTATTTGCACAAAATACCATGCAAATTTTCCTATTCTTGACTCTGACTCTCTCTCTCTCTCTCTCTCTCTCTCTCTCTCTATCTATCTATCTATCTATCTATCTATCTATCTAACAGATATTGTTAGATAGCATATTATGCATTCTCGCATTGTCCACTGACTGTCCTTCTCAGATTTTCAAGTAGCCCCTCTTCACACTAATTTAAATTCAAGACAGCTGCCACCCACCACTATTTAACTTTTTCTAAGATAAGCATAGATGTATAATATGCCTTTTCTCTCGACAAGACACAGAATTTGGCAGCCACTATGTATAACGTCACTCAGCTTACGGGCTACTCCATGACTGTCACAATTAGGAAATGTTGTATAACGTGCAAAAGTAGTTGCTCCGTCACACTTACGCCGCCCCTCCCTCCCATGTCAATTAGTTCTACCGTAATGCGATTCCCCCGTTCTGATCCCTTTGGGGACCATCTTCCTGTAGCTTCCACCCTTGCAATTTTTATCATAAGTTTCATTCTGTTCATTTATATTCGCCTTCCCCCAACCCTACCTTTGCGGTTCATGCATTAATAAGATGTACACTCCTAAATTTCCACTGATTTGTCTAATTATAACAATTACCTAAGTGCCGCTCGTAGAACGGTGCTCACGTAGTCACAACCAAATCTCCAACCATATTTTTCCGTTCTATTTGATGAAAATCCGTTTTGTTGTGTGTGTGCTTTTTTTTTTTTTTTGCAGCTCAAATAATTTGGAAATGGACGTGTTCACGTAATTTATCATCAAATATTGGGGTAGTATGCAAAGTTTCATAAATTTTGGTCACATGATCACACAGTTTGGGGTGCTTGCATGTTCACCCTCTAGCTCCACTATACATTGTAACATCATTGTATTCTCGAGATTTGGCCCCACTTTCTAACATCGACAATTATGCCAAATTTCTGACATAAATGTATATAGTCTACAGACTTCTGGTTACCATTCATTCCGCACCGTCTTCCATCGCATCCTATTACTGCGTGTGAGCAATGAACCGTCACCTAGGTGGAGTTTAAAATTGCTTTCTGTGAGTCATCCAAATCATCGTCGTGACCGAATGCACTGCTGTAGACATCACTGCCCAGAGGAGGACTGGATGGTGACATACATTCACCAAGACCAATGTCATCTCTGTCTGCCTGTCTTCCGTCTGTCTATCTTGTCTGTCTGTCTGTCAATCTATCTAATGGGGGATCTATCTATCTACCTATCTGCCTGTCCGCCCGCCCGACCGCCCGTCGATCCATCTATCTATCTGTCTGTCGGGGCTCTATCGAGACTCTGCCTGACTGTCTGTTTGTCAATCTGTCTGTCTGTTCTTTCGTATGGGACCTGTCTCAATTATATCTGTCATTTGTCACGTGACCTCTCTAGCTGTCAACCAACCCACCATTCTGTCAATCTCTCTCCCTCTCTGTCAGCTGTACCTCCCATAGTCTTTCCCTACCATTACAAAACCTCGGCCACTGTTTCCTTTCTGTCTCCTCGTTTCCCTGGGTCCGCTGAGACGTGAAAAGTCACCGTGTAACACTTGCACTACTAACAAAGGAGGTCATGCTGACGAGTGAGCTATCTGTCCATAGCAAAGTTGCAGGACGTGGCACAGTTGGGTCTACGAGTTGACATAGGTTAGCAGGTCTACTGATCTCGTGTGAGGTCAAGCAGGAAAAATCTGGAGGGGACCATAGGATCCACAGAGCTACAGCTACAGTGGTGGTGTCTTTTCATTCAGACTCGTGGGGGAAGTGGTTGGGGGTGAGGAATGTGGAGATTAGAGAAACAGATTGGTTTGAGGGGAAAGAGGGAAAGAGAAGGGGGTAGATACACACGCAGAGACAATAATTTTGGAGGACGGCGGAGGAACAACCTGTGAAATACCGGTAGACTATGTGACAAAGGTGCATAAAGTTGGAGGTTGCTTTTATTTGTCTTTGTTGTTGCTTCTTTTTTTTTTTCTTTTTCGAGGAGGTGGGGGTTGCACAGAAGTCCAGGCTTTTTTCCCCGAGGGGGGGGGGGGGGGGGACATACACAGAGATTTCGAAGGCAGAGGAGGAGCAACGACATCAGACATGTGAACATGTGGCGTTGTTTGTTGTTGTTGTTGTTGTTTGAAGGGGGGTTGGGGGGTGGAGACAGACAGAGAAGAGAAGGGCTTACCGCACACACAACAAAAAAAAAAAACGAAAAACCAATGGCACAGTAACAAACACAAAGAAGATCAAAGACCGGGGGAGAAAAGAGAGAAGGCTTTACCGCCAAACAAACAAATGGCAGAATAATGCACACAAACAAGTAAAGACAGAGCGACAAGCAGACTGGCACTGAGAGTGGTGTGGCACGTGGTGAGGGGGTGACAGAACTAATCTTGTGATACCAATGTGTCGTCAATCAACATAATGAACAAATGAATGGCACGACATGTCACACTCATAAATAAATAAACACATTATGTGCGCCCTGGCAGGGAACAACGTGTCGCTGCCCTCGGTGTTAATTACGAGGTCACGAGTTCTTGCACTCACAGAAAGATAGAGAAAGACCAGGGTCAATCAATGACAAAACAAATCAAGTAAATGGGTTTAGTGATGATAAATCTGTTTGAAACCAGCGAATTAAATTCAACACTATTCTTTTTTTATAAGAATGAGCGTGATCGACATCGATTTTGCGAAAAACTGTCCGTTATTTGATTTTTTGCATGGGTGGAAAACTATTGCTTTTGTTGTCTTTGTTGTTGCTGTTCTTGTTATTGTTGTTGTTGTTGTTGTTAGTTATTGGGATGATTTAGAGTTTGCATCTTTGCGCTTTGTAAAAAATAATACTTGGGCCGAATTTTTAAAACAAAACAATACAAACAAACAAAAAGATTTTTTAAAAAAATTTTTTTTAAAGGGGTGTGCGAAACATTAAAATGTAGGGTTCATTTTCAACAAGAAAACAAATGGTGCATATTCAGCCAACAATACTCCGCGTACTGAAGGTGAAATCTACAATTGTTAATTTTTTTAATTTTTTTTTTAATTGTGTTTAGCAAAGGTTAGTTCTGTAGAAAGAGTCTCTTAATACATCCGTTTACTTATTATTTTCAGCAAACAACAAAGGAGCAAACTCAAATTCGGCTATAGTGTAACAAATAAAAAATTAAAAAATCAGCTCTATAAAAGGTTCAGTGTAAATTGGAACTTATAGAAAATTTGGAATAAATACAGTTAAATTGCTGTTGATTCCGCTCATTCTAAAGAATGACATGCAACAAATAGTGGACGATTTCTCTCTCTCTCTCTCTCTCTCTTGTGAGATCATTATGTGTAATACTATAATAATAATAATTAACAAACGAGAAATAATACGACTATGAGAATTTCTGTATTAAGCGAATGACTGACTGATAAAGGCAGTTCTAAGTGGGAAGAAAGCGCAAAATGCCGCGAGACTGTACGTAAGTCACGGAGTGAATACACAACTGTGCAACAGAATCCGAACAGTTGAAACAAGAGACCGGCGGCAAAGGACGCTGCTAGGATAACCACTAATTATGTTGTTTAATTACTACAGTTCTATGACTCAATGATCCATGGAATGGTAACAAAGTGCAGGAGCAGAAGGGCCAAAAGCTGGTGCAAGTAAACGACCAATCGTGTTGTGCTAATCAGGTATTCTATTGAAAAATTCCAAAGTGCAGTTAAGTTAGAACATTACAAGTGGTTGCATTGTTTTAGCTCTTAATACACAAAGAACAGATTTTTTTTTTTAAAAAAGGCCAATTTAAAGATTCTTTTTTTGGTTTAAATATGGACATCTTAATCTTTGATGTTTTTGGACTTTAAAGGGGTTGGGGATTGGAGGGGGGGGGGGATCATTCTAAAATCAGAACGTCTCCCAGCCAGCTGCTGGCAGACAAACTATGCACATCATAATTTCCTATACTCCCTTCGTAAATCCGGGAATACCCATCACAGCTTCTGCCAGCATTTATTTCTTGAGTGTACATTTTGCTGCCAGCAATTTCTTGGCTGTACATTTTGCTGACAGCAACTGGCTGTGACGTTCCAGGCTTCGTATGATACCCAACTCTCATTTCTATGAGATAACGTGCAAAAATGCTGCTGTCACTTTGGTGACGTTCTCACTTTTGCTTTTGAAAACACACACTGCGTGCAATCCCCATTTCTCACTAAACTGACAAGTGACACATTAAGAAACTGCCCAATTAACCGAACACTAAAGCCCAAGTTCCAACCTACTGTTCTCACTTTACAACTTTTTACAACTTGTCCGTTCTCCCACCCCCACCTCCCATTTCGTACTTTGGCTAAATTTTATTGGCCATGGTGTAAGCGTGAAATGTTACTGCCAGTGCACACAACACTTATTATTCTAAAGTTATAATGGGGCACTGATGCTTAAAATAACTAGGCCATTCTCGTCCTAAGGGTCTCGCCTCCATGCACATCGGTGTCATTCAAACAGCAATCGACTGAATTTAGTCTGTCAAGGGTTCTCACAGTGGATGATTATACCGATCTCTATGTCACAAATCCCAGACTGGGAGATGTAATAAGTTATGACAGGACAACAATCACGAACAAACAAGTTAACACTTAACAGAACAATCCATCAGACTCACACATTTATTAACCATAATTATACAAATAATAGCGCAATTACATACATTATGTTATTGAAATCAACTGCCGTACAACGGCCTTATTCTCACACACACTCTCCCTCGGATCCACAATCCGGTAGTTACTCCTAAAGGCACTTCGGCCTCAGCCTCTCCCCTCAGGGTCTTAATAGCACATTAATAATTTACTGGCACCGCAGTCTCTCAATATCACCTTCCTACTGTCATACAACTTATCAGTTCACTTGCCCATCATCATGGCAATAATATAGTATCTCATTCACTCTCATATCTACGTCCCTGTCCGTGGCCTGACTGCCACGACTTTATGTGCTTCTACTGTCCTGCACTGACAGCCTCACTTCTGGCCTATGTCTGGCCTCCGGCCCTATGCTGGCCTATCACTTGTGCTCATCGAGGTGGCTCTTCGGCCCGTCCCCGACACCTACAAGAATAACATTACATTGGTATAATACCCTACCATTTCTATTCGCTCCACCTCTCCTTACAATCCATGAAGCGTACACACACTAGTTCACCTTTCACTCACCACACATCTTACGGTAACACACCTCCATCGGAGTACACACTACTCACTCGCGCTACAAATCCATGAACTCACTTTCATCTATCGCTCGTGGCGCACATTGCTATATCCAATATCAAGGACTTCCACATTCCTCACCTATACTTATTTACATCATGGTAATAGACGAATATAATATAATACATCAATCATAATAATCAATCAACGTTCTACATACCAGTCATTACTGGAAAGACTCTTCCACTAGTCTTCTCGACTGCTCCCTTTCCGCCCGATGGGCTCTTATTCACAGGTCCGCTCCGTCCGACCTTCTAACTTGCAGTGATAGTAATATCGCGCTTTCGCCTCATTCAGACCCCCCCCCCCCCACTACTCACAACAGCACGCTTAACTTGCTGTCTACTGTGAGCCCTTCTTACTCTACACCCGCTCTGTAGCAATCCCCTTAATTGCACTCACTCCACTCGTGACACTCTAGCGACCATGCTACTTTCAAATATTCCTCAACATATCGAAGACAACATAAAAAGAAGACGAAAACAGAAAGAGAAGATACATTATGCTTGTGCTTGGTGTGTGTATGGGGGTGGGGGTGGGTTCATTGTTGCCAACCAGCATAAAGGATAGTCTCTGTTCCATGACCTCCACTATATCGTTAGTCCTCTCCCTCTCTCTCCCTCTGTCAAATGACGGAAAAGGTAAATGATTTAACACCAGTGTCACGAACACAATGAAAGCTAACTGCTCTGTAAACAGCAATTCTTCTGGCGAGGTCACAGGTAAAACAACGCAGCTTTGGCCAAACCACAAACCTGCCTGGCGCTTCAAAATGGTGCACTAAATTTTGCCCTTTTGTTTTCAAATGGAAGCCTGTCTTTCCCCACCCCAACCCCCTTTCGTACTTCACTTTCATCCTTGAACTTCACGCTTCACGTCGAACGTAGCTCCACAAAAACTACTCGGGACTTCTTCGAACAAAAAGCCCTCTAACTATTGTCAATGGTGGTCTCCGCGTAATGGAATACATCGTAGCTCAAAAAATAAATTAAGATGACAAGATAAATATAAGGGGCTTTCCACGGAAATGGTAACCTCAAAACGAACTTCCAGACTTCATATTTTTCTTACAGTAGCAGCAAATCATGCAAGAGGAATGACTAATCCTCAGAATAATATGAAAGTAACTTCCGTTCATTTGACGACGGTACGAATTCAGTAACTGTTACCTAGCAGCCGTCTTGATTTTAGTTGTTTTGGAGAGAGAAAGTTCAGCGGGCTGGAAAACACCGATAGGTTTTCTGTGTCATTAATCAACAATTACAAAGAGATTTACAGCCCTCGATTGACCACGATTGAATCATGAATGCAGTGGAGTACAAGCTAAGATACTAGAAACTAGATCAATTCCAGTATCTTTGGTACAAGTACTTAAATGAATCCTACCCTGCCAGCAACCCTATGGAAATCCGATGCCTTCAAAAATTAAAGTTTGCACCGTATAGGAATGACTTTGTTCTTACGTATATCCGCCAGCTACGACGTCGAGCCGAATTTGGTTCGGTATTGGGAACCCGCTCCTACAAGTGATCTTACCTATCCTACGGTAACGGAAATCTACGTCGGATTGATGCAGTAATGCTGGCTGTGATCGTCTTTTTTATTTCTCCCTTTGCGCTGGCACAGATATACATGGATGGCGCACATTTCGTTTTGTTTTATTTTAATGCCATCTCCAAAATGTGCAAATGGAAATTTGTTAACTCTGCAAACTCTGCAAAATGAAAAATTATACCGATGATAATTAATAGATCCACCGCTACTTCCACGCGTTTAGTACGCGATAAATAGACAACGGGATGTCTGCACTATGAAAACGACCTGTTCAGTGTGAATGCAACAGATATTGGAAGGGATGCACAATGAACAAGCAGCCCTTGTCCCATTTCCCATGGAAAATCCACGTTTGAAATTTGAATGGTATGCCATCAAACAATGTTTTTTTCCGCTTGAGTGCGATTGCGCTCTTCAGTTTGGGTTAGTGAACACAGGGGCAACTTCGGCGCGCTGGTACTACTACAGTTGTATTAGAAGATACGAGCAAGATGCATCTAGCAAATTCTTTGCACCATGCCAAACCGTAACAAAGACCAATCAACTTTATTGTTACATCAC
Source organism: Onchidella celtica (assembly GCA_963931925.1). Classification (NCBI taxonomy): domain Eukaryota; kingdom Metazoa; phylum Mollusca; class Gastropoda; order Systellommatophora; family Onchidiidae; genus Onchidella; species Onchidella celtica. The sequence continues at coordinate 34,708,661 of OZ007572.1, forward strand.
AATTCCCCGCAGAAGACAAAGATGCAGTATATAGTAACGCTGATTTTCGATCAGCAATTGTGCAAACGTACAGAGAGGAGAAGAATTAAATTTCCGATCATGTTTTTGGACCGTATTCAATGAAAATGCATTTTGTATGTGTGTGTTTGTGTATGCGCGAGCGTGTGTTTGTGCGTGTGTGTGAGAGAGAGAGAGAGAGAGAGAGAGAGAGAGAGAGAGAGAGAGAGAGAGAGAGAGAGAGAGAGAGAGAGAGAGAGAGAGAGAAAGGGGGGTGGAGAGAGAGAGGGACTAAAAAAAAATCGTAAACATGTAATATTACTTATTAGGCCTATTGACTAAGTTTGTCCAAGATGAGTGTATCCACATAACTTTTATCGTCAAAAATTGCGCCAGTAACACAATTTCATTACGGATTTGTTGTGGAGTTATGAAGTTTTACTTTTAGGCGCTTACATGTCCACCCTCTAGCTCCACTAAAGTATGACGATTACAGTTTGCACCATGGTTTGCAAAGTCAGGAAATATAATCACAGTACGCTGCTTGCCCCCCACACATCAGCTGCCAAATAAAAATCGGTCACGAAAGTTCAAGTACACTCAATAAAACGGCATAAATTTAACCTCTCGGTAATCTATCACAATATGGCCTGACTATAATTATGCCTATCATATAGCCTGCGTATTTGATGACTAGACCCCACTGACCCAGAGCAAGCCCGTGAATCTGACGATGTGAGGGTGTCGTAAAAGGCATATATAACAAATGTACAGATCAATGTTGTCATATAGGAGATCCTGCTGTATTGCTTATAACTGGTCCCATGATGAAACCACCCAGGTGTAGTATGTATTAGCACAAACGCAAATGACAACTTTTGTTCTGCCATAATTATATTCTACGAACTCCTTGCACGAACGTTATTATTGTTTTAATGTTTTATCACTAATATCATTACCATTATTATTGGGGGCGGCGTAATATTTCAAATATTTATTAAAAGAACCAAAAATGTAGAACAAAGGATTGCTCTTCACGCAAAACCAGTTTATTCCTCTGCTGTGAAACTAGATCCTACACACTTGTGCGGTTTCACCATAAGGCCAACGATGTGCGACATTGCACTTGATTCAACAGAGACAATGTATCATTCTTCGACCGACAGCATGAGTCATAATAACAATCCCGCCCCCCTCCGCTCCCCAGGCTTTTTCTTGTTGTCCGGGGTTTAACTTCCCTGGGCAGTATCAGTGGGAGACTCAATCTCTGTTCTCATCTCCTTGCAATAGGCCTGGTAAAATCAAAGATATTTGAAATTCTATCTAGTGTCTTTGGTAAAATCAAACATACAAGACACGCTTGTATCTAGCACTTTTCTGCTGTGTTACAGAAAAAGAACGCATCCATCATTTTGGGTCCGTTTCACTTTTTAACAACGTACAATAAAATGAAACATCTCTCTCTCTCTCTCTCTTTTCTGTCTTGAATAGTTTTGCACGGTTAATAGGTTTTTGACCATAACATGTAGGAAATTGAGCAAAGACTAAAGCAGAGTGCGGCGCCAAATGATTTTTTGTGTCTCCTGTAAAAATCTGGTTTTGGCATGCTACTCCATAACACGACAGCTTTGGTAAACTCCCACACTGTTTCTCAACTTTACTATCACTTTGTGCCTCCCATAAAAGGCTGTCGATGTATTCAGTGGCCTTTTAAAAAACCACTTTCTTACTACCAACTCCGGAAAGTTACAAGAATCCTAAATCCACACCTCCACAAGGGACCTTAAAGGAAGTTAGAAAGTCGGGTGAACGTGTGGCAAACAAAGAACCTAAATGATGTCACCACGCAATAATATAATTATGTGACACCGGTAAAAAAAAAATGATTTCAAAACTTTCTAGCGGTGAGGGTTTTTTTTATTTCCCTTGCATTATATACACAGTATCATCACTTCTTTGCCGGCATGCAGCTTCTATGGAATCAATGTTTTGTTTTCAAATGTTACTAAAGATAAGGGCCAGGGCTTGAATTTCGGGAATACAATATAATAGGAATAAAACGCTCCAATGTTGAGTAACTTCGATAAATTTTGTGACTGCCAGTCTCCAATTCGCATACCCGGCCAGAATAACCTTCTAAGGATTAGCATTGCCACAAGGGCAGAGCAAGAATCCGAGGAGAATGGGGAAAAAGGGGGGGGGGCGCCCGCACACCCGTTTGCTGTCTTTCGAAGTGGTCAATAATCCGTCCGGTTCAGCTGAAAGGAATTCATAATAAAGTCTCTTCTGGCAGTGGTGGTGTTAATTCCTTCTATCAAAGGTTACCTGTCCCCATTCAAGGTGCGACCCCGCCCCGTCCCAACCAATGTTTGATTTCTCTGCTGTACGTCTCTCGCTTTTCACAACATCCGCAGGACGTGTCAACTATTCTATTATCTTTCCTTGTTGCCACTCCGTGCCTTTTTTGCCCTCACCCCATCTCTCCCATTTGGCCGAAACAAAAGACAATACATGTACAAACAAAAGCTTGCAGCCAATCAGGTTCTTAGTGTTGGCTGAATGAGAAACTAACTAACGTGCTGATGACTGGAAACTGTACAAAAGGTATGTTTGTTCTGTCAACTCTACTGCCCTCCCATCCTCACCACCAAAAGCCACCCATCTTTCCCCCATTCCTCATTTCTTTCTGTTGTTCCTACAGCACCGGTAGGCTATCTGACCACATTCTCTCTGGTTGACTCAGATCGGACACGCGTTTGCACATCACACACTCAGCAGCTGATGTGACACGGCAGGCTTGTTCCTGGCTATGACATAGTCGTAAAGACTACATGTACTCAACTCTTATACGTCTCTCTCTCTCTCTCTCTTTCTCATTATAAAACCGTCATTGCTTTCCTGGCATTCAAATAAATACGTGTACCACTTCGTTTGATTGTGTTTCTTTTCCCAACAATCTCTCTCTCTCAAAAAAGAACTGTCTTTCATGTGACCATAAGTCATAATAATTACTGTTACAAACTATTAGTTTGCTGTTAGAAAATGACACAGTAATACGAGAAGGCCACTGTTGCAAATTTCAAATGGACGAAATTTCTGGAGAAATATATAACAACTGATTAACACAGAACAAATCTGCACTCCACAAATAATTATTGTGGTCGTGCGCTGCCCCACTCTCCCGTCTCCCGCCCACATCAGCCTGCAGATTACATCCAACTTATCAATGTTTTAATCATGGATAGCCATGCAAAGAAAGGAAAATCCGAGAGGAAATGTGACTAATAATTTCCAGAAGTAAAAATGTCTGCTCACAGTTAATGAACGAAATAATGCCTACATAAATGATACCTGCTGAAATGTCCAACTTGCCCTAACTTCAATGTCCACAGTTTTATCTATCGAAAACATTAAAACATTTACCTCAATTCAAAACAAAACAAAATTCAAAAGACCATGATTTCCAGAAGAAAGAAGGAAAAGAGTTCCATACGCCCAGACCAGCCAGTAAAGACCATGCCACTCCTAACCCCAAACCTTTCCTTAACCCTGTCCTTATTATTCCAGACCCCAAACCTCATCTTATCCCCTAAGGCTAATTTTACGCCTTACCCTTTCAATCCGAAAACAAAAAGAAAACCTATTTAAAAAACTGTAATTGTTCAACCTGCTGGGGCTGCGCGAACTTTTACCGAAAGAAGTCTGCTCGCTCCAAAGCTTAAAACTTTCTTAGTACATGCACCTAAGATGTGTCTAGTATTTACAGTCCATTTAATTCCAAAAGTAGAGCCAAATAGATCGGGAGTTAAACAACAGGACACCTATCTCACTGGGATGTTGCTGAATGCACATACACACTGGATAATTAATTTAAGACCCGAGAAAATATTGTAGTTGTTGTTGAGTTTCTTAATGCAGAAGAAATGTCCGAAAGCAAAGTCATGGGAGAGAGAAAGAGAATGGGGAGAGGAATAAAAGTAATCTATAACTATGGTACTGATAGACACAGTAACTTCAATTCTCCTTAATTTATGAGTTTTCAACGAAGCAATAAACTGCCAACATAGGAAAGGCAGTGCTTTCATCATACTTAGCTTCATTTAAAGTCTCAGAAGATTCTGAATTACATATTAAACTACAGCCAGGAGTTGACAATTCAATCATTTTATATTATGAAACAAGACAAAGTTCCTGCTTTATCAGAGGATTTTAACTATCAGACTCTTGTATTAAACTGAGATTTGACTATAAATATCTTAATTAACTTCCATTTCAGCACTTTTTAAAGGACCTTAGTTAGTATTCATAGAATAGACAAGGTCTACATACTTTCATATTAAATAATAAAAAGCAGATTTCATGTCTAAAGATTATAAATACACATCTAAGTAAGTTCCAACTTAACTGGAGCAGACCTTTATTTTTGTTTCATGACCAAAATCACAGTTTCCTTTAGTTACAAATCAGGTTACGACTATCATCAGCGTCACATAAACTACCATTATCATTACTACTGACTAACGTCATGTCACACACACATGTCAGTGTGCTAAACAACTAAATATAACTTGCTTTTTGACACGTCCTGACAAAAACTTAGTGTGAGTGCTACTCAAGAAGCTCCCCGTGCAATTTTTGATACAACAAGAAAGGCCTTGATGCAAAAATCAAATTCAAACAAATACGGTGCATTGAAGAAAAATTTTACACATTATTTCAATGAATGGAAAACATGAGAGAAACACACTGAGGAGTGACATGCAGCGGCTGTAACACTTTTTTTTTTAATCATGCAGGACAGATTTGAGAGGAAAGAAAACGCATCCAAAAGAGTACTGTAATTCCATGACCTGTCAAAATGGTCTGGTATCTAGGCTACATTCTGTCTCAATGAAATTGAGGACAAATATTGAGAACATCTCTCTGAATCATAAAATTGGGAGGGGTTCCATATGGGTCACACTCTATGGAAATTACAAGGGGGGGACGTAAGGAGCATCCGTGGGCGGGGTTTTGTAGGGGGGCAGTGGGAGTGTTAGTCTTCTAGGTGGATGTTTTTATTATAATATAAGCGCTGCTTGATAATCAACACTCAAACATGAAATATGCCTCAGACCAAATTTGTGTAACTCGTATGGTAGCCTACTCCTTCCATATAGTGCTTCCTTTTCTGTCACATAATTACATGTAGGCGAGGGCAGCTATACTTATACAATGTAATGTAACTGTGCTTACCTTGAGTTGTTGAATGTTTGCAGGGCCTACTGTGGATGTTGTTTCAACACTAATCCAGAATCACTGTGAAATCATTCGTTCTGATTTAATGTAGGGAAACACTCAAACAGTCCGTGATTTACAAGTTTCATTTCTCACAAATTCACATTCTGAATGTGTTCACTCCTACAACTGAACATAGAATTAGAATATAAATCTATAAATGTCAGCTCAATTCAAAATGCTAGAATCTAGGCCTACTGCTGTACTGGTCGATCTAGACTAGATCTGATCTAGATATAGATTATGTCTAGATTTTAGATACAAAGAAGACAAAGGCCTGACCACTTATCTCCCGGTTTACCAGATTTCTACAAAATTTACCGATGTGCGTAGGCTACTTCATGGGGGTGTGGCTTTGCTTGCAACATGAACACACACCTACAAGACGCGTAGGCTAGTGAACCGATGAATCAAACCTTGTGGCCCTTTACTGAAAGCTTACGACAGTCATGAGAGATAATGTAAACACACATCACCGATAACAACAAACATAATAGTATACTAGCGCAGCTGGTCCTTCATCCCGTGACCCACTAGATCCAGATCTGTGTGAATAACACAGGTAACACACAAAAGCAGTCACACTATAAAAATAGACGTCCCACTGAAATAAACACTGTCCCGTTGAAAGACAGGGGAAGTCACTCAAGAATACACCGTGCCTTTTGACACCTGTCCCATCACGAAGCACATCTTTAAGTCTCCCGGAAAAATTATATCCTATAAAACCATGCACTGGTTCGCCTTGCAAACATCTCAACGCTAAGACAATCAAACATTATTTTGGAACATTTGAGCCAGATACATGTCACAGTCTTCACATTTCAAAAATAGAGCTATTCACTGTGTTATGAATTTCATGTCTGGTGTTTACCAGGTATTCAGACAGTCTGCAGTACAAATTATTTGACGGTCCGGAAACAGACATAAACATTGATCTCGATTTCTGTTAGTGGAAGATTTCCAGGTAATGGGGTTATTATCTGAACTGAATCAGCATCCTTACTTGGATTTGAATATAAAGTCATGACGCAAGTAGAGAAAAAACATTTAATGTTTGTCATTTGTGGTTAAAGCTACTTATGGACGACTTTGTTACATTAGAAAAGAAAAAAAAAAAAAAAAGATAAATGTAAGTGCTAGTGTGTTCGTGAATCAATTTAAGGAATTGGAGTATTCCAGCGTGTCATGAATATATAACATTTGCCCAAGTCATTTTCATCCTGTTTGTTTCGTGAAATTTAAAAAGTTCAGGTATTGCAGACACTTCCAAGGTTTTGTACTAGTTTCCATTTCGTGAGACTTACGTACCTGTGCAGCATTTGTTATAAAAAGCATAGGTGAGAAATAATTTTACTGCAGTGAAATAAGTGTGCAAGCCACTTCGATAGTCTACTTTGTTTTCTGAATATTGTATTTTCACTTCAGCCAATGTGGTCCTTTCACTGTTTACTGTCCTTTCTATGAATAGATTTGACCTGTCCATAGATTAGTCCATTCTAGGGGGGCGGAATTTAGTTTACCAATAAGTTGTTTCGTTTATAATTCTGACATAAAATATGACTCATGCTTGCAATAGAAAGTGTTATTTGAAACAATGTACTTCTCTGTATGTTTTATAAAACCTTCACTGGGATTTTGATAAAAGATACTCTGAGCTGTAATAATATTACTTCCCCTTGGATATAATGAGGTCACTTGAATCGCCATTTTTTACTTCTACGTCAGTTCCTGTAGTCGCCATCTCGACCTTCGTATTGTGTGGTTGGAGGCAGAAGAATGGACAATCACGAAGATTATTTGGACGCCTTAACAGGTATTAATAACCTTAGAACATATATTTATGATAAATATAAGTTAGTTTACATCTACAATTCGTTCAGTTGGTATAACTTTTCTTTTTATCTCAACAGCCTATTCTAGAGACCCCACTCGGGAAATACCTCAAGTCCTCGAGCGGTATTTGAACGGAGTGGCGAAAAATGGGGAGACACTGTAAGTAGATCTAGATCTAGATCCAAATGTTTTAAGATTAGATCTGTGTATTTCTATTTGTATGTGCTCATGATCACATGAATTATATTTTCCTAGAAAGCCATCCAGTAAATTTACCAGTTGTCAGATGTTCTTTCCCTTTGTTGAGGTTGCCAGTGGTTTATGTCTACTGTGTGTTGTTGAAAGTAGGCCAATCGGGAGAGCCTAGCAAACGCACGTTGTCAAGTCCCAGAAATGCAACCTGAAGTCTGTGAATTGTTACACAATGAAAGCCTAACTAAGCAAACTGATTTTCATTCTGAAATTTAACCCCACCCAATCTTAATTTAGTGTCTTCTGGCCTTGTGTTTTCATTTTTTTGTGGGTTTTTTTTTATGTAATCTTTATGACTGTCTTAGACTAAGTTACAGTATTTCATTGTTCTGTAGGTGTGCCATTAATGACCATTCACTTTTACTTTTTAGTCACTGGTTTTAAGTCGAATTGGACTAGATCTAGATCTAAACAAATAAGGTTTAAAAGAATCCTGCCATAAATGTTCCTTGTTAACCCTTGTCCCATGTTGAGTGATGTCATCCACGTAACACCCCATGCGGGGATAGCCAGTCAGCCGATCGTTCACGTGTTGCCGATAACTCGGCAGTGGGGTCAGTCGGGTCCTTTTGAACATGTGTATGTGTTTACTTTATTAGGACGCAATAACAACAGTAGTGGTGGATAAATCTTAAGTGGCACCTATGAGTATAATAATGGGATAAAGTACGACTGATGATATGCAGTAAGTTCTGTTGTTAAGTGGAAGGCCCAAAATCAAGAAATTTTCTGCATTTACTAGCTATTTAACACACGTGTTATCCTTTTCCCAAGATCTCTGCGCTTTTTTTTTTGTCCGTAAGTCAGGCCATTCAGGTGAGCAAATTATTTTTTAAGTTAGGCGCTTAATTTACTGACCACATGTGTCGTGACATTGCCTTCTCCCTCCTCCACTATGTAAAGCTTTAACGTACTATGATGTTAGTTTTAGCAAGAGATTTGACTTCCAGCTCATAGAGTACATACTTGTGCTGAAAAGCAATTTAATCAAAGCAACACAACATCTCTCTACTTACCACATCAAATAAAGACAATGACCAACAACAAAGTCGGTCATTTTCTCCCAGTTTTCCCTGATGAAAAACCTACAGACAGATGCTCTTATGCAGCATGCCTTAGTATTACATCGGAATTCATAATTTTACACATAGAACAGTTTCTCAAATACGCAGATGGCCCCTTTCTTCTCATTTCACATGTAGACGACAACCAGTATCAAAGTAAAAGTTTCCCCAAGATTTTCCCCAGTTCGAACTTCAGACCATCAGTATTTTTACATGAGTATGACGAATAGTTGCATTGCAATAAAGTAATTGGACGATACCATTTTGTTAGACATAGTAGGGGTGACAAGATAGATAAACACATTTTGTGGGGGGAAAAAACGATAGTTGCGGCAACCAAATAAACAAAATACGAAGAGCAGAGTTGCTACAATATATTGGCCTCCCACAGGACCCGGTTTGCAGTATGTAGGCCACAGTATTGGCCTCGAGTGTTGCGCGAGGAGGCCAATATAGTGGCCTCCCGCAGGATGAGGGTGAAGATAAACCACATCGCCAACCTATAAATTATTATATTATAAATCACCTAGAGGAGAACCATATGAGTTAAAACATTTTAAGGATATATTACAAGGACTTGACTTTAGGAGCAGGTGGGGGGGGGGGGGGCAGTGTGCCCCTGGCAAGCTGGTCCTCTAGGTGGATGTTTTTATAGTAAATGTGCGGCTTGATGATTAACACCCAGTATATGAACTATGTGTCCAACTAAAGCTGTGTAACTCATACTCCTTCCACTACCACTGAGTTACCTTATTATTGGTACACATAGTTTAAGGAATCATTTTTAAGCATTATTTTAATTGTTTCTCAATTTTGAAATTACCCGAGGCCAAAAAGTAACTTAAGATCTCAAGTAATAAGAATAACCCTCACTTTCAGGTTGCATTTTACTTTTCAGGCAGAGCAAAAGTTTTCTTCTGCGGTAGCTGTAATCCTAAATCCCTATGGATGCGCTTGTAGAATATAACCCAGGTGGTTTTAAATGTTAATATTGGGTATGTCCACAAACTAAAATTCATTGCAGCTTGCATGATTTATGAAGCAGAAGAAGCCATTGCGAGTGGGGTGAATTTTTTTATTAATCTTAGCGTCCATTTTGTTTACTTTTTTCAGATTTCAGTGGCCTCTTCTTAAGCCTTTAATTGTGGGCAAGACAGAGCAAGTTATTGCAGAGTTGAGACAGGGATTAAGTTCCGAAAATATTCCTCCAAGACCCAATGTTGAGAATGTTCGATTTGATGTCATGCATGACAGGATTATGGATGCCCTACAAAAATTTAATGGGTGAGTCAAGAAATTTCTCCAAAAGTTTAAAAAAAAACAAAAAAACAGAAGAGTTTGTCTTGTTCTACTTGTCCATATGTGTAGGCAAAGAATGAAACCAGGTGAAGAGTGTGGGAAAAAAAGCTGTTATCATCAAAAGTGATAATTGCCTCTGTCTCTCCTATGTGTCAGTCTGGTTCTGCAGCCGTTCCTCTGGCAAAGTGTGAGAAAAAAGAGGTGAAGTGGCGAAATTTTAGAAAATCTTCCTATCAGTTGTAATACGGAAATGATGGTCTTTCAAACCTTAAATATCAATTATCAGTCGTAGTTTCACGTTTTTGCGACATTGGTGTTGGTTATTCTGTGATCTTGGTGTTTTGAATAAGTGTCGTTGTCTTCCTCAGCATTTTATAAATATTGATGTAGAAAGTTCTCTTAATTCTTTTGGGTGACTACCCTTCTCTCATCTTGAAAAGGACACAGTAAAGGAGTTTCCTTCAGCATTACATTTATTCTTTCTTTGCATTGGTGATTGGTTCTCAGGTTTCCAGATTGCTTTTGTTGAAAACATGGATGCTTGGTGGGAGCTTTTGGGAGGGTTTCCTTTTGTTCTATCATTATGCTTTCTTCTGTTTATCATCTTGCTTTTTCCTAGCTCAGTGTGACATAATGGTGTCAACATGGCTTTCTCCAAACTTAAGCGGCTGAGAACATTTATTTATTATATCATTTGATTTTTCTAACAATGTTTTTATTTTGCCATTTATTTAGGGCCCCTTTCACAATTCAGCGTTTGTGCGAACTTCTTGTTGATCCAAAGAGACACTACAAACGGAGTGATAAATTTATGCGTGGACTGGAAAAGGTTTGTGAACCCATTGTTTCTGTGATTTGTTACTAACATGAGCCCCATTCAGTGCCCGCTGATCAGGTCAGTGACTTAATTTACAGGGAATCTTATATGGATTTGTGGCCCTTTCCTGAGGTAAACAAAGCAGCTATGCACATGGTTGTTTTGATAAGCACATGGGACTCCCAATTATAATGAATCCATTTTGTATTAATTATTATGCCTAATCACAATGGATTATGAAATAAACAATGCCTTTGCCTTTAAAAGTTTAACTAATTGTGTAACTTATAATATACCAAACTGGCAGCTATAATTTTTTTGATAACAAAGTATGATAACTGAAACAAATGGTTTTGTCCAGATGTGCACATGGGCTAACCTGGGTTTACAGAGCAAATATCACTTCAGAGTTTATTTCTGATTGGTTCCCAGACACAGTCAACACTTGATGATGGGGGAGAAAATTAGATAACATTAGAGAATATTGCACATTTGTTTAAGCAACAATTCGCATGTGGATGCTTCACCTTTTGATGTGGAGAGGAGATCTTGTGAAAGCTCAGTCTTTGTGATTCAGACCAGGGGTTCACTGGTTAACATGATCTTGTCACAATGCTTTTGCGAAGAGATAATCATAAAGAGAGCAAGAATGGTAGTTGCGTCTCAAAGAAGACTGACCTGAATCGTGAAATCACGATTTATGCCCCGCTTGGATCATTTTGACCTTCTCTATTTTCACTGTGACTATGAGCACAGTGGAGGCTCAAGCATGCCCCATCGTGATGCAGGTATTGCAGTGTTTGGGTTAAGCACAAGCAACAGTGATTCACAATACTAACAATAAAAGTACTGTTTTCTTCAACAACTTTACATGATTTTTTGATATGTAACAATATTCTCTCAAAATATATAGAATGCCACATAAAGTTTTGCAGAGAAAGTAAATTACAACTCTCAAATGATTTTCTTTACAGTAATTGTTGAAAGAAGTTGAAGAAAAGCATATAATTTGAGCCCTTTTCCAAGAAAAAAAAATTGGACACTATTAAATAAAAGAAAATGAAAGTCCAGTTATATCAGTGTTCTTTGTTTCAGTGAAGTTCTGTTGCATTGATCATTTCTTCCTGTTAACAGCGACTTCGTGTATTAAATTTCTTGTTCATGTATTTCACACATCGTTTTCACTCTTATTGTTTATCCTACAGAATGTGTTGGTGGTTAGTACTGTGGATCCCTTCGGCAGGTACAGCTTTTTGTGTGTTTTTTTTTCGATCATTCTGCCAACAAGAAGAATGGAATTGGATGTTGTTAAAAAAAATTAAAAATAGGAATTCATCTTGGTTTGAATTTCTCTTTGGTCAAATTAAAAAATGTTCAGCTTGCACATCAGTTTAAATTCCAATTTGCACTGTCAAACCGGTACTGTCGAATGAGACATAGTGAAGAGGTAATGTAGTAATAATTAGTTGAACTTCTGAAACAGGTTAGTCATTCGTCTGCTTTAAATGAAATGCGACTCTGCTACAAAACCATTCCTTTTGTGCTTTGTTGTTCTGATGGATATATATCATATGAATGACAGGAAAGTTGTATCAGAGAGTGGAAGCAAGCATCTAGTCAATGGTATGGACACCAATGGCTCACCTTTCTTCCCACGCGATTCAAACATTGGCTCCAATTTGCCTCCTGTCCCGGGCTGGGTCACATCCACAGTCTCCACGGCAACACCACCCTCCAGCACCCCAGCCACTGATTCCACACAACAGAAGCAAACACAGGTAAGGATTGAGTCTCAGCCTGAAGTACAAAGAGAGACATGGGGGGGGGGGGGGGGGGGGTGGGTTACACCAGAATCTTCATAGAGCTAATATCGATTTGTTTTTTGTATTTATTTATTTATTTATATTACTTCACAGCAGTCCTATGCAGCCCCGAAATTATGATCCATGGAAAAGCCTTGGAATTTAAAAATTTGAGGGAAAGCCCTGGAAATGGTATACATGGAATATTCAAGGGGTTTAAAAAAAGAAGTACGGAAAAATCTGAAGAAAAACAAAGCAATAAATAAATTTTTTATCATGTTTGTGCATTTAACCTGTGTGCTATGGCTTAAAGCTCACTGTCTGGTCAGTGACCTTACTCACGGAGAATCTTATCTGGGTCGCACAGACCCTTTGCCGAAATACAATGACCACACTACCGCTGTCCACGTGGTTCAGTTTGTATTTGGTCGTATGAAAACATTCGCTGCTATGCCTTATCACACATGATAATGAATTAATCTGCAAAACCTTTGTAAGTCTCCAACCAATGATCTGACTTATGATACCAAACTATCATTTTTGTGAGAATGAAGCATGATAACTAGCCATGCCCCCCAAGCCCTAAACAAACGGCTTCATCCTGATTGACACATACTAATGAACCAATGTGGGCATTTGGGGCAAAGGTGATTTCAGAGCTTGTCTCTGATTGGTTCTTAACTACAGACAGCTCTAGATGATGTTCAGCTTGTGAGAAAATGAGATGATATTGCAAATTCGTTGAGCAACAGTTCGCATGTCGATGTTACACCTTTTGATCATGGGGGAGAGCCTTTGAAAGCTTAGTCTTTGTGATTCCGACCAATGGTTCACTGGTTAACATGTCCTTGTCTCAATGCCTTTTATTTAGAAGAGATACAGTGAGCAATAAGACGGTAGGGATGTTTCAAAGAGGACAGTGACCCAACGCATGAAAATGCGGCTTTGCACGCTGTGCGGACAGCTTGACCTTGCCGTATTTATATACGCGTGCAGAGTGAATGCCTGGAAAGGCGATGCTATGTTTCGACGCCTCTAGCAGGGTGAGGGTTAAGCAGCGTGATCCTGGAAAGACCTGGGAAAGATATTCTCTAACAGGTTCAGGAATCCTGGCTCTAGAATCACACATCTTTAAACCTTGAGACTCCTTAACACTAACAGTGTATCTTGGGCTTGAATTCAGTGGCAAAGATTCCCCAATCTCTTATTATAATCAAATTTTTTTCACAATTGATAACCCATAATGTATACAATTTCCCCTCATACCTTTCTCCAGTCCTCTCAAGATTCCACACTGACAGCCAATGGCGTACCCAGTGCTATTGTCAGTTCTGTCTACGCTGATCAGGGAGAGCAGCCATTAGCAGTGCATGCGGAGGAAGTTGTGGAAGAAACAGTGGTCAGTACAACTGTTATTGGTAGTGATCCAAGGTTACCCACTTGTTACAGTTTTGGAAATATCCTTTGCATAAAAGAAAAAAAAGGATACACAGAACTTACATTTCATGTTACAATTCAATTGAGAAGTTGATAATGTTTTATACCAAGGAAAGTGAGACTTCATTCCAGCTTTTTGTGGTTTATCAATTGATTATATACATAATAGTTTTGCTACCATCATTTGGCCTGAATACACATATTTTTATCATGCATTAGTTTTGGGATTGCTTTTTTATTAATGTCTCCTAGACCAGTATTAAGTCACTGGATAGTAAAGCTAGTCAGTGCAATGTCAAAATACTTTCCAAACAATTTGTAGTTTTCACATTCAAATGCTCGGATGATAGTTGGTGTTTTTGAGCTTCTGGTGCATTTTATTTCACGGCATATCATGCTTTATAATCTATTTATTAACTGATGTTCAAACAGTGGGTTTTGGTGGCGGTTATGTGAATTATAGGATCTGCTTGAGTGTAGAACATTATAAATGTATTGTGATGAAAGGTTTTCACCAAGATACAGACGGATGGAAACGATAAGTGAATTGAACATTTGGATATATTGTTTATGTGTACCTGTTTAGGTTACTATGGATACCACTGAAGTTGGAGCTGTAGCCACAGATGGGGGAGAGGCTTTAGCAGATGAAGAGGAGGAAGAAGAAGTGGGAGGAGAGGACACAAATGCGTCGTCATCATCATCGTCATCTTCATCATCAGAAGAACTTTCCACATCAAGTAAGTGATGCATTTTCTGCTGAAATTTGTTTTCTGTAATATAAAAAACCATTGGACTAGAAAATTTAATTTCAATGGCACAATTGTGTTGTGTTTCATTCTTGGTCTGACTTATATTTGATAAAGATATAGATACAGATAGATATTTGATATAGAGTCTAGATAAATTTGATTTTGCGTATTTCAGGTTTGAAGGGTTTCAACTGAAATGTTTATTCCCTTTTGTTTGATTTATGGAGTGTCTAAATTTAAACTCTTCATATTATATCATTTTCTTTATTTATATATTGTTCAGTTAGTTTCCTGTCCCTTTCTGGTTTTACTGTTCACAGCCATTTTTGCAACTGTCCTCTTTTTGACATTGCCAGGTGAAAGCTCGGGGACTGGCACACAGGTGGCCACAGTCAGTCCCTCCAGTGAATCTTCAGAATCACATATCAGGCCATGGGCATCTATCGCTAATGAAGGAGAAAATAAAAGAGTCACAGACTCTCCTAAGTCAGACTCTTTTTCCAGTAAAACACAAGAGACACCAGACAAAAGCAATCCTCAGAACACCTCTGATTCCAATGCATCTCCATCAGACGATGCATCAGAGTCACTCCCCCAGTCCTCAGACACAACTACCCAACAATCAAAATCCTTAAATGTCAGCCTTGGCTTTGATACAGTCACATCAGCTGCGGAAGAGAGTCCAACAAACACCACGCGGGAACATCAGACTTCAGAATCTGAGCCAGATGACAGGATGAGTACTTCTGAGGCTGAACTTGAAGACCACGTTGCGGAGAAAGCAGATTTGACCCCAACAGATGACAGCAAACCCAGCTCATCAAACACCATGCCATCACAAAATCATCCAGAACACATTCGCAGCTACGCAGAAGTGGTGGCGTCACCGTCCTCGGACTGCACAGGGCACCTCCCCCTTTGTGAGACAGAGGCCTGTGATAGTGTTGCGGGTCTTGAGCGATTAGTGGACTCTGTGGAGCCTTCTTCCATGACAGCAACATTTTCCACATTATCTCAGTTTTCAGATTCACCCAACCAAAGCCTACGGCAGTCAGAATCCTCTTCACCTCAACCATCCTCTTTCCCTGACGCTTCAGAGGATTTTGAAGAACCTCAAGCGAAACGTTCCCGTATGTCAGAGGATCCTGTGTCTCCTGGACGCACCAATGACTCAGAAGTAGTCACATCACAGCCAGACACTACTTCTTCATTCACATCATCACCAAAGCCATTATCTCACTCCGAGGCTTCGTCCTCGAGTAATTCTACTGCCAAATCAGATACCGCAGTTGACACAACAACCAACACCCTCATGACCAGTTCTTCTGACAGTGACCTGTCCCAGGCAGTCCCTGCCACCTCCAGCCAGGAGGAAAGATCAGACACCATCCAGTCAGAGTCCAGTGACACTGTGTCTTGTAGCCAGGGGTCTGAATCCGCACCATCACCAGAACTTGGTGGTGGGGATTGCACACAACAAGAACAAGGCATATCTTCACCTCCTTCACAGATGGCTTCTTCTAATGACAGTCAAGGTTTTGATGTATGCGGGGATGTACTTCGGAAAACAAGCACAGAAGAAAAACAAACAAACTCTGAGTCATTAGCAGGAGAAACTGCCCCATCAGAAGCCACGGACAGCCATGAGGAGACATCAGTAACTGAAAGTGGAGGACCTGAACCTATGGAGCAGGAGTAATGAAATCAAGGTTGTATAGGAATGATGTGGTGTGACAGCCTTGTGTGAAAGCAAGATTATCTTCAGACTTGGACCAATAGGACTGCAGGGAATACCTTAATCCCTTCCATGAGTCTTCAGATTATATACAGCAGGTCAGTGCTGTTTGCAAGGGAAAGATGAAAGCCAGTCTTCTGAAGTAATTTCCTCATGACAGAACAGTTCAGCTGCTTTCAATGTCAGTCATATCCTGAATTAAAGATACCGTGTAAATGCATACAAGTAGTATTTTAAGGCCGAGAAATGCAGTTGGTTTAAAAGAAAGAATGCGCTTGTCAAATTTTTATCTTCGCAATAGTATTACAATAAGTGATAAACTTTGGGGATGTAAGTGGCCTTTGTAAAAAGTAGAAGTATTCAGAACAGTAGCTATCCATACGTCTAATGATGGCTTAACACAGCTGCACTGAACCAGATAAACTTTCATCAGAATAAAGTTACTTGGAATACGCAGTACAAACACTAAATCTAGTCTCAATAATAGTTTTCTTAATATCAGAAATTTTTGTTCTGGAATTTATGGTAATTGGAAAACCGACAAAAATCAGCAAGCTTGCATCGGTGATACGCACCATCAGGTGGACATTTTATTACACAGCTGTCTTTTGCAGTTTGTTCTGAGCATGGTTCTGAGTACTGGAAGTACTGTATGAATGGCTAGCAGCAATATTTTGAAGTCGACATTAAATTTAACGTGCAGTGCTTGGTAATTGCACTACTTGTTCAGAATGTTACTTGGCGCAGCAAAGGATAGATATATAAGTGCTCATGTAAACTTGGTTCAGCCAGCTTATAAATTTGTGTTGGCGTTTAGATTGGTGTTATGGTTATGCCTTAACAGTGTCAGAGCAGTTTCATGTTGAGGTGGTCTGAGACCAACCAGTTAATTACATGTAGAAGACACCCAAATGCAAAGAGCAGATGTGACATAGGGGGTTGAAAAGTATGTGGAGGAATTACAAGGAATGTAATGAAATTGTGAACTCACTTATTCAGGACAGTCTTTTAAATTTTTGCTCCTTTTTTTTTTTTATTAAAAACTTCAGTTCCTAGTGGCTGCTGTATCTGTATCATAAGTTTGGTATTATGATTTTTGTCAGTGCTATCATGCCAAGACTTATCAGCCACCTTTATGACTTATGTCAGGGATACATGCTAGCATTTTACTCCCAGTTCTTTCTTAATCTATACATTATCAGAGTAAAATGTATTTTGTGGGTAAGAAACTTCTTTTAAATGTACCATACTCTTTAAAATTAAAGTATACGGGTCACAGGGTTATAGAGGAGTTTCTTGCTGAATACATTTCAACAGCTTTTTTTCATTATATTGAATACAAATTTAGAGTATCTTGTTAGCTGATGGAAATCAAAAAGTCGTCCCCCAAAAAAAGAATTAAATGGTGAATTATTTATTGATTTCCAGTATGATTGCAAATTGAGGTTTTCATTAGCAGGCAGTAAAATTTAACCATGGACAGGCTGCATGTCCTAAGCTGTCTTTACAAGTGTAGGCCACTTTCTGACAGTATCCACTGTTTATTGTTAAAGTTTTATAGGACTGGCTTGCTTTCAACATAAGCTTTGTACAAATGTGACGGCCAAAAATTTGAGCACAGCACTCAGCGTTACCATCCGTAATTATTGGATTAAGTGCAGGCTTTGTTGGCTCATGTGAGTTTAATCACATTATTATTATTCATCCCATTTCTCCAGTACCAATTTAATGCAGTCTACTCGAGTTCATAGTTCATAAAGTTTTTGAGAAGATGCTACTTAGCTCACCGTTAATGTTACCAGCATTTCTAAAGGCAGCAACAGTTTTTAAAAATGTGTTTTTACACATTTCCTGGATTGGACCATATTAAAAGTCCTGTCAAGAATGTACATGGCCAGGGATTTGCTTCGGATTTGAGATGAAATTGGAATGAATAGAGACTACTCGCGTCTTCTTTTATCGTATATAATGGGTGAGACTTCGATTTGTTCAGTGATTCCCGCATCCATGAAATTATGAAGAAAAAGTATGTTTCATCCCAATTTTGTTATCCTGGTTAAGTTATTATCACTTTATTATTGTTGATTTTTTAAGTTATCACTTTTATGCCAAGTTGATGTTTGGTTGTCTGTTAAACTCACTGTTGGATTATGTGTTTCCGTGAAAGATGATTTTATCCAGAGCTTTTGTGAATGTGTGTATCTGTGTTTACAATGGTGATTTCTGGCTCGCAAATGTCTAGTGAAGGAAAATAAAAGTGTCAACAAGCAGAACTTGTGGTAATTTCTGTTGTCATTAAGGGGGTATCGTAGTAAGTCTGGAATGGCACTCATTCAGCTGCTGGCAGACGAAGTGTGCACCATAATTTCCTATATAATTTTCCTTGTAAATCTGGGAAGATCCTGTCATAGTAAGCCCGGCCAGACACAGTCAAGTTCTGCCGCTATTTCTTGGGTGTACATTTTGTTGGCAGCAAATGGCTGTGACTTTAGTCCAGTGGCGGGAAATTTACAATAACCTCATATGAATATTTGAGCCCATCATCCTTTGTCCAGCTGGCACCTTCAAACAATGCCAACTTTTCTTGGCCATACCGTGAAATATAATTCACTGCTAGAGCCAACATTTGCGTCATTTGATCAGCTGGGCAGGGCATGTTTCTCTCCTCAGAGCTTTGCAAACAGTGTTTTTTAAATTCTCTTCAGTCAGCTGGAAGTTAAGACTGAGCAGCATTATACAAAATTTGTGCTGTCTACATGTATACAGATGTAAATTCATGTGGGTAAGGATCATGAAAACTTGACTCGTGAAAATTCAAATTAAGAAGTAGGTGATTCCATTTTTTTACAGTATGGCCATGAACAATCACCAGAACAGGGTTATTCTTTGTTATGGTTTGGCTAAATATGCTAAGTGTACTGACAGAAGGGCCACCAGTCAAAGGGTATTACTGAGTGTTTTATTCCTCAAGCCTGGAACACAAAGACCCCATTTAAATTGGTTTTCCATTTGTTTCTTTTAAAGTATAAAGTATAAACCTACAGGCTAACTTCTGTTTCTCAGGAATCTGCTTCATGAACAGACAACATCTGAAATCTTGCAAAAATTGATGGGAGAAGAAAATAAATGAATGAGATGTGATGAATGTGAAGTTCAATATAAATAACAGCAGAGGTTCATGAACTCGCAATTTTGCCAGCATACAAAATCAGGATGACACAGAAAAAGATTATAAGTCAACTCAAACATTTTATTACCAAGTTTTACATAATAACAAATAAGTCACTGAACACTAATTGCAAGCAACACAAGCATTTATAACTGTCCTTTTCAGACAGGGCCTTATCTCCACTCTATAAATAAACTTCCGTACATTTTGTCATGTTGTGTTGGTGCTACCTGGAAAGCAGTTTCTTTCATCATGACACTTTTGGGTTTTTTTTAAATTTCTTTTGTGGCATTAAAGTGATAATCTTTCTAATTTGAGCGCATGAGAATTCCAAAACTGGAAAATAATAAGTCTTGCACTGGAAGGGAAAATGGGGCAGCGCATATATCAGAACATACACACGTGTATGTGTATAGAGTTTTCTGGGGGGGGGGGGGGGGTGTCTAACGTTCTACTCACTACAATAACAGATCATCCTCATAGAATGACAAAGTTCTACCTCTACTTTTTGGCTGAACTGAGCTACAAACTACATGTGCATCTAATGGTATTCTTTAATGTATGTCAAAGTATCAAGTGGATTTCGTGTGTAATTTGTAAGCACATGTATTTTTTTTTTAAGCCGTATCACTTAAGGCTATAATATAAGCACATGAAACTTCAATCATCAATTTCCCAAAAGTTGATGGAAGGAAGTTATAACCTTGTCATTCTAAAGGGACAAGATGCTGAACATATGAAGCAGAAAAATAAACACAGCTTGATGTTATAACAATTAATACCCCAATTTGAAACCATGTTAGAATGCTGCAGCAACACAGTGTCAACCCTATCTCTTTTGTACATGTACTGCCATCTCGTTGACAGACAACTTTCATGACAGATTCAGTGACTTGAGACAGGAAATAGCTCACACAGCATCATCAAAGGCACAAATAATCTTCGAAAAGTCTTACAAAACCGTACCTCAAATGGAATGCCTAAAAGTCTAGCTGACATTGCCAGAAATATTTCAGCCAACTCAATAGTTTATGGTTTAAATGGGTCATGTAGAAAGTTATAGGCCTACTGTGTTGCATTTCCCAGGTACAACTAGAAAATTCAAAATGAACCCAATCATAGCTAGGACTAGGAGTATCCTGATACGAAAGCTAATCTGACTACGTCCAGCTGAATGGATTAAGTTTAGGTCACAGGCCTGTTAACTTGTTAAAATAGAATACCTACTACTGAGTGAACTGAACTGCTGAAGTAAGTTTTAAAACATGGACATTGATAATCATTATAATGAACTGGGAACTTTATAATGTTGACCTTCTTTTGCAATCAATGCAAAATTCTGAGCTGTAGCAAAGAGCACTACTCTCTATTGCATCTTCTGTCATCAATCCTCAAAAATCACAAGACTAGAAATGAACAACTATGTCATCTATAATAACGATATCTGAACAAATGAAATACATTATAAACACAATGCAGTAGCAATGGCCTGAAGTTTATATCCTTGTAAACAATGCATGTGCAGCATTAAGTAAAAATGAATTTGGTAATAAACTATGACCAGAACAATTATAAATCTCTTTTTTTTATGTATGATGAAATTCTGAAAGTGAACTTTAAAAGTGACTGTATTGCCCGTCATTCGCCTACCAGTAGATCCAACAATCAACATTTCCAACACATGTCAATATTATACATATGCCAAGGACTACTATATCATACTATATAGTAGTCCTTGACATGTACAAATAATGTTAAATTTGCAGCCAAACTCAAATGCAACTAATGTGAACCATCAACATGACTTGAACCAGAACCCATATTTTCAATGAAAATAAAAATAAACGAAGTGCTTAATCGCAGATGGGGAGTTTCTTGATTGTGTGATGCCTACTATGGAAAAGTTCTCCCGTATGACGCAATGGCTAGTATCTGCAGTCAGAGTCTATAGGCCCGGTCCGTCTTGGGTTCCATCCGGGAGCAAATTTTTTTTTTAACCTAGGATTGCTCATTTTTAGGAGGCAAAAATTTTTTTTTTAAAGATTTTGCAAAATTGATGTCGTGGGGAAATTGATCAACGTTACTAGTGTGCTCCAGATTACTTTATTCCTGTTCATTTTATTTATTCCTGTTCACTGAATGGGACAGAAATAAAAATGTAAATCAAATTTTGAACATGTAAATGATTTAAGTCAGTGTGAACTGGACGGCTCACCTCTCTCCACAGTAACCTGGATCTATTTGTCATGTTTTTGTTTTATTACTTTTTTTTGTTTCCATGAAAGTTTAATTCTATTTGCTCTGTCTGACTTTCTCTGTGATTTCACACCCGACAAAATTAGCTAAAAATAATAATTCATCTAAAAAAAATTTGTAAAAAATCCTAATCACAATTTTATACTCTGGAGCAAAGCAACGATGATCAGTGGGGGAAAACGCAGCAAAAAAAGTGACCAAAAAAAAATAGATCTTGCGGAGCCTCGAACCCCCTAACTCGGCAGCCTTCTGTTAGGTTTTTGGAATAGAAAAAAGGAATGAGTGGTAGTGGAGGACAAAATCTTCTGGCTTTCCGATTTCCCCCTCGACATGCAGTTTGTTTACTCTGGTCCATTTTCCGAATGTGAAGTGGTGCGCATTGTTTGTTTTGGTCATGTGATTGAGATGGACGCTCTGGTGGCCACCGCTGGTCTCTCGTTGAGCAAAGGAATTGTTTGTTTCAACTTTTAAATGTATATGTGAAGTTAATCTGGTCTTTCTAGACTTATCACTCGCTAAAATTCAGAAGGCTTTGTTTCTCGCCTGCATATTATGGTATTTGGGCGATTTTGTATCCCGCAGACAGCTCTCGCTATCAAAAATGTTTTGGTGAAATTTCATCAGTAGCCTAGCTCGTCCGAACACCATTTTACACCGAGGAGGTTGTCATGTGACGCATAAGGAGCTCTTCCTAAATAAAAATCACAAACCAAAAATCCATCTGTGAATAAGATTTTGATCTTATTTGCAGATGTCTGCAAATAAGATGGCCAAAAATAAATCTGTCAAAAACAAGAAAGCCGCAACGAAAGAGGGAAGAATGAAGTATGTAAAAGTATAAGATTCAAATTCTATGTAAAACAATTCATGGCTGTAAAATATTGCCTGGGCAAGTAAATCAGAAAAACATAACCAGAATGCGTGCATCAATGTAACTTAATTCTGTTTAACAAGTACATGTAGGGGCCTACATAGGTGTAGTCAAGAAATGGATCAAACACTGCCATGCATAACGCACCATAGTTTCCCTCACATTAAACTCTACTTCAAAGGCTCTTGGTCTCCCTTTCATTCACTTTCATTATCCTGACAAACTGAATCCTAGACAGCAGAGTGCATGAATGGGATTTGGAAACAACTTGAACCAGTCAAACTACAGGCGTTTCTTTTTAAATATAAGTTAAACATAAAACATCACAATGGAATCAGGAAAGTTAACAAACAAAAAATATTAAACAATTTGAGCAGTTTTATAATTCCTCTTTTACACTGTCGTCCTCTGAGTCTCCAGCATTCTCCTCTTCTTTGTCATCATCTGTTTCTGCAAAAATAACGAAAGTAATGATTAAATGACAATTTTTCCTGCTGAAAGCAGCAAATGTGAAATTTTTTAAAATGTAAGAAATATGTACATGATGTAGTACAATTATTGAAAGTACTATGCATAAAAATGGTTTCTTATCTGGTAAAATAATGTTTTCCCATGTAAAGTCCTGTATACACTCCCCCCCCCCCCCCCCCCCCCCCAGAAAAGAATAAAAGGACAAATGCGTGCACACATAGATGATCCATTTTTCACACATTTAAAAAGTACAAACAATTGCTACATAATAATAATATATAGATACATGAAGATGAATTCACCATAAAATGTATTACACAAATAATTAGCATGAGTAAAACAACAGACAGATTGTTTTTAAAGTAACACTAACAGCCTTCATTCCAAACAAACATTCATGAATAAATAAACGTTGAGAAAATTCCCTGAACTTCTTTTCACATTCTCATATCAACTGGCCAGCTCTGACAAAACAATGATATGTTTGCCCCAATGCAATTTTGAAAAACAAACAAATTTTAAACATCAACCAGTTAACATCTCAAGATTAATCTAACTCACAACAAAAACGTCTGATGGTGACATCCTTCACCAAAACCAAGTAACTCTACCAGAAACTGCTTGGGAAAGTCAAGTTCTTATTTGAAGTAAGTTATTCCCTGATCAAAGAATCACCAGATTTCTGTAGTTCAAAAGTACCGAACCACACATAAAAATCCCTCTTTTCATTCTTTTTTGTTAGCTTCTTAATATATACAAATGTATGCAGTTTAAAGGACAATACATACCATGTACACATATATTTTTCTAAAAAACAGGAGAATAAAAAATGCATTTGACACACATATGGTATACATATTCAAATTTTGACCATGGTGGTGATGGACACTAATGAGGTATCCCTATATATCAGTGTATCAAGAACATTATTATGCATCCATTCAACTATTTATTACCAGCCAAAGGTGAGTACTTGTGTACCATTGAAAGAAAGGTGACAAAAGCACACAAAATATTTAATATATTTTTATTACAAGTGCCGGTCAAGGTGCAATACCTGAACACAGCAAACTACTTGGAGTTGGAGTGTAAAAGCACAGTTGTAAATGAACCACTGTTCTGGGCAAAATGCAAAGGAAAAAAGATAATGACCAGGGGCTTTTCTATCAAGGGCCGCATGGTAAAGTAGAACTACATGTATCACAATTCAGTTTTTACAAATTCTCCAGGAGAAGCACAAAACTGAATAATTTTCTTAAATCACACTTATTACCATAGTTTGAAAAAAAAAATATTTAACCCCCTACTGATAAGACAAATTGCAGGCTGTCAAGGGCTACAAGCATGTCAAATACACCTATCTCAACTGTTTAAAAAAGTCGAGCTACTGGAATTTACCAAGTGCCCCTTCATATTATGCTTTGATTGCATGTCTATGTATATACATGTACATTGATACTTCGGGTTTTCCAGATTTAGTACCCACGGCTTCTAAATATTTTTTCCCAAAGAATGCGATGAATTTCTATTAAAACTGCAAATATGGATATAAAACATTCTGCCATAAAAACTTCCTCATAGTAAAACCTTGAGGCAATCATGCTAATAACACACAGAATTATAAAGTTGTGCTGTAAGTATCCACTGGCTGTTGCAAAGTACTTGTACATACATGAACTCATTTATCTACCAAATGACAAAAAAAGAGGTTATATGACATTCACTCACTCATCACTGTAAGGATTAACAAGCTCAAAGGAAAAAGCAACTTCACACTAAATAAAATACAAAATGAGGAACAATTGAGGTCAAAATTCACTCTCACTCATGTATCATTAACTCTGAAAATGAAAACGACCTCAGCTTTGATTCTTCAATATATTTTAAACCATCACTCCTGACACCCTACTTACAACATTTGTAATGCTGACCAGGGAGGTTCATGGACCACATGTGACAAGTCACTACAACTACTACAAAATAAACAGTGAGTTTACTGGAACTGAACATATGAATGATCAGACCTGTGGTTCACACAATAAACACAAAGATTTTAGAAGTTGGAACACTGCTACCACATTTTCTATTAAAATAGTGGCCATCTCACAGAACGCTTAGTTATAAATACTTCATCTGACCTTATCTGGCCCATGATTTTATTATACTGGGGCAAAAAAATAACAAATTATAAACAAAGGTGTATTACTTTAGCCGCACAGGAGTGGATGAGTACTAATATACCACATGTTACAGTATGACTA
Organism: Onchidella celtica; assembly: GCA_963931925.1. Taxonomy (NCBI): domain Eukaryota; kingdom Metazoa; phylum Mollusca; class Gastropoda; order Systellommatophora; family Onchidiidae; genus Onchidella; species Onchidella celtica. The sequence continues at coordinate 34,733,957 of OZ007572.1, forward strand.
CGACCAGCTCAGAAAAGACAGGTTTTCAGTCTCTAGGAAATTCTTCATATACACATACATGTACATTGTACAGCAGTGTATAATCTGACATTGCAATGTTTTACTGGTTATTTCTAGGAATAGCAAGAATAAAGATGGTGATATATATATAGATTTGCAGAAAACCTTTTTGGCACAACGCTGGTGTTTCCAGCTAAAAGATAGGGCAACGGTGAAACTACCTTCCTGGAAAGTGGAATACACACATGCACAAGCTGATTCAAACATATATGTATACCGACATGAGAGAGACATGACAATTTGATTTTAAAATACATTTCATGTAAATAAAAAACAAAATGACAAAAACACCTTCTAATAAAAAATCTGATTTCAGCATTATGTAATGTTTTGTCTTTGCACAGCATAGTGTAACAACAATATGCAAATCCTGATCTTGTGCACCCACTGAAAATCAGTCAAAAACTGTTGGTTGCCTTGCTTGTAGTGCTAAAAAGGTTTATTGTGCATTCCTCAGCCTGTTCAGTAACTCTTCATATTCCCAGTGAGTCAATCAGCAATACACGTATTTTTAAATTTTCTCAGATCCAAGAACTATTTAACAATTCTTATTTTCTCCTAAAAGATGTAAAAATGCCTGGCATGACGACGTTGCCAGCTGAAGGATGAAGATTTCCAACTTTTTGATTTGCCGAAAGATGAGGACGAGTGATTGAATACTTTGATACTCTTTCACTATCAGCGTGAAGTTGTGGCAAACCACACCACATGAATGACCATCAGTAAAGACAAAGCAAAAATGGCCAGTTTGCTGGCATGGGCAAATCTGCAACTGATGCCATAAAGTGCCATGACTAGAAAATGTGCCGTCACACTGGGATTGTCCTTGAACTTCTCCCAATCGATGTCCTTACGCTTGGACATGTTTTTCTTCAGCTGATCTGCCAGGTTGGGTGTCTCTGTCAGTTTTTTAGTGGATTTGACTGTTTCTGAAGATGAAAGGAATAATGAAAAATGTGGCCATTCGTAGAGTCTCAAAATACCAAATTTGGTGAGCAAAAAAAAAAAACGTCAGTGCACACAAATCAGATCATCCAATTAATGCCCTGCATAGATTACAATTCTTTTCAGAATGTTCTGGGCACACTAAGGGAGATCGAGCAGTTAAAAAATTACAGCACTAAAACTTAAAATTTGACAGGGTGACTACAAGAAAGGTGGAAAATAATGTCGCTCCTTAAAGAACTCTGCGATGTCATGTTTTCTCCTGTTAAGAGAAACCATCACTAGAATTTCAGTCCCATTGACAAATGATCATGTCATAGAAATAAAAACTTACTTGAATATTATCTCATGCATGTATATATTATATATGAAAAATCAAACAAATGTACAAAACAAAAGAAGTAAGCATAAAAAAATGTTTTTAAAAAAGGCAAAAAAGGAGTGAAATAGAAAAATTCCTACACATTTAGCAAAGATCACCAGCATCTTATGAAAAAAAACATGCTGGCAATTGCAATTTCATGCAGCAAATCTGACTTATTACCAATCTTCAAAAGACGGGCAAAATGGCAGCAAGACATAACAAAATCGACACATTCAACTGGCAGATTTTCACTTTCCTGTAGTACTTGAGGTTAACCATTATATACATCTCTATTATACACTTGACTTGCCTGGCAAATGAGCTTTTTCACATGGTACCTTTCAACAACAATCATATTCATATTATATGTTGGCAATAAGGAAAAACACGTAAACAAAAACTACAGATGACATGAGGGTATCTAAATTAACAAAAGGAGTCCACAAAATTCTGGGGTGCACAGAATATGCAAAATGAATGTCTCTGCTGTTTGTAATTTGAAAGATCCAGTTACTGAACTACTTTATTTGCAGTATTTCGTGGTAGCTGAAATATAAATGTATTTCCTGTCACCACTCCTTGTCTGCATCTGATCTAGTGCTGCTTCTTGTGAGCAGTATTTTCCCTAAGTGTAATAATTATGTAACCATATTTCAGAAAAGCAAAAACCTGAAACATTCATTATAAGTTCCTCTTTTCTTTTTCTTTCCAACCACTGGGCTGGCAATAGCACTGTTGAAACCCAATTATGGTACTGCAGAGCTTCAATTTTCAAAACTGTATTGGATGTCATAGAGCCCAAAGAACTCTCTAGGACAATGAAATAATTTTTGTCTGTAGTCTTCATAAAAGCAGAGCCATATTTTTTTAACTTAGGTGTATATACTGAGAAACAGAAAACAACCAATTACTAAAAACGTCTAAAAGTGTCACACATAAAATCAACTGTCTTTTAAGGTTATCTACAAAATATGAAAGTTAAAGTTCTCACTATGCATGTCCTTAACACTACATGAAAGATTATTCTAGTTCTTATCTGTTACTGTGTTAGATCTAAGGAGCAGCAATTGATGGTCTTCAAATATTACAGTATGACTGGCTTCAACAAACTGAACTGTTTTCCTTCTATCATGATGCTGTGTCTCATAAAATGCAATATATGTATAATCAGAATATGATTTAAAGAATTCTCTGCACAGTACGAGTTTTTCAACTGTGAGTCAGAACTTCATTTTGCCTTTGCAATGACTGGGGAAAATTAAAACTTTTGACTGATGTTCAGTCCTCAAGAGAATATTTTCTTGGTTCAGCAAGACCATCAGATATTTCAGACATATTGTCCATACTCAAGAAGAGTACCCAGGAACAGACACACAACAAATCAGTAGAACAAAACGAGAAAAACCCGCCTCATCATGTGGAGTTTATGCCATAAGGTGCACCCGTGAGTTTGTTAAAATATGGCAAGAAGAAAAAGTTGTACATGTATGTGGCATGTTTAATGACCTCCAAAAAATCTCTCTAGCATAAAATTTCCTGTTGTTCTTCAAAATTTAGGGAGGCTCACATGGTGCCACTGAGGCTACCATATGTAGAAAGATTTCAAATGCAGCCTGCACTTACAACTACAAGGGATGCCTTTGCTCTCAATATGACTACTACATGGATTTGAAATGCAGCTTACACTTACAAGGGAAGTCCTTGCTCTCACTAAAACTGCTATAATGATTTGAAATGTAGTCTGCACATACAAGGGATATCCTTGCCCTCAATAAGATTACTACAAACACTTGAAATGCATGCTACCCTTACGAGGCATGCTCTTGTTCTCAGTAAAGCTGAGCTAATTGATTGTACAAAAAGTTGGGGTCCACTACACACTTAATCACATGCAACATCACTAGTTGAAAAAATTAATTTGTGAGAATTAGAATTAAGGCAATCAAACAAAATAGACATCCTCTGAAAAATAGCAACATGCACCAATATGGACATTGTAGTAACATAAACTAGCATTGGTTCAGCAAGATTTTCAAACATGCAGCGGTTGACCACATGAAAAACCAACAACTATTACCAAACACATAAACTGGCATTCAACAAGTACAATGCTCAGTCTGTATCTTTTTCCACACTGTCTGGCAGTCAAGACATTCCATAAATATAAAAACAAGTGAACAAACACACAAATTTCGTATGGTGCTCAAAAGCAAAATTTAAAAACAAACCACAAAATTAACATTTCGTCCCTCAGAACACGTACTAGCGTAACCGACATTTCAGTTGAAATGGAGTTCGAAGCACCATGCTATTACTTGTGCCGTTTTCTAGCCCCTCTCTCATCGGGGAATTGATACGAGAATTATTAGCCGAGATATGGCTTATTAAATTTTTAGCATGTCATTATTTCTCGAAAAAACAAGGATCACGTACTGTCCAATTTTGAGAAAAAAAGCTTTCTTGCACTTGGATATTGGCAGCGTACATTTGGCATTTGGCAGACGGACGTGCTTTTGTGCTGCTCCAAGCAAGAACTCGCAGCTAAGTATCATATTCTCTTTCGCTTCGATTCTACACATTTCCTGTTGAAACCTTTTACTGTTCAATTGTTTTCTCTCTTCCATTTTTTTTTTTTCTTGATAAAGGTGAAAGCCAAAAATTCAAACATTTTCTGTCTTCTCTCTAGTCTGCTTTGTATTGTTTGGGTTTTATTTTTCACGCAGGATTTCGCAACATACATCATTTTATTTTTGCCCGATTTTAACATTGCTTATAGCTCTCCTACAAAACTAACAAAATGTTGGTTATGCTAGTATGTGTTCTGGGGGAAGTTTTGTTCTGGAAATCAGACTGGTTATTGAATAAAATAATTCCAGTAAAGATTAAAAATGTCCACGCCAAAAATAGAAAAATGCTTTTTCTGACACTACTTATATCCAATTGGGCTTCTACAAAATATTTTAGATTTAATCTCTGAGCTGCCTAATTTACCAGAGAGTTGAACAAATCAGTTAAAACAAGAAATCCAGCTACTGTAAGGATTCTCACAGAACTGGTCTCTGAAAATGAAGAGAAAATTCTGTGCTCCAAAACTGGATATAAGCAGTTTCAGAAAATTACTCCGTGTCAGTTTCAGAAACAGTAACATAATTGTCGAGATATTTTCTGGTACACTCTTACCTTTTGGTGCCAACACACAAACATCATCTCGCATGACAAAGCCAGATTTGCAGACACATTCATAGCTTCCTGGTGTATTCTTGCATTCTGTATTTTCGCCTGTACATAAACTGGAGTCCTGCTCACACTCATCATTGTCTGGAAATATGGCAACAGGTTTTTTTCTATACGATCAATGGCAGAGAGATATATGTCCACAATAAATTTAAACAGGATCATCAATTTTCAGTTTTCTTAGTCTACTTTGTTTCATCCAGAAGGGTAACTGATAATCCCTGCACAGGGAAAATAAAACAAAAAGAACAAACCAAAAAAATGGTGATCCTTGAAAATTGTTCAGAAAGTTGATGTGAAGGAATTTTTATACTTTAAACCATGAAAATGCCACCCCCCCCCCCCCCACCACACACATGCATACACTTTGTGTTAATGGAAAGCTTCAAATGAAATGAGAGTTCTAATGTAACCCTGAGAGAAATCTACACACTCTTGCCCAAAATGACATGCTTAGACTGACAATTGGCAATTAAAATACAATATCAGCTCTTGCCAAGCTCCTGAATGTATATTTCTACTAATCAGATCTGCAGATATTTTTGCTATTCTCTAGCTGTTCAGCCTATAAAGTCCTGTCACTTGCTGCAACTTTCTAATGTAAAAACTTAACCAAAAAAAAAAAAAAAAGCCACATGACTTTATCTAGACCATCAGAACAAACAGGACCTACCAATACATTTCTTAGCCTCTTCATCCATAGTAAACCCAGAACTGCATTCCACACATGAGTTAGGTCCCGCCCCTGTGCATCCTGAACAAGCTTCATCACATGCTGTGAAGAAAGTAATAATGAGTATGAGTATATATTATATATATCATCACTGTTCTACCTAATGGCATAGGTCATTTTTGACACTTTTGCAATATGAAGAAAAAACTTTTTCTTTTCCTGTCATTTGTTGACTTCACGTATGCCACTATGATTCTTTTGGACCATTGCATTTTCCTATGATTTGAGGTCTTTATTTTAGGAGGTTCGCTGCCCTTGGCATTTACACCTCACTTTACTTGTTTTATTATTTCTTGTTCTGGCGGGGGGGGGGGGGGGGGGGGGGGGGGGATGATATGGATAAATTTTAATCTATTAATTTCAATTTTGCCCGGGCAGCGGCCTTTCGGCCTGCTCTTTACGATTTCCAACTGCCAAGGTATCTTTAACGTGCGCAACGTGCACACGGGCCCTCCGAATTTTTTCATCCTTATCCGAGAAGACTGGGTACTCGATCCTACCCCCCAATAGGACCAGGGACTTGAAAATATGAGAAAAATCCAATTTCCAAGAACTACTCGATCCTACCCCCCAATAGGACCTGGGACTTGAGAAAATATGAGAAAAATCCACTTTCCAACATGCCTGCACTGCCCGGGTTTAGAACCCGGGACCCTTGGCATGAGAGGCGAGCACCTTGCCTCTAGACCACCTTGTCCCCTATTGCATTGCATTTTCCTATAGGCGCATTTCTTTTTTTATAATATTACCTGCATGCTCAGGAATATAATGAACCGTCAACTGCCTTCTGGCATAAGTCTGATGACATATGCTATTATCATAGAGCAGTGACAACATGATTGTGCTGGCAGTGCACAGAAATACTCCATTAACCAGCTTTTAGTGAGCTCATCTTTAAATCTCTACTTTCTTTTTTTTTTTGTCTTGCAGCCAGAACATTCCATTTATATAAATAAAATACAGATCAGAATTGACCAAAACCATCCCTAGGCTTGAACCAAGCCGTAAACTTGCATTATTTTTTGTCTTAGTGGAAATATGATGTTAAACCAACATAAAATGGATAAATAGGCTGCGGGTACAAGAAAATGCTGGACAGTTCCCACCTATGATGAAAACTAGTGAATAAACCATCCAATAGGTTTCAAACAAGGACATGGGTAATGATCTAGAGAGAGCAGTACAGGTGATTCCATAAATTTAAATAATTGGTTACCAAAACATTCAGGGATTGAGGAGTAAACTACAAATACATACCTGCCAACTTTCAAAAACCTAAAAACAGACTCCTGATATCGGACCAGACACCGACCCCACCCCCCCCCCCCCCCCCAAAAGTATTTGAAAAATCATCATTTCCTCACTTTGCTACATTATGGAATATTATTCTCTTTACATAGGCCTAATGTAATACAGCATAAGATTTTAAGAAGCAGAAAACAAACATTTTGCTTCAAATGCTAATTACATGTATACATGTGTTGTTACCAATGTTTCTGTTTCTAAAGAAATAAAGAAAGAACTGACTATTATGATATGAACTGTCCTCAGAATTGTATACTCTTTCATACTAACTTGTTCTGGCAGTATTGAACAATGTCAGACTTGCCTCCATGTGACTTGTGAAACTGGTGAAATTGGAAGTCACGATAACGTGACTTATGACTCACAATGCATTTTATTGGACAAGTTTGATGCTGATGCAAAAGGAAATTCCTTTGAATATTTTGCACTAAATGTCGACTCACAGCTTCATGACTCATGACTTGGATAGAAAAGACTTCCAATTAAAAATAAAATAAATCCATCCATTATCGCAAATCATGTTAGGCATAAAAGATGCCAGATGTAACTAATAGATCTAGAACTGAAGCCACTTCACAAGCTATGTCCATATTGTTCTAGAACTTTTTCTATTGTTTTACCAGCTCACGGGCTCTTGATTTCGATTTCTTACGTCACTGACACACCCGTACGCCTGAGCCTGGGCCTAGTTTATCGGTGATCGCCAATTACGTTCAAGATTCTAAAAGACGGCCGACCTAGATCTACCGGGAGTTACCACCGCCAAGATGATTGTAAGCTATGTAAAACTGAAAAAAAACAACAACCCAAAAAAGACGTAACGGCGAAATAAAACGAAGCCTCTTCACAAACATAATGTGTCCACTGTTCTTACTCACTGACCGCCATTGTTTACGATACGAGTGACCTACACGATGTGCTTACGTACTCGAGCTCGATGAACGGCCGAAGCGCACGGACACGTGCGAAGGTGTATGCCGTGATAACTTATTATGCAACATTATTGTTGCTTGGTTGAGCGGGGCCGTGGCGGGGATACAAAAGTTATCGCAAGTTCGGGCATACGCAGTACGGCAGGACACGGTACGGTAGGGCTGTGTTTATGGTTGCGCCCGTTGAATCGCTAGGTCCAGCGCTAATATTTCATGGCATGGCCATGTACATCATGGCCATGTACATCATGGCTGCTTTTAATACCACAGTTAAAAGTTACAATCACAGCAAGACAATTTGCTGACCCTGTCATAAAACTGCAGGTCTGAAAGATCTAATGTTACAGGGGAGGACAAAAACTGCTTCACTTGAAATGTATTAGTTATTTTGATCTAAAATACATTTTAGTTATTTAACACCAGAAATATTGTACTGCCCCCTGACCAACAAAAAAAAACAACAACCCAGCTTTGATCAGTTGTGTGAATACACAGTTATATAGGGTTTTTCATGACAGGACCAGCAAAATCATCCTAGTTGTAAAAGTTCTGCTTCTGTTTCATCTTTATGGGACTTTGCCTTCCAATACCCCTCTCTGTGCTGTACCTGAATTTGCATCACTGGAAATTGGAAAATCATCAGAGGGCTGAAAATGACCGAATCCACATGATAGGCCTGAACTTGGCTGTAAAGTTGAATATTTCGTATCCACATGAATACATGCTGATACATGAATATATACAAGCCGAAGACTGATGAAAATCTCCACAGGGCAATTCCCACCTACGATTTTTAAAGAATCCTACCACAAACAAAAAAGTTCCTACAAAATAAACAGCTAGCCTACTCACAAAAGCAACTGTAAGAGCCCTGAGTGTTGGTACAGAACTGGTCTTCATCACAAGGATCTTCTGAGCATTCATTGATATCTGAAAGAAGAGTGCTAAACATTTTAATCAATGAAAACTTAAAAAACTTTTATAATCATCCTGAAAGTAAACAATTCATACGTATTTCTGAAAAAAAAAAAAAAACCAAAATAGGGAATTCATTTATTCACCTTCATGAAATTGCCCAAGGAGTCAATACAGCTGGGCAATGTACAAATGTATGTGCTCACAAAAATCTTTCTTTCCATGTCCCATTCCAGTCAGTTGTTTTTGTTGTTGTTTTTTTTTTGTACTTTGACGTCGAACAAAAAAAAACGATGTTGTCGTGATGTTGCTATGTTTATGTGCTTTGTGTTACTTTAATCGCTCGTCATGTACTGTTTGTTTTATCTGCTTGTCTAACTATCTGCTATCTGCTTGTGTTGAACAATAACGCACCACTAATGAATACCACTGTGCGGAGATGACGTCACAGACGTTGCAATAAACGATTTCGTCCTTCCTAGCGCCATTGCTCGGTAGAAGGATTATAACTGGATCATGCTTCTGATCCTACTACAGTTGAATGTTGAATAAAGCCAAGATAATTGGCTAAAACAGACTTCAGACTCTCCGCTTTCAATTTATTCAACATTTCAACATGGAGCGTTTTCTCCGACCTGAGAGGTTCAACGCGGACCCAAACACATCAGACGCATCCAAACGCTGGAATCACTGGCTGCGAACTTTCAACAATTTCCTGTCATCTCTACGACAACAATCTTCCACTCCTACTCTTGATGAACTTGACTTGCTGATAAACTTCGTTGACCCCTTTGTATATGAATACATCATCGATTGTCCCACCTTTGCCTCTGCCGTGGAAGTCCTGAAAAACATTTATGTTAAACCTGGAAATGAAATATTCGCTCGGCACATCTTAACAACTACCAAACAAGAACCAGGGCAGACACTTGACCAATTCTTACAGAGACTGAAGATTCTTGCAAAAGAGTGTGAGTTCAAAGCTGTTTCAGCCGACAAAAACAGGGATGATTTCATCCGAGACGCTTTTCTGGTCAGTCACAAGTTGGAAATGTTTTCCAAGCAAATAATGTTTCCACTTCCGGAGAGCCTCCACAATGGCATATGCCTCTTTCTCGACAGATGAATGTTTCCTTTCACTATGATTTAGTGTTCTTGAAAAGAAAGCAACAGGTCTCCCATTCTGATTCAGGGTAGCTGCTATCGCCATGTCAGAAGCATCCGTTTCGACCACAAGAGGGATATCCTGGTCAATGGTTGTAACAGCAGCATTCTCTATCTCTCTCTTCAACTATAACGCTCAGAAAGGAAAGGTGAAAAATGACAAAATCCAGAGATGGAGAATTGAACTGTCGTGCTACAGCTATGACGTAGTATACAGACCTGGCAAAGAAAACCATGCAGCAGACGCTCTCTCGAGGGGGTACTGTTCTACTGCTAACTCGAACGCCGAAATACTGCAAGATCTCCACAGCACACTATCCCATCCTGGGGTTACGAGGATGATGCATTTCGTCAAATGCAGGAACCTCCCTTATTCACTAGATGAAGTGAAGAGAGTGTGTGCAAACTGTAGAATCTGCTGTGAACTAAAGCCTTCCTTTTACAAATCGACTGATGCTAACCTTATCAAGGCCACTCAGCCTTTTGAACGCCTTAGCGTGGATTTTAAAGGGCCTTTGCCTTCTTCCTCGAGGAACAAGTACCTTCTGACAATGATTGATGAGTACTCCCGCTTCCCCTTTGCTTTTCCATGTGCTGATATGAACGCCTCAACTATAATCAAATGCTTTTGTCAACTCTTCTCTCTGTTTGGAATGCCATCCTATGTGCACTCTGATAGGGGCGCTAACTTCATGTCTAGTGAGCTCAAGGACTTCCTTCACAACAAAGGTATAGCTACTAGTCGGACTACTCCGTACAACCCTAGAGCTAATGGGCAAGTGGAAAGATTGAACGGCACGCTCTGGAAGACAATAACGCTTGCGCTGAGGTCTCGTGGCCTAGAGACCCATCAGTGGGAGCTCGTTCTCACAGATTCACTTCATTCCCTAAGATCTCTTCTATGTACCGCCACAAACGAAACTCCGCACGAGAGAATATTTCGCTATAACAGGAAATCCACAACTGGTATAACTCTTCCAAGTTGGTTAACTACTCCCGGTACTGTGCTCATGAGAAGAAACGTGAGGACTTCGAAGTATGACCCCTTGGTAGATGAGGTTGAACTGTTGGATTGCAATCCTCTGTATGCTCAAGTCAGACTTCGTGATGGGAGGGAGACAACAGTGGCTCTGCGCCACCTGGCACCACCTGGAGACATGACTACATCGCTTACTGTTCCGAATGAAGCGGCTCCTTCGCCGACAAATAATGACTTAAATGTGAATGACCAGACAAATCAGATAATGCTTGTTCCTGAACCAGCTGTTATGCAGACCGGTACGCAAAATCGTAGCTTGGATCTAACAGACTCTCTGAACACCCCAGGTAGTAACCCTTCGACTTCTCTCAGAGAAGAAAACTCTGAGATTCAACCGGAAGCACCTGATGAAAGTAGACCTAGTCAAAAACGCCATCCTTTTGTTCGGACCAGGGTTTATAACTTACGGAACGGAGAAGCTTGAACTCTACGATCACCAGGACTTTTTCTATGCATACTTGATGCAATTTGTGACAATAACGTTTCATTGCATTTTTGTTCGCTAGTATTAATTGGGGGTCATTGTAATTTTGAAAACGTGTTTAATGATGTCCCCGATTACCTGAGGGGGGAAGAATGTCGTGATGTTGCTATGTTTATGTGCTTTGTGTTACTTTAATCGCTCGTCATGTACTGTTTGTTTTATCTGCTTGTCTAACTATCTGCTATCTGCTTGTGTTGAACAATAACGCACCACTAATGAATACCACTGTGCGGAGATGACGTCACAGACGTTGCAATAAACGATTTCGTCCTTCCTAGCGCCATTGCTCGGTAGAAGGATTATAACTGGATCATGCTTCTGATCCTACTACAGTTGAATGTTGAATAAAGCCAAGATAATTGGCTAAAACAGACTTCAGACTCTCCGCTTTCAATTTATTCATATCAGATGTTAAATCCACAACATGGCTTATCGACATGGTAAGAACCAAAGTTATCAACCAATACATAATCTCTTTGAGTTAAATGAATAAAATGTTTGCCTCTACAGATAACACTAAACAGACTGCTAACTAACCCAGTTCTGATCATTCTTGTTCCAAACAAATGAAATATTGAACACCTGTTCCATGCACTCTATTATAACTCTTATCAATTACTTCATTCATTTACAATAATGTGGTGTGTCCACCATTTGCCTCTCCTCTCTAGATCTGATGGAATGTACCCAAAAATTGCATTCAAAGCATCTGTTTGGCCACCAGGGAAGTATGTAACAAATTTCTACTCTACCAAGAAAATAATACAAAGTTAAAATCTTCTGAATGCATCTCAAACCAGTATTGGCGAATTGCACCTTTTCACGTACTCAGCAGTTAATCACCAAGCCGCACATTTAACTATAAAAACACCCCAATCGAGAACTAACCTAACCTGCTTCTCCCCCCCCCCCGCATGGCCACTCCTGGGGTCACATCCTTGTGGGAATCCATATATCCCCACAATCAAGCCGCACATTTACATTTAACTATAAAAACACTCCAATAGAGGACTAACCTAACCTGCTTCTCCCCCCCCCCCCCTCCGCATGGCCACTCCTGGGGTCACATCCTTGTGGGAATCCATATATCCCCACAATTTGGAATATTTCACTTGAGTAAGAAAATCTGGCCATGAGGTATATTATAACATTCTAAAGTAATCTAGACAAAGAAATTCAAACACTTACCTAGACATCCTAGCTCCTCATCCTGCAGCCAACCAGATTTGCATTCATCGCAACCAGTGGGTCCAGCCTCAGTACACGTGTCCTTGCAGGATATGTGACACACTGATACAGGCACACAATAAAACAACTTGTCAGTAACTTCAAGTGTGACATTAATAAGCAATACATTTTCAAATTTCATACAGATTGTTCAAGACTATACTGAACACCTTTTATCTGTATTAATTTCTACGACAAAGTTCCTGCAGCTTTTTGAGAATATTTTTTAAGGGCTTTTCCACGTATATCTCTGTTTCACTCCAGGGCTACTAAAACGCATGAAAATGAGTGAAATTTTATGTACTATTTTTGTTCAGATTTTTTTCACATTTTTAATGCTTTAATACTCCAGGAAATTCCACAAAATATTCCAGGGCTAATCCACTGTTTCACTTTACAGATCACATTTACAATGTACTCTATGTGCATCAGTATAATGTGCATATTGTCACCACTGGACTGGCCTTTATCCTCAAACCTGGCTGGAATTTCTTTTTCATTAAAAAAAAAAAAAAAAAAAAAGTTCTCATGTAGTCCCTACCAACCGAACTATGGACTAGTCCCATGAAATAAGGGACATTTAACAGGTCCGCAAATGTGACGACAAATCTAAAATCTATGAACAGATCTCAAGAATTACACTAACCTTTGCAAAGGGTGTGGGTTTCATTGCTGCTCTCCTCATAGTAACCACCCTTACATTCATTGCAAAGTTCACCCTGATAGCCAGCATAGCAGCCACATTTCCCAGTCCCTTCCCGTGTACCCGCCCCCTGCAAGAAAACAGACACAAGATAAGTCACTATTCAGACTTAAACAACAATTGGAATATAATGAGCCTATGGTTCTTGCATCTCTTTGAGAATGTTTTCCAAGGCCTCTCTAGGCTTTTCCACGGCTAAAATGTTAAACTCTAGGACTACATAAATGCAAAAAAATTTTTTTTCTGTGTTATCAGATTTTTTCCCCACTTTTTAATGTATCAAAAACCCCAGGAGATTTCCATCGTTATTTCAGGGCTAATCCAGTATTTCCAGGCCTTTTTCTCTAATTTTTAAATTGTAGGGCTTTTCCAGGGCTGCAGAGTAAACCCCACGAGCCTCTCCACATGTTGCATCAGAAATAAAGACAAATCTATTTCCCGTGATAAAAAAAATGACTCTGCGATAGCCATGGTTTGTTGTAGCTTGAATGCATAGCAAATGAGTATTTCTCCATGTCCGTACTGGATGCTGAAATGAAACTGACTTATACAAAATGATAAGGGTGTTGGAAAGATTTCCAAATATGTGTCATGTCCGCATGGCCGGACTGCAACTTTTAATGTACTCAACAATTAATCACTGGGCCATACTTTAATTATTAAAGGATCCTTGCAGAGGACTAAGTCACGAGCCTCTTCTGCACCCCCTCTCTCCCCCGCCAAGTCACATCCTTGTGGGGATCATGTATATTCCGCCCCCATCCATTTGGAATATTTCATTACCATTACTGTAAGAAAATCCTGTCCTGAGACACATTTGGAAATCCTCCCGAAGTATTTGTTAGAAAATGTATTTTTTCAACAATGATAATCGGATGCTCTGCAGCTGCATCAGAGAAGATAGTCTATTTTATTATCTTAATGCTTACATCGCAATTTCCGTTCCCAGTACAGACACGGTGCACACCACCAGCACAAGGTGTGCAGTCTTTGCCGTAGGTGTTGTTTGGACAGCACACTGAAGAGAAAGAACAGCACAATCAATTTGTTGTCTTTATGATGAAGAGGCATATAGTCAAAACCTGGGTTCTGAGAGAGTCGCATTCCCCACTGTACGTTATTTCATCATGCAGAAAAAGCCAAAGTGTTAAGAGATACGCCATACAAGCGAGCTATACGCTGATTAGTAATATATCATCAATGCTCGCACAATAATGGCATGTGTCAGACTTATGCCAAAAGGCATCTCACGGTTCATTGCATTCCTAGGCATGAGGGCTATCAGATAATATTATAGAAAAAGAAATGCACAATAGGAAAATGTAATAATCCAATGGAATCATAATGGCATAAGTCATCAAATAACAGGACAAGAAATACTTATTTCTTGATATCTCAAAAGTGTCAAAAATGATTAATGCACATTAGCGTAGAGCAGTGACGATATGATTCCTCCAAGATAATCACACATTTCTAATGTTCGAGAAATTTGAAACAAAATAATAATGAAGCAAAATGCACAGCGCCGAATTCCACTCAAAAACAAGCCACTTAGTTCGGTCCCGGGCCACCCATAAAATCGCACGCTGACCGCATCTAATCGGGGGGTACGCCGAGGCCACACGCCGCGGGCTACGGCATCAGTTACAGACTAGCCGCTAGTGATGACACGGGCGTATTTACGACTTAATTAACTCTAATTTCTTCACTTATAACACCAAAAATGCCGCTAAAATACAAAAGCACAACTTCTCTTCTCTCAGTCTGTGAAAATCCGATGTCAGTGCGATGTCCCGTTTTCATGCTATTGTGTGTTTATAATATGCCCGAATTCACTAAAAATTGTTTTTTAAGTGGTGTATTTCTTGATTGATTGCTTCCAAACGGCTCAATAGATTGCCATGAACTTTGGTTTTTTGTGTTACAGACCTTTTCCCGTTTCATACCTGAAAATTTCTTGCTTGTCGGAACTCTCGTTGCTGGACAATATCAGTTTACATCCTGTTGCTGGTGTATTATTCTGCTGATGCGTTTCATTCTACATCAACTACACTGTGACCCATACATGCGGAAGACATTTTCTTCACTCAACAAACTTTGAAGAATTTGTGGAATGGAAAATGCGACAAAACGCAGAAACGACTCAAAAGGAAGACATCAGTGACGATTTAAATGACAGACATTTGAAGTTTATCCGTCGTACGTGCTCGTTAAGAATAACCGATAACACTTCAACTCTACTTCAGTAAAGAACGTGCGAGAGCTAGCAAGCCGAGGCGGAATGATTTGGTGTTCTTTTGATAGTCATAAAACAGTCAACCAGTGTAGTATGCATCAACGCTGTCTCATTTGAAGATTGTATGAAACGTTCAACGCCTAGAATTGCCTAGCAACAGTCTCGACCTTGACATAAATTCAGTCAATAATACTACCGACGTAAGCACAATCACTAATGAAACAGCGGCCAGCGCAATCACATCATGTAGTCAAATTCATAATGTTGTACATAGTGCACACGGGGCGGAAGCACCGACTCCTGTAAGTTAAACAGCAACAGAGACCTACATGACATTGCTCGGGAGCCATTTTCGAAATAAAGTCATTCCAAAGCAACATACATTAGAACATGACTGCATTTCATTCATAAAACAATATGGTTTTGGGCCTGCCTCTGCCGGGAGAGCAAGAGACAGCGATTAGTCAACAGCCACTAGCAAAGCGAGAAACGCGTTCAAGAAATCACTGACGTACAGAATGGAGAAACTCACGCAAGTTTTGATTTCACATATTCTTCAAATTGCGCCATCGCTGAGTACTGACCACGCCAGTCGCAAAACAACTTGAAAAATGCTGCCCATACTCATTATTGTGCTTAGGATAATACTTAAATCATGCTGTATTTGAAGAACAATGTGTAATAAAATATACGGCTTGTTATGGGATGTAAATATTGACACTACTGAGTACAGATGTAAAATAAATCATCTGTATGTGGATTACTATTCCACCGACAACGATGCCTTTTCGTCAGGGCATGAACACATGTCTTGTCCTCCATTTGACTGTAATTTTGGTGCCTTGTGTTGAGCACTTTTTTTGTTATGTAACTTTAAAATGAGTAGGTATTAGATATTCTTCAGCAAAAATGTACAGTTTTTCCCTACTTGCCATTACAAAACTATAAAAGCTATCTTCTTCTACTTTTCACACTGCAAAATTCAAAGCCTTACGTCTCACGTGCGTCAAGATGGTTATTCTTACGGCCCTGGTTACAATGCAAGGTGATAAATCATAATAGTACCAATTTGATCTAATTCGCCCGCGCAAAGCGCTGCCCGTCGCAGGTGTAGTGGCCCGTCGCTGACCCCGGTCGCGATGACCCAGTAGGGCGCTCGGTGGCCAAACTAAACGACCGGGTTTTCGGCGCTGTGAATGAAGCAATGTAAGATGCCATTTAGATTCTGCACATGATGACATGTTCTTGTTTCTTGTATTCATGAAGTGTATTTCATTCAAAATGGCACAAAATCGCAACACATTCTCCTTCTATACAACGGTCTGCATGTGCCACATCTGATTCTAATTCATACTTTCAAATTTTCATCAATGATAAAGACTTGCTATCAGCCAACACATTTTTCTCCATCTCGTGAACTGCTTTGTATTTGACAGCCACTTACCTTCCATGTGTTCTATACATAAGTAGACATGCAAATCTGTGTCTTTCTTCTGAGCAAACTCCCTAAACCAATATCGTTCGACCAGTTCCTCATGCTCTTCTAAAACTGTATGACACTGTGGAAAAACATGTTGATTTAAAAACTTTTTGACACATTTACAAAACTTTTTTTCAGATCAATACAAAACAACTATTGAGAAATTCACTCATGTAATAAAATTTATAGGGAACTATTACATTGATGAAGCTCTGAATACCAAACCAGACATAAACATAAATAAAGCACCCAAACAGACCAAGAAAGGTGCAAACTGGCTATTTTCAAGCCAACAGGCCGTAAAACTCGAACTCAAACTGCTTAACATTCAGTATTAGTAGCATTTCTCAACCTCTTTATTTGAATAAAGAATAAACCAAATGCAGAGCAAAAACATCCAAAAAAATGCATTGTTGTCTATCTACAGCCAGGCTTTATTAACAAAGCTTCTCCCTGCCATTTGGAGGATCAGAATTTAAACAAGAAATTCTCCACTTCCTGCCACAATAGAATACCACGAAATGTACAGATTAAATTTTGATTATAATTACATACTTTTTAATACTATAGAATCACGTACCATCACTTTACTAACACAATAGCTTTAGTCAGGCCAAAATTGCACTGAGCTTTCAATTTCTTCTTGAGTGTCATGCAAAAGTGTCATGCAAGTAAAATAAGGCTATGCCATTGTGATTAAGTTCTGAAAACTAAGGGTTGAATACATTTCTTTAAAATATCAAAACTATTAAGTCTGACAAGGAAAGTTGTTCACCTTTTCGCTTCCTCTGAAAAATTTGTTAAAACCGAGTTAAAAAGTTTATCGCACAATCCTCGACATCAAATGACTTCATTTCACCAGTGACAAAGTTGTACTTACATCTTTTGATCCGTCTGAACACAGTTGCTCCATGATCTCAACCAGTCGCACTTCACTAGAAAGAAAAAACACAGAACTCAGAAAATTGAGTCTTGCCATTAAACCAAAGGTACAACAGATCTGATATTAATCCACAGAATGAATGCTTAAATCAGGCGCCAAGTGCTGTCTGAGTGATATGGCCTTGGGAACAATACTGTATAACGATGACAGTTATTGAGAGTTTGGTGAGGCTGCATATTATGCAACCAACATTTAGCATTAGCATAAAAATTTACAGAAAAAAGAGTACCATAATATAATGATCCAATGTTATCTTTCTGGAGCACAGAAGTTTATAATTATCTTACCTTGTGGCATAAGATCCTAAAGATTTTTCTTCCCATTTGGTGTTGCCACCACCATAATTGGATTTCGCTGTTTTTGAAAGGCCCTGCAAGAGATAATTGTAAAGTCAGCATGAAAAAATCTATCAAAATAATCATTTGCTTTTTTGCCTCTGGTGAAAGTTTATATTGCGGACATACAACAGTTGTATTTCCTGATTGTACTGGACTTTTTCCAGACAAAATTTTACAGGAGAAGGAAAACAATTTTCTTTTATAAACTGACTGACAGCAGAAGGTTGTGTTTCAACAGTGCATGTTAGGAAATTACATTTTAAAATGCATGTCTAGATGGCTGGGGTGTGGGTGAAGTAACACTTTAACACATACACAATATGGAGACAGACAAAAATTGTGCATAGCAAACCAGAGGTAAGCCATCATTTGGCAGCAAAATGAAACCAATACTCTTTCTGCACAAGATAGGTCACATGGCAAGCATGCCCTGCAAACCAGCTGGCCACTGGTCAGCTGTGTTGTGTGCATGAGTTCTAGCTTTTTGCGCATGACCGAATAGAGAGATGTCAGGCACGAATGGGCATTAAAAAAATTTGTCATGTCTAAAAATCTTATTATGGAAAGGTCATTTATATTGATTTAACATGGCAATGGTTGATGTATATTTACTGCATTCTGGGTTGAAGGAACCTGAAAAGTCAAAACTGAAAATTTCCAAAACACCAACACAATGGATTTAATAATTGTCCCAAGCCTAGACTACAAAACATAAAGATGGACAAAGCAAAAGAAGACACATTAGACAATGTTTATATTATGCCTACCTTGTGGAAGTTGCTAACAATGTCCTTACAAATGTTGCACTTTGCTGTTTTCTTTTTCTCAGCACCCATAGCAGATACTAAGAGAAGTGCAAAGCACAGTGAAAAGAATAGCAGCTTATGAACATTTACACCACTAATGACAGTTTGGCAATCATGGCCTGGCTTTATAACAGGCTGACATATATGTTTTGCAAGATAAAGATTCTGTGATTCCATTCCAGATGGTCTTGTAGAGATGAAGGCAAGTTTTTAAGTCGTTTCTTTTTTTTTTGGCCACTAAATAGTCAGTATGGGACACAGCAGTAAGCAAGATTTGCAAAGTATTGTATGTCTGACAAGTATCATTTCACAAATTGTCATAACATCTTGGAATATTTCAGCATTTCCACCTGGTCAATGTTGACTGTTTCTTGCCTGGCACTGGCAGTGGTCACACAACCATCTGTAAAAAATGTGAAACAAAGTCAATAGTGCACGTAAATGTAAAGTTTGTTTATTTCAAAGACAGAGTCTCAACTTGATAATTTTATGGAAGTCGACACATTCAAGCAAGACTGCAATCACAAATTATTTCAGTTTATTAAACACTGACATCTGACTTGTTATCAATAGCTTTTCCCTTTCTGGAAATATCTTGTTTTGACAGTTTCTGTGAAAGGCCATGGTTTTTCTAATACATATAATTACATGACACTCCCCCTCCCAACTTCCTCCTCATTGTGGGTTGGATTTTTTTATTTTTTACATTTCAGCCTCGTCCCACCTTGAGTGAACTCGTTCACGTAACGTCCCGTGCGGGGATAGCCAGCGGCCAGTCAGCCAATCGTTCGCGTGTTGCCGATAATCTCGGCGGTCAGGTCAATAGGGTCCCTTTGAACACGTGTATCGTGTTTACTTTATGACGCAATAACAAAAATAGTGGTGGATAAATCGTAAGTGACCCCTATGATATTTGGATAAAGTATTGTGATGAAATGCAGTAAGTTTTATTGTTAAATGGAAGGCCCCAAATCAATAATTTTCTGCATTTACATGGCGTTTAACACACGTTTCATCATTTTCCCAAGACCTCTGCGCTTTTTCTGCCTTTAAGTCAGGCCATTCAGGTGAACAAATTATTTTTTAAGTCAGGCGCTTAATTTACTAACCACATGTATCATGGCACTGCCTTCTCCCTCCTCTACTATGTAAAGCTTCCACGTACTATGATATTATTTTTAGCAAGAGATTTGATTTCCAGGTCGCAGAGCACATACATGTACTGAAAAGCGGTTTTATCAAAGCAACACAATATCTCTCTAATTACCACATCAAATAAAGACAACGACCAACAACAAAGTCGGTCATTTTCTCCCAGTTTTCCCTGATGAAAAAGCTACAGACAGATGCCTTTAAGCAGTATGCCCTTGTATTACATCGGAATTCATAATTACAAACATAGAACAGTGTCTCAAATACGCACATGGCCCCTTTCTTCTCATTTCACATGTCGACGACAACCAGCATCAAAATGTTTCCCCAAGAATTTCCCCAGTTCGAACTTCAGACCGTCAGTACTCATTATTACATGAGTATGACGAATAGTTACGAATAGTTGCATCGTAATAAATGTAATCTTACGATACCATTTTGTTAGTTATAGTAGGGGTGACAGGATAGATAAACACGCGAACATTGTATGAAAAAAAATGTGAAAAAAACGATAGTCACGGCAACTGAATAAACAAAACACAAGGAGCAGCGCTGCCATACAATATATTGGCCTCCCGCTGGACCCGGTTTGCAGTATATAGGCCACAATATTGGCCTTGCGTGTCTCATGCTCAGCGCTGGACCACTGAATTGATTTAAGTAGATCTCTATTGGAGTTAGCACTCACAGTAAGTCGTAGTCCCATATTTGCTGAGCTTCTTGGACTTGCTTTAACATGATTTCAAAATCTAGGTCTAGCCTATCAGCTAATATTTTGATGTTTTAATTCATCATATATTCATAGGCTACTCAGTCATAGCCAATAGAGATTTTCACAATAACTTGGCAATGATTTGGTTTTTACTAATTTCCTGAAGAGAACCACCTAGACGAGATCACCCTATCGCACACCTAGCCTTTTATCCCTAACCCTAGGCCTAATCACATCCTTAACTCTAACCATTACCCTTTCAACCTGAAGCAAAAAAAAATCTGTATAGTGCAACTTGTAAGACTTGAACTATGGAAAAAAAGATTCAATAATCAATGTGGTCGGGAAGTATGGAACCCATTCCCTAATCAAAGTGCTTATTCGCAGACATCCGTAGTTATAATGCGAGCATAAATAGTCATAGATCTACTCTGAACTCAATATTCCTTGATGTGAAATTCACGGACCCACTGGGTGAGTCACACTCACACTGGGAGGGGGCAACAGACAAATTAATATTCTACATGAAATTTTTCCTTTACAAAATCAAAAGTGCATGTTACTGACATTGGTGGTACTAGACTCTAGATCTAGACCTAGACCAGCGAACGAGCCTACATCAAGAAAGCCGAGATCTACAATCTGGATCTAGATTTTAGCAGAGAATCTACTAGATCTAGATTCTAGTTCGTGGGGTTTTACGGGGTTTCGCGGTAAATAGGTACCGCCTGCTGGTATTTTGCCTTATTTTTGTGAGCTGCTCTTCACCACCACAGCACACCACCCACTTCTTCTTTCTACCTTCCCTTTTCTTTGCTTCTGCTAACTCCTTTTTTCTTAGCCTTGAACTAACTAATATAGCCGGCTAAAGTTGTATTTGGATTTTACCACAATATTATTCTTTGTTTTTCATTAGTCAGTTGTTTACTATTAACTGGTGTACAGTGGCGCTTTTGAACTCGTTTTGAATACATTACATAGATCTAATCATAAATAAATTTAATAATGCTGCTAGTATATATCCCAGTTGATGCACACACAATACTGATGTCACAGTTCAACTACCAGTGACTGCACCTCCTCTGCTGGGTGTCAAATGGACGCATGTCAGTGTAGACAGCGCCCTATGTGCATAATCACGGCCATGATCCCCAGAAAACATTTTCAATGAAAATCCACCCAAAGTAGAGTGTCCAGAGCACTTTTGTGAGCTTACACCAGGCCACTAGATCTAGATTCTAAATGGAGAAAACTGTAGGGTCACATATTTTACTCTTGAGGTGGAAGTTGTGGGGACACAATACTTGGGAAAGTTACTCAAGGCAAAATACAAGCAACAGACATACTCATAATGTGATGTCTTGATAAGGACGTCACAAAACGTGGATTAGTCACAAAAACACTGGTAAATGAAATTGTATGGAAAAAAATACAAATATTGACCGCATCGACGTGCTGACTGCACCTAGATCCCCTCTAGTCCAAAACTCCAAGGCTCCAGTGCATTGACAGTAGATCTATTCTAGATCTAGACTCTAGATCTATGCCCAGAGAATAGAAAATATCTAGATCTATGCTAGAAGATACACTACACGCGGCTTTTCACAATAATTCGAATGCCTGTACTGTATTTACATACAGTCAATCTTACCACAATCGATGATGTGTCAATGAAGTAAGTTCCGATGATGTGTCGGCAAATGTGTAGTTCCAGAAGGTTTGTTTATCCCCGGTGGCCAATGCTCTCCAATTTTGTCCAACAAATGGAAGACACGTATTTTCTCCGTACCATACCGGAATTGAGAGGTGATTTTACTATTTCGCACTTTTTTGGCTCCCTCCCTCATGCCCGATTCTGATACAAGCATGGGCACTAAAGGCTTTCATCAAGCTAAAAGAAGCTGGAATCACTGAAACAATTTTCTGTTGTATTTTTTTTTTTAACAAGAAAAAATATACAAACGAATAAAGTTAATAATATATGAACTTGCTTGTGTAATTGAATTCCTTTCATTTCATGTTTGTGAAATTTGCCTGTAGTTTTGTGGTTTGGTGTGGGTTTTGCAAATTTTACCAATTGTTTTAACTTCATAATAATTAATACAATAGTGTGTTGTCTGCAGTAAAGAGCCTCTGATCATTTCGCTTTTTTTTGTCTCCTTTTTTTTTTTGCTTGCGGAAGAAGTAGCAATATATTATTTGTGAAATTACATCCTATAATGTACGAAAATCATTTTTTAAAAAGTGGGATCAAAAGCTCATGTAGTTTCTTTTCTATCAATTTCCTTAGAATTATTGCAGTTTTCTTGTTATTTGTTTCTAAACAGAAACAACTTTTTTTTTTTTGGACACATTTTGTAATTTAAACAAACAATGTTCGCTGCACATGATAATATTGAATATCAGAAAATAAGAGACATGCAGATCTATATGTTTATTTTTGTGATTCTGGCCAAATCTACAGCCCCAAATCCTGTCCACAATAACACGGTTATACCGTCTTCAAAAAGCTGAAAGTGAAACCAACAACACAGTATCAATAAACAACACTGACATTGGATAAAAACTGGCAGTGATTTTTATTCCATTTTCTTTTTTTTAATATTATTGCGTTAATGTACAATAATTAATTCATGCAGCAAATGGTATAAAACATTCTATTTCATTTCAGGATCATTGGTAAACAGATTAAAGAAGTCTGTAGTCATGCTTTCACTTTCTCTCCCTTTCTTCCTGTATTCACAAGAAATAAATATATGCAGTTTCGAATTTCACTGTGGGATATAATGAAAAAGCAGACAAGAATTCATTCACAGCTGCAGAGTATAAACTGTGTTTTAGATACAACTCTGTTCAATGTACAAATTTCACATGCATTCACAAAATGACATGGGAACATAAAAAAGTATGTGTAATCTTACTGGTGTATACAGCGTCAACTTCTGTACAATTTTGGATAATGATTACTGTTCAGGTGACTTTCTTCACTGAAAGTACTGCTGCCTTTTGAGCACCATGCAGTATGCTGCTGCCTTCTGTCAGTTCTCCAGTTGGAGAAATACACACTCACACAAACATCAGGTGCATACATGTAATAACATTCTATGACCTTCAAAAGAATCAAAGCCACATATCTAATGTTACTGCCTCCATAAGAGTTTTATCTGCACACAAAAATAGTTCAAAATACATTCTAAATTCATTATTCTTGAAGTTAAACTACCAATAAAGATAAGTGGCAAATATTATTTTTTTAAAAACAACAGTAAATTTGTGGCGTTGGAGCAAGGCTTGAAATATAAAAATGCTTTGCTACATACAATGTTTTCTTTTAGCTACATTTTGACTTTACCAGTAAAGGTAATTTTGAACTATCTGTGGCAGAAAGTACAATGAAAATAATTTACATTCCTTTAATGTATCAAGGCTTTGACATCGCACCTGAAATACTGAAGGTTGCACTATTGATTTAATGAATCATGTAGCTGCCATTGTTTCACAGAGAAAACTCTATATCTTCAAGACAGATGACAATGGTACCAAACTTAGAAAGAGAATACAAGATGAGACCTAGGCAAAGGAGTCTTGAGAATCAATAAGCAAGGAAATATATTAATATCAACAAAATTAAACCCAGCAATAAATTACGAATAACTTAAGACATAGATAAGAAAGGAATTTTACAAGAAGAAAACTGAAAGGTCACAATCCACTACAGTTAAACCACCTTTACCCAACTAAGGGTATGAAAGTTTGAATTCAAGAAAACATAGGAACAAAGATACCCGCAGTTAATTTTTCAGCACTGCCACTGTTACACTGTAACATATTGCATCATCCCTTAACTGAAATACAATAAAATGGTGAAAACTCATAAATCTAGCATTTCACTAGATTTCTTCAAATGACATACTGTCTCATTGTTATGATTTGGTATTTAGCTAAAAGAATTACAAGACATGTGTTTCCATGTCGAAACTGTATTATAAAAGGTACAACTGTCAACACTACTGGTACTTGTATATGGTTGAAAGACTGCAACAAAAGTGAGGCTGCACGTTGCTAATGGTGTTTCCAGAGTGTAAATCATTCATGGAGAAAGTCTCCCAGTAAAAAGTATAAAACAAAATATCAGCAATAGAAAAGCTGCTTTCAAATGATATCAATCCATTATTTTTCTACTAATCTTTCATGCCCACAAGATTTCAGTGATGAGCTTGCTAATGGTAAAGATTTTACTTGAACCCATGGAAAAATAGCTGAAAACGTGTGACTCAAACCTATTTCTGTTTTTTCGTGTTGTTGTTTTTTTTAAAGGTTTTCATGGGCTAACCTAACATTTACTGAATTTGTGCATTACCGTCCATCTCACTAACTGGCACATTGATGATTTGAGTTATGATAACCTTACATCACTGCTCAAGGTGAGATCTACATTGTCATTATATTCTCACGAAGTGATATATCAGTATCTTTAATATTTTTTAATTTATAAGCAGAAAAGTTTCTGCCACATCCAGGAAGAATAAAAAGTGACCAAAACTTTTTAGCGCTCTTCTGCAAAATGAGAACAATTTTTGATATGCCAGTGTATGAGAGGGATGTTGACATATATTTCAAGCATGAATCTGTGATAACAGGTCCCTTATCTTTGCCACCAGTCAAATGCATGTCAACAAATACCTCCAACCCTGCAATATTTTCAAAGGTGCAAATGGCAACCAATCATGGGCTTATTCTAATTTCATAGAAACCAGTAGCAAAAATTTGGCTAAAATTTGTTAGAAAACCAAAAGCTGCTCATCACAGCTGTTCTCATTCCTCCAGTTCTACTAAATTTACATTCCATCCTCGCTGAAAAGAAAACCATACAACACACAATTTACTTTCCTTACTTCCTTTCCACTGATCTGTCTAATTCTGAATAATAATAATAGTTCGTCCATCAGGTATGATGGTGACCTTAACAACACCAGAGGAATAAAGAACAGAAATTGTTGAGAATTTCATGGACAATAAAGAGAACTAAAGGACACAGAGGACAGAATGGAAAGACTGTTCTTTCATGACTTATGGCTTCTCATGTGACTGATAAGTCCTATTTTTGCCCTGCAGACCTTCCGCATAAATGACAAGAGTGCTCCGTTGGTTCAGTACCACTGGGCCTTTTCTTGCGCCGTTCTCTTTTTTTGATAGCCTGCTGGACTCTGTCAGCTTCCCATGCTTTGCTGCCTCTGGTAAGGGCCGCCCTCCAATTTGCACGATCAAGCGAGAGCTTTTCCCACTCACTCACATCAATGGCAAAGGCCTTCAGTGATTGCTTGAGTGTCTTTGTAACGTCTCTTTGGAGCCCCAACATTCCTTGTTCCATTGGAGAGCTCAGAGAAGAAGATTTGCTTAGGGAGTCTGGAGTCGGGCATTCTGACAACATGTCCTGCCCAACGTAGCTGAATTTTTTTCAGGTGGCAGAAGATGCTCAATTCCTTGGCACGATTGAGGACCTCAGAATACATGTACCAATAAAACAAGCATATTCTGAGTTATTCTAAATCAACCTTTGACCTTTCAATCATCCTGCATCTTTCAACAAAAATCAGATCAATATTTGCCCCTGAGTCTGTGTCACAAACAAAGTAAAAAAACTGATGTACGCTATAATTTTTCATTCCTCACAATCTCTCATCAGAAAACCATCTTCTTAATCTTCAGCAATTTTCCAAGTCGCTGTTTTGCAGTTGCAAGGCCCTTCTTCGGCTTTTTAGCTGAAATGTAAGACAATATAAATTGACACATCCTGCACCACCTCAAAGATAAAAATTTAAGCTACTTAAAATGTGATCTTTCTTGAAAATGTTCATTTTCTGTTGGCAGAACAATCATCCTTTAAAATTTATTCACTTATATTTTGTGACATGGTTCATATACCAGTTTAACATGTATATGGAAAAAACATTCATATTGTTTCATCTCAATGAGTATCATTATTATGAACAAGTCATGAACAGCTTCCACGGTACTGGACCCATCAAATTACGGCTATGATATTTCAAAAGAGCCAGAATGAAAGACCAGAAAGAGAACAGAACAGATTGTGAGTAAGGAGAAACTTACGCTTGGGGGGTTGACTAGAACTGCTGGCACAAGGATCTATAGGTCGCTTAATGCCTGGGCGGAATGCATTGACTGAAACAGAAAAGAACATCTGTATACAAATGCTTCCCAAACAGAATTCAGCCCATATGCATTTGTTTGCTTCTTTTATTCGCATATCGACATACATATGCATGTGTGAAAGTGTATGGTATTGTTGGTTTTTTTTTAATCCCAAACCTTTAATAGCTTTCCAGATCTAATATTTAGCAATTTACATTTGCTAGTAATGGATCTACCAATGATCCTTTCTATCATAAATTTTTAAATCCCCTCTCCACCTCCTTTCAGCAGAGCTTCCAGCTCATTTGCCCTTTCATCACAATGGCTTTTAAATATAAAGGAGGTAGGAAATTTATGAGAATTTAAATAAACACATAGAAAGACATGGACAAACAACCAATATTAAAGTAAAAAAGGGGGTTCAGTTTACGTGAAAAAGATAATATGAAGAAACATCTTGATTTCTACCTGGTCCATCTATTGCACTGGATGGCCCCGGAAGAGGCTGGACTTCAAAGTCCTTTTTCTCTGGCACTTTTGGTTTTGAGGCTTTTTTGAGGTGTTTCTTGTCACTCTGAAAGAGAGCAGTCCAATTCTATTATCCACTCACTGAATCATTTGTAACACTCCATTACTTTTAACAATAATAAACGCAATCATTAATGGAAATATACATAAAATGACATTTGTACTAATAAAAGCCAATTTAGCAAAAGCAGTTGGATGTAAAAATTAAAATTTGATCACTAAAAATGGACACAAAAAGATAATGCAAAAATAGTGCAGTGGTTATCTACCAATTATGTCAACTTTAATTCAAACTGAATCATACTGTCTACTAACTAGGCAAACTTTACCAAATCATTATGAGCAGAGCCAGGCTTCATTTTAATTCAAACTTTCATCACAAACTAAAAACAAAATGTAACAACACAATTGTCCCCACGCACATGAAAACGACTGATCTTGAAGTCAATTTATCACATATCTGAAGAACACACTATCATACATTTCGGTTGTGGAGACAAACCATAAAAATAAGTCTCGCTGATTTGTTTTCTCATCAATATCTCACATATCAGACACCCACACCAGACACATAATTCCATTTCCATATAATAATGACCCAATGATTATTTTAAATTTAGTTTCTCTTGCAAATTTGTCCCAACTTACTGGAGGGTTTTCTGCCAGTTTGGCTGCTGTAGCTGCCAGAGTATTTGCGAGGGATTCTCTCTGTACTCCAATCCTGTGTTCTCTGTCTGACTTGGCAAGGGTAGAATCCACACGGGCTGAGGAGGTCAAGAAAACCCAATAATCAGTAAATAAACTGGTTTATACATCCAAGAAAGTTTATGTAAATCTTTCTCTACAGTACAGCGCACAATGCGCCGCACGCTTTCCTGGCAGCAGCCTGTGTTTTGACCTTGTAAAGGTACTCCTTGACCACTGTAGTAATGGAAAATTTTAACATCCCATGATGTTGAGCCTTAAAAATAGAACTCTTGGTAAAGCTTCCCTTGTCCTAGCATGTCCAGAGACACCACATGTGCAATACGTGTATAGTTTGGACAACTGTTGTGTAGTAAGGCGATCTTTGTTTAGAAATGCACAGTACAGTATCGATGAGTATGGTACATAACCTGGCCAAACATGGAATGCTGGCTTGTAGGGAAAGAGTTAAAGGATGAATACATATTAAATAATCACCATCACTCAGTGCACCCACTTAGCTGAATGTAACTCCTTCTTTACCTTGGGACACTGCCACATGTGCTACGCAAGAAGGTTAATTAAAGGAAGAATGTACCTTTTGGGTTCCAGTTATCATCTTTCTCAGATTTCTTTTTAGCTTTATGGATGGCTTCTTCTTCTTCATCTGACAGGTCAAAGGATGGATAGACTGGAACAAAAATAAATACATATTGATGAAAAGTTGAAACATCTATTCAGCATGGTTATAACCCAATTCAGCATTCAGGAACATATTAAAAATTTATTTGGTGTGAAAATGAAAAGCTTAACATTTAACATCAGTCAACAATAAAAATCAGTGGAAAATTAACTGCTCTGACTGGTTATGTTTTCAAACCCACTCTCATCGTGCACTTTTTAGGAACTGTGCCTTCATCAGCATCCTTTATGTTCACAGTATGAAAGCTGATTTTCTACATTGGAGTACTTGTTGGAACATCCAGTCAATTTAACAAGAAGTCGTGCAGCAAATCACATCACTGTTCAAAATCACATGGCAGTTAATTATAATGGGAGTGAGAAAAAGCCTAAGAATATGGAACCATCAAGTCAACAAAATTTGCCAGTCCCTCAACTTTCTGACAAATCAGTTGTTGTTGGGGGTTTTTTTTGTGTTATTGTTTTGTTTTGTTTTTTTGTATCCCCTGCTCCCTCTTCTTTTTTTTTTTTAAATACAGGCCTGTGTTCACATGGATAGTACTATGCTCACCAAACTCTGAGTCTCTGTAACAATCTGCCATCAATTCTTCTTCTTCTTGTGCTGCAGAGGCCTTTGGGCTAGCCTTGACACCCTCAGTTGAGAACAGAGGTCCTGCATCTCCATCTCCCATCCTGCTCATTGTCAACATACCTGCTATTGCATCCCGCATGCCACTGGCAAGACAAAATAGATTAGAAATCGATGGACTTTGAATAGGATCACATTTCACTCTGGTTTTCAAATAATAATAATAATAATAATAAAGTAGATTTATATAGCGCCTTTAGCCATGCCTCAAGGCGCTTTACAATAACATGATGGAATATATGCACACACACACACGTACACATAAACGGCCAGCTGGCGCGCGCGCGCGCACACACACACTCTCTCTCTCTCTTTCTCTCTCTCTCTCTCTATATATATATATATATATATATAGATATTTCTCAAATAAATATGTTTTTAACCCCGTCTTGAAAATGGCAGCACTGCAGAGATAAAATCTCATTGACTTGCACATAAAATTTTTTCTTTACAATCTCTTTAGAAATATAGGTGAGGCACTTTGTGTATTCTTTAAAATCTCTTTACAAATATGGGCAATTTAATATGCCCACTTTTTTTCATATTTTAAAAAAATACAATACTTCAATATAAAAATATCTACAAACTATATCAGAAACATTTAAACTCGCTGAGTCTTAATATTCTGACCCTCATCAATCACAAATTCATTCAAGCACATTTGAATTTTATCATCGAGTATAACACAAAGAAATACACAAAATTTTATCATTACCCAATTTTTCCTCAATATTTTAGGGTCCTTTTCATCTCCACCCACTTTCATCTTAAAGGGACTTTCTGATTCTGACCACTTTAGACACTTCTTGACGTAGTCTTCACTGCATTGCAATGTTCTCTCCATATCACGTGAAGTTCACAACATGCCCAATGTTGCCATTCAGTGATATAAAACTGGAGCTAATTTCATTGTGGCACTGGCTCATTTCTTTTCAAACATCAATTTTTGTAGCATACACTGTCACCATTCCCTAAGACTGTAGTAACTCAAAAATTCGAAAAAACAATTTTTATATATTCAACTACATTCAAAGCCCTTTTGGATGATCTTGGTTATAGACTCTTAACTCTGACGCTGCAAGAGGCGTCAAAATACGGCGTCAACTTTCCAGGATTCACTCTGCACAGATGTATAAATACAACAAGGTCAAGCTGACCGCACAGCGCGCATGCCGTAATTTTACGCATCAGGTCACTGTCTTCTTTGAGACGTAACTACCATCTTATTGCTCACTGTGTCTCTTGTAACCAAAGGCATTGTGACAACGACAGGTTAACTAGTGAACCCCTGGTCGAACTCAAAGACTAAGCTTTCAAAGGCTCTCCCCGCACTATCAAAAAGTGTAACATCAACATGCGAACTGTCGCCAACAAATTTGCAATATTATCTCATTTTCTCACAAGCTGACCATCATATACAGTTGTCTGCATCTAAGAACCAATGAGAAACATGCTGTGAAATGACCTTTACCCCAAATGCCCACATCGGGTCATTAGTATGTGTCAATCAGGATGAAACCATTTGTTTCGGGCTTGGGGGATGTGGCTCGTTATCATGCTTCATTCTCACAAAAATTACAAAACTGTCAGTTTGGTATCGTAAGCAGATCATTGGCTGGAGACTTACAGACAAAGGTTTTGCTGGTTAATTCATTATCAAGCGTGATAAAGCATAGCAGAGAATGTTTTCATACCGATCAAATACAAACCAAACCGCATGGACAGCGGCAGTGTGGTCATCGCACATCGGCAAGGGTCAGTGCGACCCAGATAAGATTCCCCATGAGTAAGGTCACTGACCGGACAGCGGGCTTTAAGGCTTAGCACGCAGGGTGTGGGTTAAGCCCCAAAAAGAACCAAATAGCAAATTTTCGAAAATTCATCACAACTTGACCAACTGTGCTAAAAAAAAACCAGCAGTTTTTTGCTTCTCCTGGAAAGAAGCCAAAATCGATCACTACAGTTTCAGGGGATAGTGATGACGTATCACATAATCTCACTCATGCATCACAATACTCTCTCTTCTCACCTGCTGTCACTGTCTCCTTTGAACTGAGCCTCCCCAGAGTAACCACTGGCTGTCAAGATATCTGTGATGCCACCATTATAACCAGTTCTGGCTGACCCAGTGTCAACTCCACTCCTTGTCATGTCTCCTTCACCTTCGACACAGATGACAAAATTGGGTCATGACAATTTCAATTCTGATTGAGGATGAACATTTAGCACTTTCAATACATGCAAACAAAATTTCCGTCACTGTCATGTATAGGAAATCAATAAATAAATTCCAAATTTTTTGGCAACATCATAAACTTTTCACACCTCTCGATAGGGACAAGCTGTGTTTCTTGAGTAAGAAACAGACCATGACGAGCTGGTGACTGTTAGGTCTGTTTTCGCATGAAGTCTGTCCAGAAGCCGCAGCTTTGTAGGTTGAAAACTCTGTCTACACCAGGACTGGTTAATGTGTGAAAAGGAATTACGAATACTTATCACACAAGATGAAATAATCATGAAGACGCAATGACAGACCATGAGCTATAAGTTTCCTATCTAACAGTATTGAGTATAAACACAAAACATACGATGTTGGCACATACTGCTTTATGCTATCTCCACATCACCCAGTTTTGAGAAAATCCCATGTATACTTTTGACTTTTGTAGATAAAACTTTACAAAGTGTTAAGCGGTCAACTTTTTAACACTTTAAAAGTCTAAATCCCTGAGGTGAGAGATCTTCAAGAATTTTTCACTTTCAGGAATGACAGAATAGGCATACAATTTGTTCTGCCATTTTATGGCCATATATCAATTTTAGTTAAAAAGCAGAGAAAGAATAAAGTGCCATTGGGTACCAATAAGTAACTGTACACAAAAGAAAACAAAAGTGACAAAGTACACAGGGTCTCACCTCCCACCTTCAGACCACTTGACTCTGGTGGAAGCTTCAGCTTGAGTGAGGCCGGCTTGGTGGTGGATGTTGTTTTCTGTGTTCGAGATTTCTTTGGATTTTCATCCACTACCAGCTGGTCTGTATCACTGTCACTGTCTTTGGCAGGATCCACAAAAGCTGGTGTTGCCACAGACTTAGATTTTGACTTGTTGTCTCCAGTTTTCTTCTTTGAGTCCGGCGCCTTTTTATTTTTTTCTTTTACTTCAACTTTCTTCTTTTCCTTCTTGCTCCCTGTTTTAGGCTTGGCGGCTTTTTCCTCCTCTTCCTCAGGTTTTAATTTTGATACTTTGGATGTTTTTTTGTTCCCTTTGTCTTTTTCACTTCTGTCCTTTTTGGAGCCCTTTTCCTTCATTTTCTCCTCCTCTTTCTTCCCTTTCTTCTTTCCCTTTTCCTCTTTCAGCGGAGGTGATGGGGGCGTGTGAACATCTGGTCCCAACAACAGAAATTCCTTCTTTTTCAGTTTCTTGCCCTTGCTTTTCCTGTCAGTGCTAGGGAAAAAACAGGCAGGTAAAACAATTTAAATGTGAAAAATGATCAAAACACGTGAACATCAGGGATCAGAAACTACATGTCTAATCTGAAAATAAAAAAACACTGAGATAATTCCACAACAAATGACAGCATCAAAGGAGGCACTATGCTGGCTGATCTATAATAGGATTATTTTCTGGAATGAACCTGCGGCGCATCCTGTCCCTTTTGAAGGAGGTTGCAAATCTACAAATTGATTTAAAGCTTTTTATACACATTTACAAAATTCCATCTGGATCTATGCAGAACAATTACTGAAAACAATTGATGGAAGTTCTGAGTATCAATCCTAAAAAAGGTAGCCCAAAATCTTGACAGGTGGCCATTATTGTGCCCACCAGTGTGCCGTCAAATCCAAACTTAAACCCAATTATGAAACAAAAACTGATGGACCTGCATACAAACTAAGCAAGTGTTAGACAGTTCAAACATAAAATGAAAACAGCATGTCTGTGAAATGCATTACAATGCCATAGTTCATTACCTGACCATCTTGCCATTGGACAGTTTAAATTTGAGACACTGTGGTATTTCTTTCACAGGAGATTTTGCCTCCTCCTCCTCTGTCTTCACAACCTCCTCTTTCACCACATTATCCTCTGCGACCACCTCTTCGCTTTCCTTTTTCTTCACTCCTTTCTTCGTTTTCTTGTGGACTATTTCCTTCTTGATCCTGGTTTTACTCTCAGGCTCGTCCTCGGCAATCTCCTCACTCACAGTTTTCTTGCTACCCGCTCTTGTCTTCTCTTTCAGCTGCGGTTCTGGCTTTATGCCTTTCTCCCCAGACTCTGCCAGATAAGCACCAGCTTTGGGAATTCTCACTTTCAGGCTCATTGGCATTTCTTCCTCCTCTTCCTGAAATCAAAGGAATCAAATTTGGAAAAGTTTAACTAAACCCATGTTTTCTCTTTTTCAACATCTTATAATTTTTTTTTAAAAATGTACCTGTTGTACAATTCTGGCCTTTCATTTGCGTGACACTACAGCCTGAATGACAATTTCAAAAACAATAAAATTAATTTTCTAAAGTATCAACAAAATTATCAACTTTGTTTCAACTTAGGCAAATTTTTCCAGCCAATGCCTACCTCAAAGTTGTAGATTTTCTCACGTCTTTCCCTGTCTGCGGCTTTTAAGATTTCCTTAGTGTGAGACTCCAAAATGTCCAAGTTTTTGGTCTTCTTCAGACCTTTTTGTGGCTTCTCTCCTTTTTTGCGTTTGTGGTCCTGCTTCTTGGGACTTGCTGTTTTAAGCTGAAATATATAATTATCATGGGTAAACAGCCAGATTTTGTTCAGTCAGACAGATTTTATAGCAAGGATTCTCTAAGGGAATGGGAAACAATGACATGTTAAAAAGAGTTGCCACCTTTTTATGTTGTCTGCTTCGTTATAGCTAGATTTCTCTTCAAGAATTGGAAACAACAACGTGTTAAAAATAGCTGGGACATTTTTGTGTCATCTGCTTCCACCTAGCTAGGCCAGTGCTACCGAAGAGGACAAACTGAGTAAGAACACAACATGTTTGAATCTCATCACAAAGGAAACAAAAGTATTTTAATCACTGTGAAATACCAGCACTGGTAAGCATGGTTATTGACTGAAAACAGCACTAGAGTGAATACTGAATGAACGAATATCCATTTCATGTGGGCCCCTTCACTAGTTAACCACTGAAAAGAAACCCCTGGACACATCCTATCACTGCTATGAGACCAACAGTGCTCTAGAAAACAGTGCACTGTGAGGTCTCTAGTACTCTAGAGAACAGTACTGGTATGCATATACCATCACCGATGTTTGGCTTTTTTTGTTGTCACCAATTTTTAGCAGTTTGTTATCACCAATGTGGAGCTATTTTGTTATCACCAATGTCTAGT
The DNA here is from genome assembly GCA_963931925.1 of Onchidella celtica. Classification (NCBI taxonomy): domain Eukaryota; kingdom Metazoa; phylum Mollusca; class Gastropoda; order Systellommatophora; family Onchidiidae; genus Onchidella; species Onchidella celtica. Next base: position 34,768,792 of record OZ007572.1, read on the forward strand.
TGTTTTGTTATCACCAATGTTGAGCTTTTTTGTTATCATTAATGTTTGAATCCTGAGACTAACTCGAGGTGATTTTCGCCCCACAAAACAGATCCAGTTCCAAAAGCTCACAATCACCATATTTATACCTACGTGAAAGCAGGATATCAGAACAGGAGAACACACCCCCAAACCCTAAATATGACCCTGTATCCACGTAATACAGCCATTATATACAAAACATAGTGACAAGCTGTCAACACCCTAACCAATCTTCTTTCAATATGACAAAGTAAAAAAATCATAAAAACACACTGTTTTCATTAAGTAATTTACCATGCATCAAGCTCTGCAGATTTCCTGAGTAATTAACACATCCCTAACAGCAATGAACATGTCTATAATTATCGTCTTATCACCTCACAGCACATATACAACAAAAACAAAAAAGGACAGGGGAGGGAGTGGAGGAGTGGCTTCCCAGACGCCAGCTGTTACTTGCGTAACTAGCCCAAAGATATATTACAGAGCTGACTGACCCAAGTTTTTATCTGCACACATTCCTTATCTATCCTACAGGACCTGTCACTTGAGCCCATGCAAGAAACACAATCCCAGAGCTAAGCAGTTATTTTGTTTTATAATGTTGCAATGCAGTAGTTCTGGCTGCACTGTATAGTGTGTTTCAGTGAATATGCTAGATAAACCAGTTTTCTTTACTGGCAGGTGTTGAATGTGCCATCAGAAGAAAAAAAATTAATTTGCCTGTATAAGTTCAAAACCACTGGGTTTTTTCCTTAAATTAAATCATTCATTTGGCTACACATGTATGTACATACTTGAAAGATTTAGAACTTCCTCTGAGGAAGGAATCAATATTTGTGCATGAAGATATTATTTAATGGGATACAGCATGTGGACACACCCAATTGATTTGAAGATATTTTTTCCCTTTGTACATAAAATTATGATGAGAGCTGGGAAAAAACTATACCTTTTTACTATGGATACTGTGTACCCACCATGTCAGAACTGTAGGACCTGGGGAACCATGGTTACTGGCTTAGTACTAGTTAGCAGTAGAGCGAATACTGACTGAATGGGTATTTGTCTCATGTCCGGCCCCTTCACTAACAAACAACAAATCTACATTTTGTTCAAGATCAACATGGACAGTGGGCTCGCACCTCTCAGCAAAATTGGAGAGATGAAATTGTCCTTCGTAGACTCCATCTGGGTCATACCCAGGGACCACATCTCAGCATTAGACCGGTACGTCGGTTCAGCTGCCATGGATCTGGTACTTGGTAAGCATTGGTCGGTGCTTATCCAAGAAATCACAGGTCCTATCCAAGAAATCACAGGTCCCGTCCAACCTCTAATTTGCTCCATATTTCATATTTAAATTCGTCTAAACCTGACACAGCCAATGCAGTGGCCCGAAGGTTAAAACACTTGATCCCTAAAGACTGTTGTGAGGGGACTGCAGTGTAATTACAAAGCTGAATGGAATAAATACTGAGATGTGTTCACTGCTCATCTATCATCATCATCAGTTGCCCTGTCTGGAACAGACATTGACAATCATGGCTCTCCTTTCGGATCTGTCATCAGCCAAACCTCAAGGAGTTGTTGTGACGTTTATTTGTTGTCCATGAATTAAGTCTTTCAGTGAAAGTTTTTCTCTGTCTGTCCCTGCTGTCCTGCCTTCGATCTTCCCTGTGACTGCTTGATGTTCGAGGTTCCTGAGGTGACAGATGTGCCCTAGAAATTTCAGTTGCCTCTGTCTTATTGTTTTAATTAATGATCTTTTCAGATTAGAGTCTCTCAAAACTGACTCATTTGATTTTTTCTCCATCCACGATATTCTCAATATACATCTCTGCTGCTTCCAGTTTCTTCTTTATTTCCCTGTTCATTGTCCAACATTCACATCCATATAAAAGCACTGACCACACACATGTTTTCAAGACTCATCTATACCTCACTATAGAATCCCACAGTCCCCTCACAACTGCCATCAATAAACACAAGAGTTCCAAAGTTCAATCACTCCAGAGACAGAGTCAAAACTACCAAAATTCTTGTGCTGTTTTTAAGGCTTTCACACATTCAACAAGAGCCCCAGCCTTATCTCTGATATAGCCTCACTGTTTCGAAAAGGAATGAAACGGGACGAATGACATTTAAAAAAACAAACAAACAAATAAAACAAATTGGAAAAAAAAAAAAAAAAAAAAACTCACATTCATGACGAATTCACTTACCATTCCATCTATCTTTTTTATCTCTTTCTGCAATTCTTTCAGCAGTTTTCCATACTGGATGTAATCAGCCGCATCCTGTTTTCCCACTTTAGCATACTGGCATTCACAGCAAGCATAAATGATGGGAAAAAAGAGGCAGAGATAAAATTATAGGCATCCGCATGAGTTACACTGCACTATTCAATTCTCTGGCAACCATCTAAACTATATTTGGATTCTTTGAGTTTGGGGTGTCTCGTTGCTATAAAATAGAGGAATGCTCATAACACTGCTATAATTTGCACCACTGGCTTTACACCTTCAAACACATTCTTGAACTTACAATCTAAAGTTAAAAGAAGCGTTCATTCATTATTATGGCAATTAAAGAGCTTTGGTTTTAACACTCGGTAAGTGCTGAAGCACAAAGACTTCCTGTTCAAATTTTATGATGCAAAAATTTGGCTTTACTTTATGCTGCTTCTTGTTACAAATTTAGCCTACTGCCAAATCATGAACTAATGCAGCCCTTTACTTTGAAACACATTTTTTTTTTCTCTGCTTTATAAATCAGTTCCTCAATTGACTGACCCATCAAACAAAAGGTCACTATGATAATTCAGGATTTTTGTCTGGCAATGTTTGCTTTACCTTTGGCTTACTGGGATTCATACAAGGTTGTTCATCTGACAAGAATATGAACTTTGTATCATGAAAGTTATTCCCATGCAAAAGTTTAATGAATGCATGTTATATGTATCTGAAAAGTCTCCTATGCTTGATTAACACACACTTTAGCTACACTTTCATCTAGGCTGAATGATTATGTCTTTGAAATTTTCTGATTTACTGCTAAAGCACTCACATTACTGCCTGACTGAAATTGTTTCTTAACCATTAAAAGAATACTGATTCCCTGGCTTTCTAACTGAATGTCATGATTACTACAAAAAAATACAAAAAAAATATTAAACACAAGCCATTCTTTTGATTCTATAGAGATTGAGGGAGCAAAAAGAAAGAGATGACAAAACATGCTCAGACTGCTAGATAAGAAAAAACACACCACTTCAAATTTTTTTTTAAAGAAAAGGGGGGCACAGTGCAGACAACTGGGGGAGGGGAGGTAGCATTCCACAGCATGACAAGAAGGGAACAGCCCCCTCACCCATGTTAGTGGCTCAGCATTAAGGTAGGAAAAAGGTATGTAAAATATAATTCCTGGAAAAAATTGGTTAATATTAATATACTACTAACATTTCTGAGGCTACATAAAGAAGATTCTACGAGAAGATTATCAAGGGAGAGGAATCTAATAACATGCATGCGTCAATGGTCCCATCTTTACTCCTGCATGGAGTTCTCATACCCTAAAGGAAAAGTTGGGCTATATGAGGAGCAAGAAGATGGACAGCGATACAACAAATGCATAACTCTTGTCTACTGTACAATCACACCCACACACAGCCTGGCTTGGCTCTGAAAGCCCAGACACAATACACAATCATAATAGTTAGTTTTGAAACCTGAATTGCTTGCGCAAGCCCCTGAATTCCTTCAGATCTCACACTCAGAGTCGGCCAACTGGTTGGTTAGTGATGTCACAACATAGAGTTTCAATAAGACACCGCACACCAGCAAACTGGTCGGATCCCAATGAAACTCAATGTAGTGACATATCATCCAACTAACTGGCTGATCAAAATCAGCTGGGGCATGCCAGCCGTAGTCTCACCATAAACAATGACATCGCCACAGTCACCAGAGGACACAAAGGGATTTGATTTTTTGAACCATTACAATAGTACTGACAGAACCAGTCAGTAGTGCAATCCATTCACAAAACCCTGTCTCAGGCCAAAGACTTTACCAACAAAATATATTTTGGAACTTAAGTGAGACGTGACAGTTTCATCAATCAACAAAATAATAGAATCAAGAGGGAGAAATCACAATCACTATTCAACAAGATCAAGGAAAAAATCTGGCTCAGAAATATTGTGGATTCAAATCTATACTACTGATAAAACCCTATTTCCCTAACAGCACTGCATTTTGATAAATCAAGCTTGGTTCAAAATTTTTGTAAATTAAATCAAATTTTTTTGTTCTATGTCATGTTTGAATTGCAGTCTTTTTCACTGCATAAACAAGTAATTTTGTTTCCACATTTTGCCTCACTCAACTCTTTTACAAACGTAACACAGTTACAAATACAAATATGAATACTTTACTTGTCCATTCGCAAATGAGCAATTTATATGGAAATCAGTTACTCTTTTACCTATGGTGGTGACGATGAAGTAATACATGACCCAGCTCAACAACAGCTCACACAGACGTGCAGAAAGTGCAATGTTATAACTGTCGCATTCACATCTAGTATTATATATTTCAGTAACTCGCAAACTTTGGCATGACTAACTGACCAAACTATATGCTCTTCAGGCCTTAAATTTGGCAGGAAGGTGGCAATTGAGATAAGGAAGATGGTGGCTATAATTAAAAGTTGTTTACTTCTGGGCAATGCCCGGTAGCTCATCTAGTAGTCTATGTTTACTACTAAAATTCCCCTTCAGTTTGTCTATTTGTCTTTTTAACACCCTCAAATCAGCCGAAAATGGTGCACTACAGCCCAACAGTTTTTGAATCAACATCCCTGAGATGCGCCAACTTTAAAGAATCTGAATATGTAATAATCCATGTGCTTTTGTCTATGTGAGACTGTGGAAAATTTGGACTCACAGCTCAAGCCACTGACAGAAAGCCACTGTTAGGGGTGCCTAGTATTTTACATTACAAGCCGTGGCTGAACCATGAACAGAACTCAGTATTTTCTTTATTTGGCTTTGTGATTAGTCTACGTCCCCCTGACAACATTCCTGGCAGAAAAAAAAGTGCCATCATGGCTGGCAAACTTTAGAGATATGAACTTTTCTCTAGGACTATTAATCTCAAAACACAGACATTGTTCACTTTGCTTTTGGAATGATTGTTCCAGCCCAGTCAAGAAAACTTAACTAAGTGTTTCAAACGATGACTCAATAGGGTTGTGTAGCCAGCACAGAATCTCTTTCTTTCTCTGTTTCTTGCCCAATTAATGCTCTGCAGCCCATACCTTGTCTATCCAACTCCTTCTCCTTTCACTCAGAATCAAAGCGCTGCAGTGTTCTGTTACTGTACTCCCTGTACATCGCTATTATGGTCTCCTTGTTTGATCTGAATTATATGTGCACTCCTTCCCTTCACATTACCTTGTTTGTAACACTTTACGTATTTATCTCCTTTCCATCTACATATCTCATTCATCTACTGTACAACATATGTACATGTACTTAAATTTCTTCATTTCTCTGTTCAGTTTATTATTTTTTTTTTTTTTTTTTTTGGGCATTATTTTGTTCAGGTCTCTTTGCTCCTCCATTAATTTGCATCCGTCAAAAGTACAATTATTTTCTTTTCCTCAGGTGGCACAGCTGACACTACAGTAAGAACTATTTGTGTACAGTAATGCACAAAAGGTCGCCTTATTGCCAAAGGCATACCGTGCTGCATGGGTTTTCACTATTAAGTGCAGTTCAGTGGTCTCCACATGTTCGTTTTTTCAATTTATTTTTTTTTTTATCCTGAAGTAGGTCCCAGGTGGCTGAAAATGTGGTTGTTGTTTTTTTTTTTTTCTTGGGGAGGGTAACCTTAACTACGAATGCTCTCTGCTCTTCTAATCCATACACTGCAGCACAGGGCACTATATTTCTCTCTCTTTCCCCCTCTACTAAGACCTAATTTGAAAGCTGCATACAAACACTGATGAGAAAGACGAGTAAGAGCTGCACGAAAATAAAAACGAATAAATGTCAGTTGAAAGCATGCCCCAAAAAACATCACTAAAGACAAATTAACAATAACAAGAAAAAAATTAATGAAAAACCCTAGTCACGACATACTTAAAGTCTCTATGAACCCACTACGACTAAACACCTGCAGTCACAAGAAACTATTCATCCCTCGCCAAACCAGAAATTAAAATCCAGATCAAATGATATGCTGCAAATGCGCTACATGCTTAAAATAACACACAAAAAAAAAAAAAAAGAATTATCCACAGCTTTGCACAAACTGACACTGACTACAGATCTAGACAGTCACATGAGAAAGTGTCAGCATTATTACACATATGCAATCACACGACCCACACATGAACAACAAAGATTTCGTGTAAGGTGTGATGGAAATATGAGGAGTCGATGATGTATATCGATCCCGTTAACTCACTGAATACAATTACCACATATGTTACAGTAAACCAAGGGTCAGCAACCTGCGGCTTTGCTATCTTTCATCTGTGGCTCTTTCCTTTTCTTCATTGCCAGTTAAAACAAAATCTTTACATGAGAAATAATACTACTGATATATTGACTTTCATGGGCAAGTTGCAGCTTACTCTTAAGATCAATTCTATCCAAAATCTCAAATATGGTTCTTCTTCCCTGTTTCAGGTTGCTGACCTCTACAATAAACACTGACACCCTCCCTCCTTCCCCCAAAAATAATACTCTCTGAGCTCACTATTTTTCAGTTTAAATTTTTTATTGTTTCCATAAATTTACAAGCCAGAGCACACCCAGTATGAAAGTGCATTTAATGACTTTTTCTAAGGATAACGGTAAATTAAAACTGGACAAACAGAAGTCAAGTGGCACCAATCCAACACCACACACAGATATGACATGTGTTGATGGCCACATTTTTAATCTTTTATATTTAATCTTGCAGAGCAAAGAAAATCAAGAACAATTAAAATAATCTGCATGCATATTTTCACAAAAATCAAATTCAAGCTATGAAAGATACAGATGTATTATTTGTTGAAATTCTTTACAGGTCTCAAATATTCAGTATTCAGTGAGTTACAGTTAAATGATCACAGCTAAGAAATAAACCACTGAAACTTGAAAGCTTGTGCAAAGCAAACTTAAAAATAAATCCATGACTGAATAAAGAAATTTTTTAAAAAATATCTTTCAAAACCCATAAAAATACATAAAGCCATGAGCAAATAGATTCTTGAAATCAGAATTCCTTATTTCATTAAACGCAAGATATATACCAGACTCAAACAATATGCATACAGTAAGAAGTATTTCAAGAAACTCCATAAGTGAGAATATTAAATTGAAAAATTCTCCTCCTTCCAAAGAAGGATACCCAGAAGAGAGGACAGACCACAATGGCACAAGTGCACACATGGACACTCACACACATGCACACTGACACACACACAAACACACAGCTAGAGAGAGCATCTAGGTGAGCCATAACTAGGAAGCACAGACTCAAATGAGATCAAGACAGCTCTGGCAAAAAAACAGGAGGACACACAAATGTAAGTCAAGGATGCAAGTGTGGGCATGATTCACTCACAACAACTTTGCTGGTCAGCTGGATAGGGAGAGAGGTCAGAGATAAAAAAAAACTAAGAGAAAAAAAATTTTTAAAAAAGAAAAAAACAAAACAAAAACAAAAAAATTGGGAAAATGATTAACAACAGCTTATGCACAGATCAGTAACCTGTGAATTAGTTTAGACCTGATCTCATCAATTACATTTCGACGACGTACTAAATATACCTTTTCATAACATTTCTTCATGAAATCACTAATCACTTTGGATGATGCAAATGTTTAACTTCATGATATTCAGTACTGACAAGATTTTAAGATTTTCAGGAAATAAGGTAAGGATATGTTGTGTCTGGCCTTTACTGGTTTCATTTCATTCACTTCTTTTCACTCACATTCCCACAGATCCAGAATTAATTATGGATATGGAGGACGACAGGTTATATTTTAAACTGGACTCCAGAAAAATTCTCTTCTAGTGACAACTATTATTATTTGCACAAGAACTTGAACCTGCATTTAAAATAAACCCAATAGGTCAGGAGGACTTTTCTCTGAGTAATTAAAGAAAATAACTCTTATGTACAGAATTTATGATAATAGACAGTAATGTAAGAACTACTTTACATGAGGACTGGACTGTAAATTCTTTTATAAAATCCAATATTATCTGAGAGAATTTCTCTGAACAATAGAAGTAAAAAAAAAAGCATTTATGATAAAATACTATTCTGTAAGAATTGCTTCATCTAAGGACTGGACTGGACAGATATATATTACATGAATGAAATGGGATAAAAGAAAACTTGAAAAAAATTACAGAAGTATTTCAAAGGTTGAAGTCCCTGCTTCTCATAGGTTTTGCGTCTCTTCTCAATACAGTCAAGTGAACCATATCTCCAACCAAAATTACCAGATTGTTATTAGCAAGATTTTAGCATGGGCAGCCAGGGATGAGAAACCTTGGGCAGAGACGATACAAGAGTTGCTGAAGAGATTAAGTCGCAGGTGAATGTGGAAGTGAGGAAGGGAGAAGATTGGCCATCGCCATATGGGTAGGCTTATTTATGCCGAATGTAAGTTCCTGTCTACTGATTTAAACATGATCACTCGATGTGTTAAAACTTGGCTACAGAGTAACAATTTGCATCCACTCCTGTACCTCAGCAATGCAGTTCCATTCAAAATTGGAATTACCAGGATAAACCACCAAACTTTATCGTCTTTGATAAAAGTGAACATCCCTGTGATAGTTGATTACTTTGATAGGTAAGAGTACTTGGCAGTTTCGGATCTTAGAAAGTTTAATACATTGTAACCACAGTGTCCTACCTTTTCACCATTTAATATACCCCATTTAATTGAACATAGCTATTCCAGCTTTTTCATGAAGTCACAACTCAGGTTATCATTCCCCTCTTTGCCCTTCTCTCATGTTGTCACATTTGACTTGAATTTTTCATTCCTATTTCATTTTTGCCTACTTGGACCCTTCTCAATTATTAATAAGGACTTTTCAAGGACTCGTATTGTACTTGTATAATGGTCTTCTATTTTATGTGCCAGGGCATTCTACCCTGGCCAGATAATACTATTTATACTGGGACTGAAACAAGTTTATAAAAGATAAGAATGCAACCTTGTTTATTTGGTCATGGATAACTTCATCAACAATATATTCTACCATACAATTGTGCAGTGATGGTTTTTGTATCCATCCGTCTGTATATCAGACCTCATGTGCCATGAAGTGTGCAGAGCAATTAAGATGAATGTGAGAGGCAATAGCTCTAGCTGACTAAACAAAACAATGTTAACATTATTTCAAAACTGCATGATAATTGCAAGCAATATGAGATGAATTTTGAGTACTGAGCCCCCTAATAAATTAAGTTATAGTTACAGTGACCTCTGTTCGCTGAACAAATTCGGCTCTCCAACCACTTCCAAATCAACATTAATCATTTGTACACTGTTAAGTTTTAAAGCAAATACCAAACTAGGAATGAATAAGTTGTGGTTAAACTAGTAAAACAAAGGAAACGATAGGACCAACAAATCACGATTAACTTTTAATCAAAACCTCTAGGTGGTTAACTTCCAATGCTAGAAAATGCAACAGAAAACCAAACAAATGTGATTAGAACTGCCATTATTAACCTTCATTTTGACAGTTTTCACATAATGAAAATAAAATAAAATAAAGTTTCAAAAAATGAAATTCCAGAAAAATAAGATAAAAGGTAGAAGGAACAGAGGCCAGATTCAGTAAATGGTAAATAAAATAATATGCTTACATCTTTCCTCTGTGTCCACCCCTTCAGACTCCCTGACAAGGCCTTGGCTCCATCTGTTAAGTACTGGGGCGGAGTTTTATTCTCCTCCGTGTAGTCTAAAACATAAAAAGCAAAAAAAAACAAGATTAAATGGCACTTTGCGTGCACTAAAACACCACTATATCCTTTCCCTCAAGTCCTAAATATCAACCAACTTTATAATTGCCATTTGAACACTAAAATTTTGATCTTGGCAACAAAATGATCTACATTTAAATGTCATGACAAATGGAAAACTTGCATTTCTAAGTTTTGTGATAAACAGCCATTTCCCTCCATCACCCAGAGAAAAACTGATTACGACTCTGGAATTTCGCTTTGTCACTTAGGTAAAACAGATTTTCACATCAATGTCACTTAACACTTCGGTCAGTGCTTCTGAGAGTGATATATTAGCTATAAAAAATAATTAAAAAATACTAAATGCAAATTTTACTGCAATGTTGTAACAGATTTTCACATCAATGTCACTTTTGGTCAGTGCTTCATAGAGTGCTTTATTAGCTCAAAAAGATTTAAAAAAAACAAAATAAGTGCTGAAAAATGTCCTGAAACTTCAAAACTCAAATTTTACAGCAATGTTGATTGGGGAGTAGTTACTCTCTTTACCCATCAATTTTGTTGTCTTTTATTCATTCCTGCCAGCCCCAACAATTATGTGAATTCAAAATCAACAATGAATTCAATGAAAAATGTGCAATCTTATGTGACAAACAAACACCTCCCTCAGAGAAAAAATAAATAAATTTTCCTTTTTCCCAAATGCACAAAATGAAACATTAGGATGATGAAAATATCATGCTCAGCATGCTCTAACCTTTCAAAATATCCAGGATATTTTTGGCTGCATACCAGTTTATTGTCTCATAGGATGGAAACAAATATTTCTCTGGTGTCTTGACTGTTCTCTCAATTTCATAACATCTGAAAAATGAAGTGACAGTCCATATTACAACTGATTTAATGAAACACAATATATTCAGTAGAATGTTAATTACAAATATTATGCAAGTTTAAAAATAATTTGTTTGTGGTTGGCACGTTGGGGGTAGAGTGGCAAATTTTAACTTTGTTCCAAACCCTGCTGCACCTCTCCAGAGTTTCTCGGGGGTTTTTTGGTGTTGTTTTGTTTTAATTTTGTCAGTGACCGTGGCTAATATATGAAGCCAATGTTTTTTTGGTTTTTCGTTTTGTTTTTTATTTTTTGCTATATGACTTCCATTTCATTACTTGGCTGTTTAACAAAATCTCTGTCATCAAATTTTGCAAATCAAATGACCAAACTGCTTTAATTAACTCTTTCGGGATGTATACCCAATATATTGGTGCCAGAGAAAAACGCCTTTGGACGTATCGCCGATTTATATTGTATTCTACATTCAATTCTCTTTTATTTGATGTATAACATTTTACTTTACTATCAATACTGTTTTTTTCTGTAAGCGTTTTTCTGAACCATGCTGTATTTTCCCAAAGTGGGAAAAAATTAATTACGTCCAGACTTGATCGAAGCCCCCAACATTGACATCCTGAAAGAGTTCATGAACTCAGCCAGGATCAGTTCAAATCTGGCTATGTAACACTTACTGCAGCTGAAGAGGTATGTTTAGGTTGTGAAGAAAATTTCCTCCAAATACAAGTGAATCAAGGGGTGTCAGAACTGCATGAATCCAGCCTGTTGGGATAAACAACGTGTGGCCTTCCTTGACAACTAAACGATAGCATTTGTCCACCTGGGAAACATAAGAAAAATTAACCATAATTCATTACAAATCATTACCACAAGCAAAGGCTCTTTCATATCATAAAGCTTCTATCAGTGGTGATATCATTTTAAATGTTTTACCAAAGATACTACATACAATAAGTGAATAAAATGAGGCACTCTGTACTTCGCGCCTCAAAAAACAGAGTGCGCACAGTTTGCATATTGGTCGGGGGCGGGCCTATGGCACACTGTATGAAAAGAATGCTTACTATGATGATAAATTGATGATGCGCCACTGGCTGGCTGTGCGAAATCTGTGCATGATAAACACGCTAGCGGTCTCATCTTATTGTATCTAGTATCTCTGGTTTTACTAAGCAATTGATGACTATTAAACAATAAAAATTTCAACTGGAACACATAAATAAAAAAACCTTCATTCTATAACCTACAGCATGATTGTGATTAAATAATTTCTACTGAATTTTACTTTTCATGATAACATCAAATCCAGCTTGTTTAACTCAGGGACAATGATTCTGTTTCATCTCTGATTACATGGGATATTTTTCACTCTGCTAAAGTCTTCAATTAATCCCTCCGCACTCAGAGAAGCTGTAATAGTATATTGTCGCTGCTATGCGATAAGGGCGTATATCACACTTATGCCAAAAAGGCAACTGACGGTTCATTGCATTCTCAACCTACAGGGCCATCAGACAATATTATGGAAAAAGAAATGTACCAATAGACAAATGTAATAATCCAATAGAATCATGATGGCATAAGACAACAACTGACAGGAAAAGAAGCAGTTTTTTCTTAACTTATGCCATTAGTGCAGAGCAGCGACGATATGCTCATTAGAAATGTCAGCAAACTAACTGTAAAAACAGTAAGACTGACAATCTCACCTGATCTCCAAAGAATGTTTCACTTTGATTGGAAGAAGATAACCAATTTTCATACAACATCAGATTGGTCTCCGTGGGCCGAATTAGATAAAACACTTTTTCTCCCTGTTCAATAAAAAAATTTTCAAGAGTGAAATAAATGCACAAAATCATTCAGATTATCGTTAAACAAATGCCTACAACGAAACCATATATAAATGGAAAAAGTTCAGAAAATCTTAACAATATGCCAACGAATGAACAAACAAAAAAATAAACATCATCACAGGAACCACATGAATACATTAAGAGAGTAAAATACTCATTTCTGTCAAAAGTGGAATATGTGGAAGACAAATAACTTTGTATCAGCAGCCTCACCCTAAGTACATGATACCATACAGATGTTCCTCCAAAGTCTATATGAAAGTCTGTAAAGCTGTCTTTGACCCCCATCAAACAGTATTTTTGAACTTCAGGTCGAGCCAAATTGCTTTCTTCTGGTAGCTGCTCAGGCCAGTAATTCCTGGCCCAACTGAGTTGTCGAATTATGGTAGGGGGGACTACCAACTCTGACAACCTGACACGAGAAGTACAAATTGCAAATGTCAGAATTCCGTATGAAAAATAAAGACTTCTGTTGAAATGAATGTACTTCAATATGTTCAAATCTGCCTGGCCGACATCAAGATTACCAACAACAGCATTCAAGCACAGAGTATTTCACAAATGAGAAAGAATTTATACTCAAATATATTCAACTGAAAAATATTCTACAAGTATATAAGAAAACATTTCCATTACTATCAAGATATCAAGTTTCAACACACCAAGGAGATCTATTATAAAAATATTATGACACTCAACTAAATGCAAAACAATTTGGTTGACAAACCAGGGATTATTTTGTACATCATGTGACTGGAACACAAACACTTACGCTGTGTTGGAGAATTCAAGGCTGATAACATTGAGAATTTTCTCCCGATTGGGGCTATTGTAATATTCTGTCCACTCCCTCATAATCATCTTTATGTCATCTTGCCGAGCAACATCAATGACATCAATTTCCCGCATGGGACCTGATTATACACACACACAAAAAAAAAAAGAAAGATAAAAGAAAAAAATGGTAGTGATGATTTTGGGCCATGCAGTCAACATTCTCACAACCGGTCATTCATTACCCAATTTCTTTTCTGACCAGTTTACAAAAAAGTTGGATTTATTGTGACCAACTACCCAAACCTACTCTCCAGCTCCTTCCTAAACTTTAAATAAACTCTCTTTGCAAGTGAAACTCATTTGTGCCACATGATTCAGACTGCCACTCCAAGAAAAAATATATAATACCTTATTTCTCATGATTGCTTCAGGACATGATTTTGCATGTAGACCAGTTAATTCATCTTCCTCTCCATAAAAATTAGGCACTTTTCTCATTATGAATATTATGATCCGTATCATAAACAGACTTCCAACTTCACGCATTAATGGAGTATTGCAATTGATCTGCATCCTAAGGTTGTGAGAAATATCAAAGCCTTTGAAATCTCAGCATTTCAGTTCAGTATCTTGTGCAAAACTGAAGGTAATTCTTAACAAATATTCTGACTTGCTTTTTCAGATACCAGAACACATTAATAATCTATCTGGATTCTATATTTCTGAAAACCACATTCTACCATGTCTCTGTTATACATTTTTGAAATAAATTTTTTCTTTCCAAACATTAATCAAAAACTTGTTCATTGTTCGTTTTGCTTTTTTAAAAATGTACTCACCAACTAGATGTTCAATTTCTTGAATACTGATGGATGGTGGAGGCAGTGTGAGACCAAGGCCATCCTTTTTTTCACATAAAATAGGCACATCAAAACCTTCTTCTTCAAAATACTTTGGGGCCAGCTGACTTCCATGTAGTTTCTTAATAGAGACCTCTTCTGCGCTGTTTAATGATGGACATACAAATTTGTTAAAGACTGGAACAATAAACAAAAATATGGAAAAAAAATCAAGGCCAACACAGCCTATATGGTATTAAGCCTAAACAATTTAGGTACCAATTACAAAACTTTCATGAGGTTCACATTAATGAAATTTGTATCAACTTTGCATTATAAACCTTATGATGATTGGACACAGGAAAAAGGTATTGTCTTTAAATTAAACCAGAAAATATAACAAAATGCACTTGTGAAGACTTCTACACAAATTGATAATGGCCTTGAGCAAATGCTAACAATTTAAGGCATTTGACTTAGCACTAGAACTAGAAATAAAAAATATTTCACCTTGGAAAAATTCTGCTTTTGAGCTCCTTAATAAACACAACAGTTCCAGTCTGCACAGCCTGAAAAGTACATTAAACAAATTTCATACTTATTTTTAAATCCACCTCAGCTTTTAAGAATTAGACAAAAATGAAAATCTATTATGCTAACAAGTGAAGTTTAAGTAATAATAGTATACATCAACTAGAGAGAAATAATGTGATGAACACTTCTACTTTTAATTTGGTTATAGCCATTGTTCACACTGAATGCTTGCTGTTAAGCCACTACAATGCAACTAACATGTTAAGACACTACTTCAGCTGTTAAAAAACAAACAGTGTAGCAAACATTTACTTACAGAATTAAGTTTGGAACCATCTTCTGAGTAATCATGCCGATGCCAGTTTCTCCTATGTTTCACTGAAAAACATTTTAACATACAGATACACTAAGAGTACGGTCTGTAAAAATGAATGGGAACTGCGGTTTATCACATGCATGTATGATTTTTTTCACAATTTTATGATTATAATGATTAAATACCCACTGTTTATACATGTTATTTAAATCCTTAGACTTTCGTTAACCGTAATTAATGCTTAAAATTATCAATCATTACTTCAAGAATGATGCATCACTTATACATTCAAAATACTCCGAACTCCCTTGATATAATACATAATTATATCTTCTTGTTAGAGAACGTGCAGCAAATCCGACATACTCTACTGGCACTTAACAATTTTAAGCCCAGCCACTGACCCATATTATGTTTTAAATTTATTATTAGCTTATAATTTAATACTAATTCAAAAACTAACAATACACTCAGCCCAAATGCACAGCTGTTAGAATTATATGTCATGTTTCACATATATATCAATCACAAGCTGTATGAATTATGGTTTATTAAATAAAACAAATTATTTATGCAACCATCTATTATATATTTCAGTAACTCGCAACCTTTGGCATGACTAACTGACCAAACTATAAACTCTTCAGGCCTTAAATTTGGCAGGAATGTGGCAATTGAGATAAGGAAGATGATGGCTAAAATTAAAAGTTGTTTACTTCAAGCATGTATTTTTAAAAAATAACAATGTTTATTGCTATGTAACATCTGTATTTTTGCATGTTTGTTTCGTAATATTATAGTACCGTGCATGTCATAAACAGTAACCGTATCAAGCGTTCAGTTTGGTGCGTAATATTGTGGTGCGCATGAGTTGTGAAGCAAGACTGTAGTTTATAACTTTTATTATACTAGAGAGAGAGGGGGGGGGGGGGGGGAGAGGGATCACATGATTGTTTATTCTGGGCAATGCCCGGTAGCTCATCTAGTTCCCAAATATTTTCTTTTCAAAATTCAATGCATTTGAATTGGTACAAGTTATAAAACAAATCATGGTCACAGATACAATGTCTCAATTTCCAAAGTGACACGTATCATCAAATCTTCACGCCACATACTCTTTTAATTTAAAAACAAAAACTCACAGACTAATGGCCCATGCTTGGGGGTGCAATTTGGGCAATGATAAATTTCAATATCTACTGCCTGGTGCTCCTGCACACCTACACAACTGAAAGAGAGGAATACAAATAGTCATAATTTGATACTGACATCATTTGAAATGCATCACTGACTTCAGTAGATCTATACTGATGAACAAATTCAAAACTTCAGAATAAAATTTTTGAAGAATGTGTGATCCATCTATTCAGAAGTGGGCATTTTTTACAAAGGAATATCAAGCTGTAAAATCTGGTCTGTGAGAATGAACACTTGGACTAGTAAATATGTAGTGCCTAGTGCATTTTTGTCCTCCTTTCTTCTAGGCATATTCTACAACTTCATCATTTCAAATTTCAGAAGGTAATTCTCTTCTTACAATGGTCATAGTAATACAGGCAGACATTCTGCCAATCTGAAGTTTTTGAACACAATGATTTCCCAGAACATTAGACTAAGACCTAATTTAGTGTTTACTGGAAAGAGATCCATGCATTCCGACCACTTTTGGCATTTTAACCCTCGTCCTGCAGGAGGCCACTAATCACTATTTTGGCTTACTCACGCAACACACGAGGCCAATATTGTGGCCTACATATTGCAAACCGGGTCCTGCGAGAGACCAATATATTGTATGGCAACACTGCTCCTCCTGTTTTGTTTATTCGGTTGCCACGACTATCATTTTTTTCATCATGCTTTTTTTTCCCACACAATTTTCACTTGTTTATCTATCCTGTCACTCCTACAATGTCCAACAAAATGGTATCGTCCAATTACGTTTATTACAATGCAACTATTCGGAACTATTCCATACTGATGGCCTGAAGTTTGAACTGGGGAAAATCTTGGGGAAACTTTTACTTTGATGCTGGTTGTCATCTACAAGTGAAATGAGAAGAAAGGGGCCATATCTGTGTATTTGAGAAGCCATTCTATGTCTGTAATGATGAATTCTGATGTAATACTAGGGCATGCTGCATAAGGGCATCTGTTGGTAGGTTTTTCATCAGGAAACTGGGAGAAAATGACTGACTTTGTTGTTGGTCACTGTCATTATTTGATGTTGTATTTAGAGAGATATTCTGTAGCTCTGATTAAACCACTTTTCAGTACATGTATGTACTTTACAAGCTGAAAATCAAATCTCTTGCTCAAGGTGTGCTCAGAAAACTAACATCATAGTACATGGAACCTTTACATGGTTCAGGAGGGAGAAGGCAATACATGTCACGATACATACATCTACATGTGGTTAGTAAATTAAGTGCCTGGCAAAAAAAATAATCTGTGCACCTGAATGGCCTGACCTAGCAACAAAAAAAGCTCTGAGCTCTTGGGAAAAGGATGAAATGTGTGTTAAACGGCATGTAAATGCAGAAAATTCTTGATTATAAATGGGCCGTCTATTTAACAACAGAACTTATTGCACCTCATCACAAGTATTTTATCCAAATATCATAGGGGTCCCCTACAATTTATCCACCATTATTGTTATTACATCCCAAAGGAAACGTGATACACGTATTCAAAAGGAACCGATTGACCTGACCGCCGAAGTTATTGGCAACACGTGAACGGATGGCTGACTGGCCACTGGCTATCCCCGCACAGGGTATTATGTGGACGAGTTCACTCAACGCGGGACGAGGGTCAAAATTCTTCACAAATTTCCCTTTGCTTTCTGGTTGAAACTGATAGAGTATGAGGTAGATCTAGGGTCAAGATTAGGTTTGAGGATAAAGACAAGATTAGGGACAGGTTTGGGGCTAGGTACATGTGATCTTGACTGGATCATCAGGGTATACAGAACTCTTTCCTTTCTTTTTGTCTGCCTCTCAGAGATCTGGAACATGATAATTGGAAAGACTTCCGAATGCATCTCATGCCAGTGCTGCCAGACTGTACCTTTAATGTTCTCAGCAGTTAATCACCAAGCTGCACACTGCTATGAAAATATCCAGACAACAAACTCGCCCAACCAACTCAAACCCTAAAGTCATATCTTTTTTGGGGATTCCCATACCCCCAAAGATTGGAATTTTCATTTACACTGTATCTGGCCATGAGACACATTCTTTTTCAAGTCTTCCCTGTTACTATTACTAATACCCGTGAATCTCCCTTTAGGGGGAGTTCCGTGCATACAAACGATTTATAAGAATATTCCAAGGAGTAGGATCAATCCTGTGCAGGGAGTTGCAGCTAGGGGCACAGCCCCAATAGTGAGTTAGTGTCCTCTAAACAGTAAACTCTATATGGATGTTTTAATTTTATAGTCAATGCAAAGCCCAGCAATTAACGCTAAGAACATGAAACTTGTGCCAGGTTACAGTTGTGTCTCAAATATGGCACTCTTTCCAATTTTTTAATCTGCTTAATATTTATAAACAAGTTCAGTCTCAAGGTAATTTCTCATCTGCTTCACACAGCGGCTAGAGACTCTAGATCTGGAAGGTGTACCATATGAGTGACGAAACAGTATTTATATAGAATCACTCTCGTCTCCAAACCGGGCCCCAAACCGGTTTTTTCCTACGTATTTTGGGCCGTTAAAAAGGAATATATATTATATGTTATTGAAATCCATCGCAACTTATTAGTTTGCAAAATATTCACCTTTTAAATTACGACCTTTTTCGTGTCTTTTTGTGCCTATTTTCCCTGTTAAGTGTTACAGCCATGTTTTGCGCACTGATTCCAACTCCCGAGTGCATACGTCATTTCGGCCCAATAGGGGGGGGGGGGGAGAGTTTCCCCCTGATGTCATATGACATAACAACCAAACTACTTATTTGCGATGGTTTTCAATGTCAAAATCGTTCTCAGGGCACTTGAAAACCCCTTAAAATCACAAAAAAAACCACCCGATTGGAGACAGAAGTGATTCTATAAAATTACCGACAAAACTTTAGTCAGGCACATGTATACATATCTCATGTTCTGAGTGTTTGAGAAATTCTCCATGCCCCACATTTACTATAAAAACATCCATCTTGAGGACTAACTCGCCAAGAGGACTTTAACGTATTTTGGGCCGTTAAATAGGAATATATATTATATGTTATTGAAATCCATCGCAACTTATTAGTTTGCAAAATATTCACCTTTTAAATTACGACCTTTTTCGTGTCTTTTTGTGCCTATTTTCCCTGTTAAGTGTTCCAGCCATGTTTTGCGCACGCGCACTGATTCCAACTCCCGAGTGCATACGTCATTTCAGCCCAATAGGGGGGGGGGGGGGGGAGTTTCCCCCTGATGTCATATGACATAACCAAACTACTATAAAGACCCTAATAAACGTACCTGTACGTTTATTTTTTTCCGCGATATTCGCGCACCTCCACGTACCTTATTCGGGCCTGCACGCTTATTAAAATCGGGGGTCTATCGATCGATAAAAAAAATAATATTTTTATTAAAATTGTAAACCGATGAGACAACTGACTGTCAGCTCAGCACTAGGCTAGAGACTAAGCGTAGTAGGCCTACTAGAGACGCTGCTTTATCGATCGATAGGCTATTTTTAGACCACGCACTGTTACTAGTACGCTAGCCTGCACTAACTGGGCTTGGCTGACTGCATACTAGTAGAGTGGCAGTGCTGGGCCAAGGTGAGCTAAGGCTGACGCCCTTGCTTTAGCTTTTGCTTTAGAGTTTAAAGTCCCGCTCAACACTATGAAGGTTACATTGGCCTTCCACCTAGGCACTGTGTGGAGAAGAATAATGGTCCCCACGAAAATGAGCCGCTTGAGATTCTCACCCGCGACCTCTTGGCTCGGCTATAAGCCAGGACGTCGGCAGTTCGCCGAAGCGACGTTTGCGCGTCTAGGCCTTGCGTTGTACGGTTCCTAGTAGGCCTAATATCGATCGTTTTTTTCCGAGAAATGCAGCAACACTTGGCCGGGTTGTGTTGACACTTGGCCGTGTCGTGTGTTGTATAAAAAACATGGAGAAGAAACAAGAGAAGTATTCTCTCCACGAAAAGGCGCAAGTGTTACTCTTAATAGAGAAACACAAAAAGGAATATGATAATGATATAGCGGAAGGAGTTCCGTACTCGAGCGCCAAAGACCAGAAACTAAAAGAGATGATACATAGCTACCCCGGGGGCTTTCCCTGATATGTCAATCTGACTACTGCCCAGACGAACATCGGCCTACGGCCTCGATGATACAAACTGACTAGACCCTCACGTCGTTACTTATCAATCTATCAAGTGGCGCTCGAGTAAGGTACTCCTCCCGATATAGCATCTGCGAAATCAACATCATGCCAGAGGACATTGTGGAACAGTTGACTGTACTTGAACTTGTATCTGCTGGCACAAGGAAAATCTTTTATAAATTTCAGATTTAAGTTTTTGAACATGAAAGAAACAGGACAAGAGCCACTCTTACTTAGATCTATTAAATTGAAGAAATTTGATGAGTGTTTGTGTCCAGCTTTACTTGTAACCCTTGTTATTGCTCTGAGTCAGCTCTCTATAATCTTTGCATGAATTTCCACCCTGCACGCTTATTCCAGCCTGCACTGTTATTAGTTTTGACAAAAATGTCCACCCTGCACTCTTATTCCAGCCTGCACCGTTATTAGGGACATTATAGTACTTATTTGCGATGGTTTTCAATGTCAAAATCGTTCTCAGGGCACTTGAAAACCCCTTAAAATCACAAAAAAACCACCCGATTGGAGACAGGAGTGATTCTATAAAATTACCGACAAAACTTTAGTCAGGCACATGTATACATATCTCATGTTCTGAGTGTTTGAGAAATTCTCCATGCCCCACATTTACTATAAAAACATCCATCTTGAGGACTAACTCGCCTAGGGGATGCGCCCCCCCCCCCCCCCGGAACCTCCTGCTCAGGGACACTCCTAAAGTCGCATCCTTGTAGTATCTCTCTCATGTAACTACATAGCTGCCAACTTTCAAAAACCTAAAAACAGACTCCTGATATCGGACCAGACACCGACACCCCCCCCCCTCCCCAAAACATTGAAAAATCATCATTTCCTCACTTTGTTACATTATGGAATATTATTCTCTTTACACAGGCCCAATGTAATGCAGTATAAGATTTTAAGAAGCTGAAAACAAATATTTTGCTTCAAAGGCTCATACATGTGTTGTTAATGTTATCACCACCGTTTCTGTTTCTAACGAAAGAACTGACCATTAATATGATATGAACTGTCCTCAGAATTGTATAACTCTTTCATACTAACTTGTTCTGGCAGTATTGAACAATGTCAGACTTGCCTCCATGTGACTTGTGAAACTGGTGAAATTGGAAGCCACGATAACGTGACTTATGACTCACAATGCATTTATTGGACAAGTTTGATGTTGATGCAAAAGGAAATTCCTTTGAATATTTTGCACTAAATGTCGACTCACGGCTTCATGACTTATGAGTTGGATAGAAAAGATTTCCGATTAAAAATAAAATAAATCCATCCATTATCGCAAATCATGTTAGGCATAAAAGATGACAGATGTAACTAATAGATCTAGAACTGAAGCCACTTCAGAAGCCATGTCCATATTGTTCTAGAACTTTTTCTATTGTTTTACCAGCTCACGGGCTCTTGATTTCGATTTCTTACGTCACTGACACACCCGTACGCCTGAGCCTAGGCCTAGTTTATCGGTTATCGCCAATTACATTCAAGATTCTAAAAGACGGCTGACCTAGATCTACCGGGAATTACCACCGCCAAAGATGATCGTAAGCTATGAAAACTGGAAAAAAAAAAAAACCAAAAGAGACGTAACGGCGAAATAAAACGAAGCCTCTTCACAAAAATAATGTGTCCACTGTTCTTATTCACTGACTGCCATCGTTTACGATACGAGTGACCTGCACGACGTGCTTGCGTACTCGAGCTCGATGAACGGCCGAAGCGCGTGGACACGTGCGAAGGTGTATGCCGTGATAACTTATTATGCAACATTACTGTTGCTTGGTTGAGTGGGGCCGTGGCGGGGATACAAAAGTTATCGCGAGTTCGGGCATACGCAGTACGGCAGGACACGGCACGGTAGGGCTGTGTTTACGGTTGCGGCCGTTGAATCGCTAGGTCCAGCACTAATATTAGCGGTAGGCCTAGCCTAGATACAAAAGTTACGGATGTTTTCTCCTCTAGAGTTATGTTTTCTCCGTATAAATGGGGAAATTCTTCAAAAACGTAATTTTCACCACAAAAACGTATTAACGTACTGGAACCAAAAAAACGTAGTAAATACGTAAAATACGGACTGGTTGGCGGCTATGTAACTAAAATGGAACTCCTTCCCTAGATCTAGAGCTACTTAGTTGAAGTAGCCTTTTCATCAACTGCAGATTTTCTTAAAAGAACAAATCTGTAGATTTAAATTGGTGAACAAAAGAAGAAGAAGAAGAATCTGTGCTTTTTCGGTAGTTCCCACCCCTCCCCAGTTAACGAAAGGACTTCCGAATGCGTTCCATAGCCCGAGTGAAAACAATACATGTCATATAGCTATCCCAGCGGCTTTCCCTGATTGATATAATGTCAATCTGTCTACTGCCCAGACGAACATCGGCCTATGGCCTCGATGATACAAACTGACTAGACCCTCACGTCGTTACATATCAATCTGACACTCAACTTATATAGCCTACGTAAGTTGGGGTGAGAACTACCGAAAAAGCGCCGAAGAATTAACCACCCGGGTGTTTGCAAAATAAGGTCTAGGAAACTTCGTTGCAATGGCCCAAACCTCTATTTAATTCATCCTTCAAATTATCCTGTCTTGCTCCCAAAACTAATTCTCTGACAGTGGTATACAACTCGGCCACATGGTATCTTGGAAGATGGTTTGCAAAGGAGATAATATAATAATTGTGACTATAGGAGGCCGTCCGTTTTCATTGTGCTAGACCTAGACTCTAGATTCTAGACAGATCTGGCATAAGAATCTATTCCTTTTGTCGCCAAGTGAAAAGTGGCAAACTGCACCGGAATAAACACTAAATCTAGATCTACTATGTTATGATATTGATTAGAGGGGCGTTTTGATACATACTTCCCATGAAACCAGTCCTTACAAACGTCACATTCAATCATAAAACGAGTTTCATCGTACGGTAGGCGACATAAACAATAGATAGGCTCCTCGTCCGACGCCATGTTGACTACCCTACAAAGACAGCCAATCAGAGACGAGATAATGCTTCGGCTCGATGATAGAAGCACGGCGGTCGACAGTATTGGCGAAAGCGATGTTCCTTCTGCATTGACGAAATATAAAAACTACAGAAAAACTGTGGGGTCGCAGCAGGGCTACAAGCAATGTCAAAATTGGGCAAAAAGAAAAAGTTGTATGCAGCAATGCCCCACGTAAGAACTAATACCTAAACGATACAATGCAAACTAAAACTAAAAGAGAAGACAGAAAATCTTCAATATTTCGGCTGTCGCCTTTGTCAAGAAAAAAAAAAGAAAAAACAAGAACAGAAAAAAATGGAACAGAGAAAACAATTGAACAATAAAAATAGGAATTTATAGAATCGAAACAGAATATGTGTACTTATCTGCGAGTTCTTGCTAGGTTAGCAGCACAAAAGCACGTCTGTCTGCCAATGTATGGCAGCTCGAAGACACTTCGACAAGTCCGCTGAACAAGTCAGACAAGTTTGCCGCAGACGTCTGACAAGTCCAAGAAATCTGCCTCACAGGTTCGACAAGTATGACAAGACTATAGGACAAGCCAGACAAGTCTGCCCCACAAGTCTAAAAAGTGCATCTCACAAGTCTGACAATCCCAGGGCACAAGTCTGACATGTCCAACAAGTCTGAAAAATCCGACATTTTCAGCAAACCCAACAAATTCAACAAGTCTGCCGCATAGGTTCAACAAGCCCGATAAGTCCGCCGCACAGGTTCGACAGGTCTGACAAGTCCAACAAATCTGACTGATCAGCCGCACAAATCCAACAAGTGTACGGCACAGGTCCAACAAACTTGACAAGTCTGCCGCACAAGTCAAACAAGATTGACAAGTCCACTGCACAAATCCGTCAAGTCCGAAGAAAATGTCACACAAGTTTAGCAAGTCCGACGCATTGGCCGCCCAAGTCTGACAAAGTCAACAAGTCTGTTCCACAAGTCCAACAAGTGCGTCAGGTTTTTCATAAAATTTTGTTTCCATGAGATAAGTGGTTTGACCACGACATCGACGTTATAATTCACAATTTAGAGGTTATAGGATTTTTTGTGTTACGGGTGTTGAAGTCTGGCAAGTTCGACAAGTTTTTCCTTTCTACTGTGAAATTTGGTTTCCATGAGATAGGCGGTTTGGCCATGACACCGACGACGTACATCATAATTTAAAAGTTATGGGATTTTTAGTGGTAAGGGTAGTGCGTCATCTGTTTGGTAATGGATGGGTCTATTTGGTATTGACTTTCGAATCCTAAATAGGGACTTTCTAATAATGTCAGATATGAAGCTCCTATAAAATCATTCTAATGTTTAATAATCATTTTAACCTGTTCTTTTTTTATTCAAACTTTTAAACCAAGGGAAGAAAAACCCTAATGTAAATGCAAGTGAAAAGTTTCCCACGTTCGAGAAGTAAGAGAAAGTATTCAACCCGTTGTGACATTCACTTGAATGACAATATATAATGGAATGGATTCCCACTTCTGGTTTGTAGGTAAAAGTCCAGAAGAGGTCAATGGTAAAGGCACCTTCAAAATTTCAGTCAAATCCATGTCGCATGAGCAGTGAGTTTTTTTATAATATAGATTTGATGGATGTCAAGACCATTTCACAGGCTTGTCTTTTTTGCTTTATTTCTATATCCAAGTGACAATTTCCTCATATTTTTTATAATTCTCATTATTGATGTTTGTTATCGAGCTTGGGATCATTTGAGTCTCGGGTCGTATATTTGTCCTGCAAGACTTTCTTTGATTCATTCTTATTCACAAATGTACAGCTGTTGTCATGTCCGATTTGGTTCGATTCATTTGTATCTGTAATTTGGAAGGTCAATGAGTTGAATGTGTGAAGGGATAAGGATGCTCACCCCCCTCACTTTTAGTTCACTTAATAATGAATTTATTTTAATACTAGGGATCTGATATGGAGTCGTTTTCAAGTCTTGTATAGATTTTTAAAAAAATTAAAATACATGTATGGAAAAAGGGGAGGGGGGGGGGAGGGGGGGGGGCGGTGATTGCTATGAGGAAAACGTGATTGCAAGAACAGAAATAGAGGCGCAGGAGAATTTTCCAAAAATAGACACATTGATTTATGGTCATATTCAACGATGTCATTTGTAATCGAACAAATAAATAGTATCGATTCCACTTCCGGTTTGTAGTAAAAACTAAGATTGTGTCAAGGGCAATGGACGATAATCATGTGATGAGGGTATAGACTTTTTCAGAATGCAAAATTATGAAGCTATGCCATAACGAAAGACATTCCTCTTTAAAAATATTAATAAGCATAAACGTTTGAATTAAAACAAGATGTTTTAGCGGTGTTGATAAAGGGGTGGATTTAATATCTGACTTTATGCATAATGAGGTCAAACCCATAACGGCAGACAATGTACAGATTCTGTGTCATATAAGAAAACCCAAATTTTATTTACAAAGGGGAGGGGACAAGGTGGTCTAGAGGCAAGGTGCTCGCCTCTCATGCCAAGGGTCCCGGGTGGTCCCGGGTTCTAAACCCGGGCAGTGCAGGCATGTTGGAAATTAGATTTTTCTCATATTTTCAAGTCCCTGGTCCTATTAGGGGGTAGGATCGAGTACCTAGTCTTCTCGGATAAGGACGAAAAAATTCGGAGGGCCCGTGTGCACGTTGCGCACGTTAAAGATACCTTGGCAGTTGGAAATCGTAAGAAATCGTAAAGAGCAGGCCGAAAGGCCGCTGCCCAGGCAAAATTGAAATTAATAGATTAAAAATTTATCCATATCATCTCTCCCCCCCCCCCCTGCCAAGGGCAGCGAACCTCCTAAAATAAAGACCTCAAATCATTTACAAAGGGGACAAGGTGGTCTAGAGGCAAGGTGCTCGCCTCTCATGCCAAGGGTCCCGGGTTCTAAACCCGGGCAGTGCAGGCATGTTGGAAAGTGGATTTTTCTCATATTTTCAAGTCCCTGGTCCTATTGGGGGGTAGGATCGAGTAGTTCTTGGAAATTGGATTTTTCTCATATTTTCAAGTCCCTGGTCCTATTGGGGGGTAGGATCGAGTACCTAGTCTTCTCGGATAAGGACGAAAAAATTCGGAGTGCACGTTGCGCACGTTAAAGATACCTTGGCAGTTGGAAATCGTAAAGAACAGGCCGAAAGGCCGCTGCCCGGGCAAAATTGAAATTAATAGATTAAAATTTATCCATATCATCTCCCCCCTCCCGCCAGAACAAGAAATAATAAAACAAGTAAAGTGAGGTGTAAATGCCAACCTCCTAAAATAAAGACCTCAAATCATTTATAGTACAGATAGGATCGAGTACCTAATAAAACAAGTAAAGTGAGGTGTAAATAAAGACCTCAAATCATTTATAGTACAGAACAGCCACTTGTGGGAAACCTGGGTGGTCACTGGCTCCTGCTTCCATGTAGCGTCCAGGTCGGCGGTCGACCAAGGTACTCGCACGGCTAGTCATGCCCAACTAGTCTGTAAAGCTTAGGGTCTGGCGAGTTTCCTCCCTTAAGGCCGGACAAACATACGGATTAGAACTTACTTCCTTAGATCCTAAGGGGCAACTGGTACTTTAGTATTAGACTTAGGATCGTCCATGTCATGGGAAAAGTGCTCTCGCAACCACATATTCAAACGGCACACGTAGTGTAGCTATGTAGGTACTGTGTGCTGGAGTCTTCGTGCCACTTTTTTTTTTTCCTTTCTTCAAATTTCCCGAGCAGTAATCACTCCGCAGATAAGTGAGCGTTTCTATATTTCTTTCTTAAAATTTCCCCATGATCGTCCATGTCATGGGAAAAGTGCTCCACACGGCACATTTGTGCTAGGTAGGGTAGTGTGTGCTGGAGTCTCTAAACAGCACAACAACAATAGCAACAATAATTGCTGAGCAATCGTCTTTGCAAAGTTCACGAGAGAGTGGGGTGTATTTTTTGATATTGTCTCTGCTGGGGTTTAACTGTGAAACCCCGGGTTTTGTTTATTGACTTACCGAAACACAACGTGTCAAAACACATATCGTTGACAGCAGGATTGGTTGTATAAAAGATAGCAGATAGTGTAGATTTTGAGTTATTACTCATTATAGCGGAATAGGATGGCCCTGTACTCTTGATTTATACAAGAGCAGAATCACAACTGTCATGAAGTATTCCACTCAAACCTTTTTGACACACATAGAAAACGCACGTCTTGCGATAAAGCTTGATGCGCAGAGTGCCGCTAGTAAAATCAAGCGTGTTTTGAAATATTGAAAGGAGTTTCTTTTTCAGGCTTTGAAGTGTCTTGCTGTGTAATGCAGTGCGTCCTTACTTCTACTTTTCGAATTTCTGTTCTGGTGCAACAAAATTGATGTCCACTCCCATCTCACAGTGTTGTGACTGGTGAAGCGCTTGCTTTTCCGGGCTTTATCCATGTGCACCCTTGGCAGCAACAGGCGCTTTTTTAAAATGCGCACGTCTGAAGCCGCTAACTTTCTTGTGCTTGAAGCGTTCTCTATGTTACAAATCTTTATTTAGGGAGGATTGCTGCCCTTGGCTTTTACACCTCATTCTTCTTGGTAGTTAGTTATTTGTTTGTTGTTGTTTTTCTCCATGTTTCTTTAGATCTTTCCTAGCCTTCAAAAGGGCTCCCTAATGGGCTGCCTTGATCTCGGTCTTCCTTTTCTTCTGGCTCTTTTCCTGAAGGCTGGCGTCGTAGACAAGTCTTGGAGAGAGAGACGGAGTTCCCTACTATAGAAGGGCGGGGTGTGTGTGGGGGGGGGGGGAGGGGTGGTTATGACTTCAATATTATTGTTTTGGATTCTGCCCCGAGGTCAGGGTAGGCAATGGTGTTAGTTTATTTTCCCTTTAATTGTTGTCGCCCCTGCTGGTGGCTAGGGTGAGAAATGTTTCTAGTTGTGTCCCTGCTTAGTGCAGGGACTTATTTGGTCAGTTTATTGGGGTGAGCTCTGAAGTGGCCAGGACGGTATGCCGCTGGCGCTGGATGGGATAGGGCAGTGGGTTGGGGTAGACAGCAGAAGTAGGTTGGTGTAACAGGGCGACAGACAGGCAAGGTATAGCTAGCGTGGGAAGATAGCTAACGGCGGGGAGACAGAGTTATTGTAGGCCAGAGGGGGAAAGTAGCCGAGGCAACTGAAGCGCTTTGACACCCGAAAAGGGTAGTGTTTACTTGACCGCCGTACTTGTCGATCAGATCACCTGGGAATTGCTTGGGGGGTAGAGCTGTTTCAATAGTATTTGACGTGGAGTCGACGGGGGTGGCTATTAGGATAACTAATGTACACTCGGTGAGCGTCTTGGGACGCTACCTGACTGGGTATAAATCCCCGAACGCTCCTTCCAACTTCAGACCGCTGAGAGCACTCACCAGCTTCGTGCCGAAGAGGAGACCACAACCGCAACTGTAACTTTGTACTAGTCTTGTGAGTGGGGAAGGTCAGGGAACCCGCAAACATCCTTTGTCAGAGCGTGGTATCTTTGGTATCTTGTCGGCATTTGGGCTGTTGCTGAGTGGTAAGTTAATTGTACGATGTATGTGTATTTTACTTAATGTTCATGATTGTAGAACCTAAATCTAGTGGGTTTACTTTGGTATAACTACGGCCTCTGAGAGAGTCACGGAAACGCCGTTATATATATGTTACGAAACCTTATAGGATGGGGTCCGTTAGAGAGAGCGTTATTCTTCGTGGGGAACGTGTAAATATCATTAAAACTGTGTTGATCGTTTATTCTATTGCCTATATGGGAGTCTATGGAGTATGGGAGCTGCAGCCTGACTTATAACCGTGTCAGCGGTTAAAAGTATTAATGTTGAATATCCGTCATGGAGTAAGTAGGGAAGTCATGCCTTCCAACAGTAGATTAGGAAGTTACGATTGTTTTTCTACAGAGGAGGAAGAACAACACCTTCTTGGCTTCCCGACCTATTGGTACCTGCCGATACCTGTTGATCTAACTGCGCAGTCAAGCCAGGGTAGAGAGGAAGAACCAGTGCCCAGATAGCGCCATACACCCCTAAAGGAGAGGTTTCCTTATGCTGAATGTTCCCATGTGTTTTATAAAATGTGCTAGAGATTGAATATTACGAAGCCATTTAATTAGCATGTACTGATTTGCATCAACTTCATTCCATCGAAATTCACATGAAATTGTATGACCTATGTTCCTATTATTATTGAATGAATTAATAATTATTGTGTATATGTAAGCAATACAGATATCGTTTGTTATAACTTATAGAAGAGAGATAGTCGATTATTTAGTGTGTTTGTGCCGTGCCCATCACGGCTGGTGTCAGAAGAAAGTTAGTGAGAGAAAGTGGAAACATCACAATGGTGTCAGAAGTGGGATCCTGCTAGTAAATAACATTTAATTTTGATCTGGGTCGTGTCAAGGGGCTAAAGTGATTGTGTGGACAGGTCATCTGCCCTGAGGCGAGTGAGAGAGATTGACATTTAGTGCCTGCGACATGCTCTGATTTTACCTGTGCATTGACTGTTCAATTTTATCTTTTGTCACAGAGAAAATTGTTGTTTGCTATTGCAGGAATATTGTTGTTAACTTCACAGTTACGATCCACGCTTTATTGTTAGCTTTGTTTACAGGTCAATTGCTGATGGACTATCTGGGCGCACTGAAGCTTGCCAGACAAGAAGGCATTAGTGATGAGGAATTCAAAATTAGGTGGGACGAAGAGAAAGCCCAAAACCGAGAACAAAGGGCTATCGAACGAGAAGAAAAGGAGCGCGAACGAGAAGAAAAGGAGCGCGAACGAGAAGAAAAGGAGAAGGAAAGACAATTTGAAAGGGAGAGAATGGAATGCGAACGGGAACTAGCCAAAAACGGGTGTCACAATGGTAAAGGGAATGGAAAATCTGCTGCCCCGAAGGTACCTAAAATTGCCATTTTTGATGACTCGCGCGAGGATCTCGACTCGTATTTGAAAAGATTTGAAAGGCTCGCGCAGGCAAATGATTGGGAAGAAGACACCTGGGCAGACATGTTAGGGGCATTGTTAACTGGCAGGGCGTTAGATGTTTATTCCGGTCTCAGCGATGAAGACAGTAGGGATTACGAGAAGGTAAAGAAGGTGTTGTTCAAGAAGTATCACCTCACGGCAGAGGGTTATAGGCGTAAGTTTAGGGAGAGTCGTCTAGATAAGGACGAAACTTATACGCAGCTGTCCGTGAGATTGCAGAGATATTTTGAGAGGTGGGTAGACCTCTCAGAGGCAGAGAGAACTATGGGAGGGATTACGGATCTGTTAGTCAGGGAGCAGATGTTGAAGATTGTCGACTGTAATCTTTCCATATATTTGAAAGAGAGGGACCCCAAGTCCGTGCATGAGTTAGTTGAGATGGCGGACTTGTATAGTGAGGCTCATCAGTCGAAGCGAGGGCTGGAGCAACAGCAGAAGTCAGGTAAGAGGGTTGAGGAGAGCAGAAGTAAGGGTTTAGGAGTGAGTAAACCGGTATGCTTCAACTGTGGCTCTCCCAATCACCTGAGTAGGCAGTGTGACCAGGGCAGGACGAAGAAGGGTGCTGCTGCCACTGTCGAGGACAACCGAGGTAAGTCCCAGCGTGAGAGTGGGCGTGGTTGTTTTGTGTGTGGGTCACTTCTCCATATTGCGAGATTCTGTAGGAAGAGACAGAAAGAGACGACCGCAGTCGTACTAACCAGCGATGAGGAAGCCGATGACAGTCAGTGGGAGTCATCGGGCAGGGCGAATACTCAACCAGGGGCTGAGCAGAGTGTTGGGCCACAGACCTTCATTTCTTGGGAGACGGAAGGTAAGAGTATTGAGTTAGAAGGTTCGACAGAACATGAGCCCGAAGACGATGTTCCGGAGAATGATTTATCCGGTCCATTTTTGGAGAAGGGGAGGATAGGGGATAAAGAGATTACTATCCTTCGTGACACGGGATGCACGTGTGCGATTATAAAAAGGGACAAACTGCCTCCTAACAGCTTAACTGGGAAGAACAGGAGTTATGTCCTGATGGACGGGACGAGAAGGTCTGCTCCTGTCGCGGAAATGTGGGTAGAAACCCCATTTTATACTGGGCTTCTCAAAGCGCTAGTAGTGGAAGACCCAGTGGCCGATTTGATTATAGGAAACATAAAGGGGGCGTCTCTTGAGAAGATAAGTGTGGTACTCACGCGATCTCGCAAGGTGGAGATTGACAAGGAAGAGCATGAGTGTGAGAATGCGAGTGCGAAAGTGAGTCAGACCACAGATAATGAGGAGGCCAAGGGCAACTCAACGGAGGAGGTAAGGGTAGGGGCCAAGATAGGGGAACTCACACCAGGTGAGATAGCCCGGGCCCAGAGAGAGGACGAAACTTTGAGAGTTTTAAGGGAGAGAGCCACGTTGGAGCAAGCGGCTGAGGTAGGTACTCACATAAAGGAGAGTAAGGGAATTTACTATCGGGTAAAGAAGGCCGGGGCTGGACGTGCTGATGTGGAGCAGTTGTTGGTGCCTAAGCAGTACCGAAGTGAGCTGATGAAGATAGCTCACGAAGGAGTGTTCGGGGGACACTTAGGAATTTCGCGCACACAGGACAGAATAATGCAGTCGTTCTTTTGGCCTGGGATAGGTGCGGACGTAGGTCGTTTCTGTCGATCGTGTGACGCGTGTCAAAGGACATCCAATAAAGGTAGGGTGACAAAGGTACCCCTAGTGCCGACACCCCTGATCGGCACGCCCTTTTCGCGCGTCGCCATAGATTTGGTTGGTCCACTTCCGCGTACGGAACATGGGAGATCGCGTTATATTTTGACGCTAGTAGATTATGCCACGCGTTTCCCGGATGCCGTAGCCTTAAGGGGGATATCAGCTGAGCAGGTCAGTGAAGCGTTAATGGAAATATTTTCTCGGTTAGGCATACCAAAGGAAATAGTTTCAGATAGGGGATCACAGTTTACCGGTGAGCTGATGAGAGAGGTCAGTGCACTTCTCAAAACGAAACAGATATTCTGCTCGCCCTACCACGCGATGGCCAATGGTCTGTGTGAAAGATTTAACGGAGTGCTGAAGAATATGCTTCGCCGAGTAGCTCATGACAGACCCAAGGACTGGGACAGAATGTTGTGTCCACTGCTGTTCGCGTATCGCGAAACCCCACAGGCCAGTACAGGTTTTTCGCCGTTTGAACTAGTGTTCGGTCACCTTGTGAGAGGACCACTTGCAATACTGAAGAATCTGTGGACTGGGGAAGCGGAGTCAGAAACGAGGTCATCGTACGAATACGTGGTAGATATGAGGGAACGATTGGAGGATGCCATGAAAGTCGTAGCCGAGAACAGCAGCGTCGAAAAACACAGGCAGAAGAAATACTACGATAGGGGGGCCAAACAGAGGAAATTCCAAGTGGGCGATTCCGTCCTCATACTTCTCCCAAGTGACGGATCGAAACTACAGATGACTTGGAAAGGGCCTTACAAAGTAGAAGAGCAGAGGGGGTCAGTGAACTACATGGTGAACGTCAAGGGGAAGAGACGATTGTATCACGCGAATATGCTGAAGAAGTATATTGAGAGGGAAGACGAACAGGAAAACACAGAGACAATAGCTGCAGCTATAATTGACGAGACCGATGAAGGAGAGGAAGCGACTTCGATGCCTCTGGAGACAGTCATGCCTAAGCTAGAACAGACCGAAACCTACAGGGATGTACAGTTAGGGGACACGCTAGATCAGGATCAGAGAGAACAGATGCAAGAGCTCATGGAAGAATACAAAGATATATTTACCGATGTACCGGGGCTCACTGACCTGATCAAGCACAAAATCCCATTGCTAGATCAAAAACCTGTGAAGGTAAGACCCTACCAACTACCGTACTCAACTAGAGAAGCTGTCAATGCTGAGGTAGGCAAGATGCTTGCGGCCAGAATCATCGAACCGTCCGAGTCCCCGTACAATAGTCCAATTGTATTAGTTAAGAAGCCCGATGGTCAACATCGTTTCTGCAACGACTACAGGCGGCTAAATGTTGTGACTGCCGATGACGCCGAACCGATGCCTGAGGTAGAAGCCATTATTTCCAATCTAGCGGAGGCAAAATATTTCACCAAGCTGGACTTGACAAAGGGCTTTTATCAAGTTCCGATGGCCGAGGAAGATAAACACCTGACGGCGTTCGCCACACCGTTTGGGCTATACCAGTACAGGGTCATGCCGTTCGGGTTGAAGGGATCCCCCGCCACATTTAACAGGCTCATGAGGAAAGTATTAAAAGATGCTGGCGAAGGGGTAGATGCATTTGTAGACGACTGTCTTATACACAGTGCAAATTGGCCTGACCACTTGGAACGTTGTCGGAATGTCTTCGAGCGACTGAGACGGGCAAATTTAAAATCTAGACCTACCAAGACGCTAATAGGGATGACAGAAGTCGAGTACTTAGGCCATAAGCTGGGACAGGGGACTGTAAGACCGCAGGAGAGTAAGGTGCGAGCCATTGTCGACTGTGACCGACCGACGACCAAGACACAAGTGAGGAGTTTCCTGGGGCTAACGGGGTACTATCGGAAGTTTGTACCAAATTACAGTGCAATCTCGGCGCCGTTGTCAGACCTCACAAAGAAGTCCCAGGGCACAAAGTTCGCGTGGGGACACGCGCAGGAGAACGCGTTCAATGCCCTAAAAATTTGTTTGAGTTCCGAGCCGATACTACGGATGCCAGACTGGAACAAGGAACTGATTCTCCAGACAGACGCATCTAACCTTGGAGTGAGTGGCTGCCTACTTCAAGAAGACGAGGGTACGAAGTATCCAGTTGTATATGTTAGCAGAAAGTTGAAACCTGCGGAGAAGAACTACTCAACAATTGAAAAGGAATGCCTGGCCATAGTTTTCGCCGTTAGTAAGTTGCAGGCGTATCTGTATGGGAGAAACTTCGTGTTAGAGACGGACCACCGACCTCTAACTTGGATGCGAACTAAAGACCAGAAGAACGCGAGGGTAACTAGGTGGAACCTGGCGCTGCAACCATATAACTTTCGAGTCAGCAACATCAGGGGGCGAGACGCTCTATGGGCCGACACTCTATCTAGATTACCGGTAGATTAATAATTTTATTAGCCGATTTTGCCAGGGAAAATCGACTTAAGTGGGGGCGATTGTAACAGGGCGACAGACAGGCAAGGTATAGCTAGCGTGGGAAGATAGCTAACGGCGGGGAGACAGAGTTATTGTAGGCCAGAGGGGGAAAGTAGCCGAGGCAACTGAAGCGCTTTGACACCCGAAAAGGGTAGTGTTTACTTGACCGCCGTACTTGTCGATCAGATCACCTGGGAATTGCTTGGGGGGTAGAGCTGTTTCAATAGTATTTGACGTGGAGTCGACGGGGGTGGCTATTAGGATAACTAATGTACACTCGGTGAGCGTCTTGGGACGCTACCTGACTGGGTATAAATCCCCGAACGCTCCTTCCAACTTCAGACCGCTGAGAGCACTCACCAGCTTCGTGCCGAAGAGGAGACCACAACCGCAACTGTAACTTTGTACTAGTCTTGTGAGTGGGGAAGGTCAGGGAACCCGCAAACATCCTTTGTCAGAGCGTGGTATCTTTGGTATCTTGTCGGCATTTGGGCTGTTGCTGAGTGGTAAGTTAATTGTACGATGTATGTGTATTTTACTTAATGTTCATGATTGTAGAACCTAAATCTAGTGGGTTTACTTTGGTATAACTACGGCCTCTGAGAGAGTCACGGAAACGCCGTTATATATATGTTACGAAACCTTATAGGATGGGGTCCGTTAGAGAGAGCGTTATTCTTCGTGGGGAACGTGTAAATATCATTAAAACTGTGTTGATCGTTTATTCTATTGCCTATATGGGAGTCTATGGAGTATGGGAGCTGCAGCCTGACTTATAACCGTGTCAGCGGTTAAAAGTATTAATGTTGAATA
Source organism: Onchidella celtica (assembly GCA_963931925.1). Taxonomy (NCBI): domain Eukaryota; kingdom Metazoa; phylum Mollusca; class Gastropoda; order Systellommatophora; family Onchidiidae; genus Onchidella; species Onchidella celtica. The sequence continues at coordinate 34,804,256 of OZ007572.1, forward strand.
TCCGTCATGGAGTAAGTAGGGAAGTCATGCCTTCCAACAGTAGATTAGGAAGTTACGATTGTTTTTCTACAGAGGAGGAAGAACAACACCTTCTTGGCTTCCCGACCTATTGGTACCTGCCGATACCTGTTGATCTAACTGCGCAGTCAAGCCAGGGTAGAGAGGAAGAACCAGTGCCCAGATAGCGCCATACACCCCTAAAGGAGAGGTTTCCTTATGCTGAATGTTCCCATGTGTTTTATAAAATGTGCTAGAGATTGAATATTACGAAGCCATTTAATTAGCATGTACTGATTTGCATCAACTTCATTCCATCGAAATTCACATGAAATTGTATGACCTATGTTCCTATTATTATTGAATGAATTAATAATTATTGTGTATATGTAAGCAATACAGATATCGTTTGTTATAACTTATAGAAGAGAGATAGTCGATTATTTAGTGTGTTTGTGCCGTGCCCATCACGGCTGGTGTCAGAAGAAAGTTAGTGAGAGAAAGTGGAAACATCACAGTTGGGTAGATGAGAATGTGCGAGCGTGGAGAAACTTCTAGTAATGGGGAAGTATGTCTTAAATCATATTGGGCCGCCAGACGGCCCGTTTGTTGGTTAAAAAACTCAGATGGGGGTGTTGTTAGTTCTGTCGGGGTGAGAAGGGGCCGTTAGGAGGTCGTGACCCATCAGGGGTGCGGCCCTGTGCCCTGGGAACTACGTCACTTCCAGGCACAGTGTCGGCTATTTTTGACCCGGTATGACGGACATTCGCTGAACTACACTGGAATAAGGCACGTATTGCTCCCTCTGAGCTATGGACTGTTAGCACTCTCTGAGTCCCTTCCACCAGTCCAATATTGAACTTCTCATCCGCCCTCCCCCTTCAAACAGATGTACTGTATTTTAAGATAAAAGTAGGCCTAATTTTTTAAAAATGCATTTAATTCTAGGATACTCAAACTGATGTAAAATTGCCTGGTTTTAATTTGGGCAAATTTATTGAAATCTCCCTCGAATGACAGTATTGCTAGGTTACTCAGTCATCCCTGGCTTATTGCAAATCTTCGATACGTTTTGATTAATTAAATTTTTGAGAAACTTAGAGCAATTGGCAGTTGAAACAGTGATGGATTCAAAATGTCACGACAAAGTTAGTCAAACTCTCTTGCAGCTTCCACTTGTGCACCCACCGAAGAATGTGAAACCATACCATAACAGCCGACACACACACACACACACACACGCACGCACGCACGCACGCACGCACACACACACACACACACGCATGCACGTACGCACGCACGCACACACACAAAATGTAACTCAGTAGGGATTAGAAAATACTTTGAATGCGTAAATCCCATGCGTTTGGGACAATGTTTAGTAATGGTTTAAGATGACACTTCTGGCAAGAACTCAGTTTTGGCCTAGTGTCACTTTATTACCGTTTTTGCCCTTTATCTTGAAGCTTGACCCTCGAAGGTCGATAACTGCCCAATTTCACATCATATACATAATTATGACTTCCGCCCGGGTACCGCGTTAACAAGACAATTATCACAGCAAAAAAAAAACAACAACAACAAACAAATAAAACGCCTATCTGATGACGCACCAGAACAAACAAACAAACAAAAACCAACAAACGATCGAACTGCTGACAATACACGTACACACTTGCAAGACAAGTCCAACAAGTCCCCCCGACAAGTCCGCCAAAATGCTCAAATAATTACTAACAAGCCACTATTCGCCAGCTCACTTTATCTATTCATTTATTTTTATTTCACGGTTACATTATTACCCCGTTTGCACTGTGTTACCATGGACAAACTGGCAGTCAAACAATCAGACAGTGAAATAATAATATTTACCTCCTCATCTTGCACATAGAAAACAAGCGCAGATCCACTTCGTCTTGCAACGGAGTTTTTCAAAGTAGTGGTAGCTTATTTAATATTGTAGATAAGGCCGCTTAATTGTCACCATTGCTTGAAAGACCCCATCACTTCTGCTAAGAGCATACTATACGCGTGTGCAACAGGCCTGCCTTCTCCCTTTGATTCTGCAGTCTATAGTTGTGAAACATGACGAGTGGACAGGTATTTATTCAAGTGAAACTTTCAGGAAGACGACCCTGACCTGAAGAGATTTTGTGAAACACATGAAACGAGGTGAGCGGCACACAGCTGATGAAACGTGCTTGTGAGTATGTCTTTGGGTATGTAGAGAGAGGGAGCCGGAGGCGGGGGGGGGGGGGTTTGGTGGTGAGTAGTTCAGTGTTTTCGTCATTCGCCTTGCACTGTGAAGCTTCACAAGTAATCCCACCTCATTTTCTCCCCCCCCCCCCATCTTTCTATCGCTCTCTTTCTCCTCCTCCTCTCTCTTTCCCTCTCCCTCCACCCCATCTCTCTCTCTCTCGATGGGTGAGGGGATGAGTAGGCCTACAACGAACAGAATCGAAAGACTGTGGAAAAAGGAAACGGAGCGAATGATAGAGCATCAAAGAGATCTACAGAAATTGAAAAGAGAGATCGGAGAGGACAGCTGAAGTAGATTTTGAATAAACCACGAAATGTGCAATGATAAGATAAGATAAGAATCACTTTATTATCTTATGAGGGAAATTCTCTTTCACAGAGCCTTTAAATGCATTTACATGGTACACACATCTTACTCAGCATTACATAAATATACCATAACTCAGTAACAGGCATACAACATGAAGTAACACAGCAAGGAACCTTTGTAAAATATTGCACACATCGAGCTATGAATACTATAATGTCTTGTTGAGGCGAACTGGGGAGGGCAAAAATGGTTTTCTGTGTCTTCCTCTGTTTGATTTCATGTTTATTACACTGTTGCTCCTGGATGATCTAGAAATTTCTCATGTTGCATGTTTTTTTTGCTGACTGTGTTGTTAATTTTGTTCTTGTCACTCTGACAGAAGAAAACGAATAACGGTGCAAAATGATCACAGGAAACGCGGAGAGGGAAATAAATAAATTTGTACGGTGGTGCAGAAGCAAAATCAAGACTGAGAGCACCACTTGTGTGTTGATTACCAAACTTAATAAATAACTCTGGATCAGCCAACCAAAGTGGACAGAAAAGGAAGAAATCTGCATGGTGATGCAGGAGGAAAATCAAATTTGAGGGCACCACATGTTTATTAATTTTACCAAATTTAACAAATGACTACAGCTCAGATAACCAATCCTTCCAAATATGCCTGAAAGTCGTCCATTGTCACAATGATGTCTTGGGCCCACAGTGGTAGAATTAAGCTGTTTTGCCTCAAACTCATAAGCGTTGGCGACAGGAAATATTTCATTGTCTCTACCATAAGGAGGAAATGATTCACTTGCAACCAGATGGCACTCGGCATGCCTCTCGTACGTAAGTTGGTACTCTGTCTCTTGTTAAACACTGCAATTGTCCCATTTTGGTACACTGTAACTTGCTCTTAAGGCAAGCAAAACACGCCAGGATCGAGACTGGGGAGGAGGCCTTGGCACAAAGCAATTTGGTCCTGAACCGCGATGATTCTGCCTTGTGGGTTAATTTTATGTATCATTTTTTTTCGACAGGCTGTTCGTCACCTGTTGCAGGCCTATAACCAATAGTAGACAATAACGTTACAAAACTAAGGGCCTTCAGTGGCGGTGGTTGGGACGGAAACATGTTCGACACTGCTAAACTTTTGTCGTTCATCTTACTACTCAACATCTTTCCGATGTGTTCGTAGCCGGGAACTACGGCCAAATCAGATGGTGTGAAGGCAGTGTGTTCGGCCAGAAATCTAGCTGTATTAGCATGTGAGCTCCATAGAGCGAAACGGAACGGTGACACCGTGATTCGATTCCCTTCGTGAACACTGCCAGGATCTGAAATTGGCGCGAACCATTCATCTCCCAGTGCAGTATGAAACTGAAATTTTAATCGGCTGTTATCCACCACCATGTCCACATTTTTTATTCTAATGCCATTGGCAAGAAGACGTGCAACACGAGACTCGTCATTAAAATAAATGAAACAGAATAAGAGAGTAGGATCCACACATGACAAATTAGTGCCGTGGTCAAGCAACAAATCGAGACACGCGTAAAAATCTTGGCTCCAGAAACTGGGGAGTAATTCTGACAATGGTGTTGTGGAGTCGTTGTAAATTGCATTGACTCGTGCACCAGCAGCGAGCAGAAGCTTCACTGTACTCAAACAACAAAATCTAGCAGCATAGTGTAGGGGAGATAGTCCTTCCCCGTCTGTTTTGTTGACGTCAGCGCCATTTTTTATTAATACGTTAACAATCTTGGCACCTCTATTGCAGTTTCTGACAGCCCTGATAAATGCCGTTCTACCATTATTATCCTCTTGATTTGGATCAGCACCTCTGTCTAAGCATGCTTTCACCATTTCTAGGTGATTCTCGAAAGTAGATTTCATCAGCAGTGTTGTTCCTTCCGAATCTTGTTCGTTTACATCTGCACCAGCTTTCAACATCAGTCTGGCAATTTCTGCTTCCTCCTTCCACCCGCTACCTGGACAGGAAAAGTCCCAGTTTCTCGTCCAACTGGGTATCATTCTAACCAAACTGACGTGAACCCCCGATTGTAGAAAAACCTGTGCTAGCTCAACATTTTTTGCCTCTTCCACATAACTAACAGCGGTGTTCCCTTGTTTATCTTTCCTATTCAAATCCGCACCGGACTTTAAAAGAAGTCTCACTATTTCGATGTAATTACTTTTAACTGCTAATATCAAAGCAGTGTCCCCAGAATGCCTGCTCTGTAAGTTCATATCAGCGCCATATCGTAGTAACAAATTAACTATCTCACGATGTCCACAATCTACAGCCAGCAAGAGAGCCGTAGGTCCATCACTGGGTAAGTAATTGTTAATGTTAAAGCCAGACTCTATCACGAGTTTGACCACCTCCAAGTTACCTCTAGCGACGGCCAATTTCAGGGCCGTGGCACTGCAGTCGTGGAGACGGACATTATTTGTTCCAGGGACATCTATATTACCATTTTCAGTGCCCATTTCTGCAAGAAGATTGGCTACTCTCAGCCTTTCATGAATACGTGGATCAACGTCAATTTTCAGAAATTGCCTGACAGCATCAGCACTGTCAGACTCTATCGCCCATGTAATAGCTGTCCAGTCTCTGTGGTCTGAGATATGAACATAGGCACCAGATTGTAAAAGCAATTCTATCATGTCCGTTCGACCATTGGCAACAGCTATCATCAGAGCTGACTCTCCCGTAAATGGCCTTTGTATGTTGACCTCAGCGTCAAATCTTAGTAGCAGCTGCATAAGGTCGTGGTTGCCATTTTCTGCTGTGGTTATTAAAGCCGCCTCGCCCCACTGCGGCTGGAAGTCAACATCCGCCCCAGCCTTCAGCAACATCTGTGTGAGTTCTATGTCATCTCTCTCTGTCGCCAATAGCAGTGCACTCTGGCGAGGGGTATCGTTACTAATGTTCACATCGGCGCCAGACGAGAGCAATTGTTTTACCATTTCAATATTGCCCATCGCCACAGCTCTCATTAGTCCAGTATGACCCGATGCATCCTGCGAATTGATGTCCACGCCTAACCGTAACAAACGGTGAGTCAGATCGATTTCGCCTTTGTCGATGGCACATATTAAAGCTGGTCTATCCTCCATGTTCGCTTCCTTGATGTCGGTGTTACACTGAAGATACAAACAAATTACATGTACAAAACTAGAAACGAAAAGCGCGCGGGGGGGGGGGGTGGGGGGTTGGGGCTCCTGTGGCCATATGCCACTCATCACAATGTTAGTTATTATATCCATACGACAAAAATGCATCTCATAATTTGCGGCTCAAAATATTGCAAATGAACAATCTGAAGGACTGAATTTTATCGCAAATAGATGGGTCCACGCATTTTATTATCAAAATTTGAGGCAGACCACAAAGTTTCATAATTTTTTGTCTCATAGTCTTGAAGTTTTAGATGCTTGTATGCCCATCCTCAAACTCCATTATAGGATGATTGTCCATGTCTAGAGCCTATCACTGACGACCTTTGAACAGTCCGTGTGCGAGGACTGGAACCTTGAGTGGAGAAAAGAAGAATACTACATTACTCTCCATCACTGCGTACCTATCTTCAATTACATGTACTATCTTTGATCATAATTACCGTGAAAAATCTACCACATTACCTTTGTGGATATAAAATTGCCCCGAGTCTATAGCCACGTATGTGTGCAGCTATCTGGCTGTTGAAATACGCGCAGTGTTTTTATTTTACTATTTATCACGGTCTGAAAGAACTAACGTTTGGCATGGGGGGCTTCACGAGGTGTAAATGCCAAGGGGAGCGATCTTTCTTAAATAAAGATCTACAATCTAACGTTTGGCACATAATTATGTTATACTAATTTATGTTACTTGAATCCCACCAGATAGGAATTTAAAGAATTTTCCTTTAACTTTGTACGACATTCTGGGTACGACAATAACTGGGTGATGGACCTTACCATGGTCACAGGAGGGTGCCGGCATCTTCTCCAGAGAAAACAATCGTAAAATTTTGTCACAGGTTGTGCGTCAGTGTCATCTTCTTTCGGGTGTGTTAGGCAATCGCTGACATGGCTGTGTTGAGTGTGTTCAGCCTGGCTGTAGCACACCGATAAGGGATCATGTGTACTTTGGCCTAAAATCTTTCGCCCAACATTGCCATTGGCTTTTAATCACTACAACACACACACCCGCACACGCACACACACACAAAACCGAAACAATGCGTCTTTGGGTGTTGAGCAAAACTGATGTTTCGTAATTGCAACAAACATATTAAAATTTTTCTAGATTTTCTCCAAATTGAATTACAACTATCGATTTCTTCAAACCAACATTTTCCTGAAATGTTCGACTGATGTGTGCAAGTCAGGTGTGTGTACATGAGTGTGTGCCCGTTTTTTTTTGGGGGGGGGCGTGGGTTGGGAGGGGGTGTGACTGTCTTATAGTAATAACTATAATAGGGGCCTACACGTATCTCCCCAGTAAATTACCACAAAGTTGAAGTTGAACAGACTTCCCGTTAACTTTCGGGTTTTGCCGATTCCACATTCTGCTAAACCTTGTGCAATGCAAGGTCGATGGACTTTTCTATTGCTTGTTTGCTACCAAGTTAAATCTAGGGGCAAATTCTCAGCGGGGGAATCAGAATCTGCTGTCAAGTTCGTTTAACGAATAATATGCATGTATTATGAAAACTGACAACAAGGGTAGGTCGACACTGATGCAGCACAGAAAACGATGTTGGTTAACGCGAACATGTCATGCCTGCCAGATAATCTGATCTTGGCGAGAGAGAGAAAGAGAGAGAGAGAGAGAGACAGAGAGAGAGAGAGAGAGCCAGAGAGAGAGAGAGAGAGAGAGAGAGAGAGAGAGAGAGAGAGAGGAGAGAGGAGAGAGAGAGAGAGAGAGAGAGAGCGCAAACAGGAGAAAGGAAATATCTATGTCAGTATGTGTAAGACTCTGCAAAGGCAAAATCTTTTTTACATACTGGTGGATCATCTTAAGAGAGGAAAGGGAAGAAATCTTTCCCAAATCATGATTAATTAATTCAGAATGCTTGAAGAGAAAAAGAAGAGAACACACGTGCGAGGCACAGAATCGGGAATGGCAGAGAGAAGACTTCATGGTCTTAGCATGGTGAATATGACTTTATGAAATTAACGTCAATTCTAGAGAACACATCTAAACCTACATTTACTTATAAGAGCATGAAGGTGATTAGATGTATACATTCATTCAATTTGTATCATGGAACTACGAGCGATTATTGTGTGCACTTTACGGTCAGAATTTCAAGTTTTTCAAATAAAAGTTAAATATCGTTTTTCTGATAGCATAATTATTGGTCCAAATCAGTCTTTGTCCAAAACCTGTATTGGCCTTGCAGCTCTTCCTGAGACCTAGCCCAATTTTGAGGAAACAACAAAACAACGAAAGATATCCCAGTCCCTCCCTGCAAGTATCGCATTATAGTTTAATTTATACGAGCTCGCTTCAAAGTAACCCGTAGAGTTTTCCCTAAATCAGTAGGCCTGCCTCCACAATTCCACCTACAGGATTGTGTTTTTGTATGCCTTTATAAACCAAGTTGTCTTAAGAATATTTTTGTGCATATTTTTTTTTAACTACAGAAACGAACTGCTATTTTTTCATTCAAAACTAAGTCGTTTGAGCCAGATCTAATTTAAGAAAAACTCATGCGGATTATTTTGAAACGAACGATACTGACATTTTCAACAAAACATCAAGAAAAACAGTTCTTATTTGTGTCTCTCTTCAGTACAATGATGAACAGGTTTCACATGGTTACACTGGACAGAGAGGAACACTTGAACATGAAATTCAGGACAAAAGAACACAAACAGTTTGTTTTTCCACACAAAACACAAGCCAAGTCATAAATCTGTGGTTTTCATATTTATTTATAATTCAGAGATTGAATTCGATTAGATAATACAATACAAAGACATCAAAATTATTTTAGTTTTACTTTTCTTCTTTTTTTTTTTTCTGGCACCCATTGTCTCATGTCATGTCCAATCAGGCTGTTACTGTTTATTGTCAGTCGATCACCTTGACAAATGCCGGTTGAATAGCAATACACGTAGAACATTGACATGTGGCTGCCAATAGATAATGAACGCTGTTGTAACCACTTGACAGGGTGAGGGTAGAGGGTGGGTATAGAAAGAGATGAGTTGTGCAGTCAAGCCCAGTCCGGTTGGGGACGAGATAGAAGAAGGGACCAGGACGGGGCGGGGGATATCACCTGTCTGGCAGCTTGAAGAACGTGCAAATCCGGTTTCATATCATTTATGTAGGTATTTATTTTTTTATTTATCTTATTTGTGTGTGTGTGTGTGGTGTTGTTGTTGTTTGCTGTAGTTAATGGCTTTCAGAATAGGTAGAAAATACATTGTGTTATAACTGTATTTGTACAGCTGAATGTGGCAATGTTAGCACTGGCCCTGCTCAAGAGGAAGTGCAATATGTTTTTAATGGTAAAGAGTCTAGACATGGATACTCGGTATCTTTATAGGGGCCTCTTAAACAGATGTAGGCACAAGAAGGCAAAGCCACAAATACCAAATAACGAGTCTACTTCATAAGTCACACTAGTACCAGTTCACTGGATGTTCGTCTACAAAATTTGATAAGCAGAAACTCAATCAACCACACCACCAAATTTCACATTGACAGAGAAAATAAATACATATCCTGACTTGCAAAATACTAATTGCCTTAACAATTATTCAATTTCCATTCACTACAAAAGTTACCAGAAAACCTATTGAAATCACAGACAGTGATACTGATAGAACAATGAAAACACACAACTGACTGCTGTTAATAACGATATTAAAAGTGACGAGACTCCTCAAGGGGTCGGGCACTGCTCAACCTTCACCTAGATTCACAGTTGCCTTGGAGTGTGTTGTCTTTCCAAACTCATTTTTTAAAAAAAATTGACAAAAAACCCACTTATCCACTTGAAAACTGGACTTACTGAATGTTTGAATTTCATCCTATTTAATGTTTTCTGTTGTCAATGGAACAAATAATTTCAACAGCATGTGATGATAATTTAGAGTAAAAAGTCTAGCTTTTATTGTATGTACAAGGCCAGCTTTTACTTATAAACAGATTCTTTTTCCTACTATTAACTGCTGGTATCACCATACTTCTTTGAACCTCTATAGTTGACATTATCAGAGCCGGGAAAGAATGGCGCCCTTGTCTGCAAAGGGTTTTTGAGCTGTAACTGTGCGTCTTCATATAAATATATTATGTAAGATGGGTCGAGTGGTGGCAAATGGAGTTACCAAGGCATTTGACACGAAGCGGAAGTTCTTAGACTGCTGAGCTAAGCACATCACAATTCATCCCTAAATCTAAATGTGCGTACATTTTTAAGAAGCAAATCAAAATAGAGCAACAAAGAATTCGAAAAAGAAAATAAAGGATCAGTGTTCCAATCCAAAAGCATTGTTATTACATCAATAAGAAAACATGTCGTAGTTACAGGAAAACAACAGAGCAACAGCAAAAAATAGCAAAAGAAAAAAAAAAAAGATGATACTCTGTACAACCATGAAGGAAGAGGTACACATTAAAAACAAAAACCATGATTTATTGATCAGTTGCAGCCGTAACAGTATTTATAAGCATTTAATTGTGAATATCTTCCGATTAATTCTGATCAAATTTTGAACAACATGACCCAAGCCTTTGGCTTCATCTGAATTTATCCTACAAATGATAAAAAACACCTGGGTAAAAAAAAAAAAAAAAAAAATTCAAGCCCTGACCCAGCCTACTGATTTTGTAAAGAGTTGAATCCAAATCATTTTGCAAGCATTGTCAAATAATTTCTCCTCATACAAAATTATCCCAGAACACAAGAAACCTGCTATTGTTTACATATAAGTACAAGCATAAAAAAGTTCAATATGTTGCAGAGCTCACATCAAGAATTAGCTCACATCAAGAATTACAATGAATTTCTTTAGTTTTGAATGAAAAGGATACACACACAAAAATTATTACATTCAGCTGAGGAAATTCTAGTGTCCTTTGTCAGTATATGATTAACTAATTCATGAACAAATGAAAAGTTGAGTATGTGTATTCAAAGCCCATCCTTTAAAGCCATCAACGACTTTGAGTGCAAATTCTGGTCAAGGTGGAAACCACTTAAGTTGAAAATACAGTTGGGAACATAGAGAAAGTGTGGTCATTGACAAATAGGGAGAACAGCCAAAGGGAATGAGATCCTATGAAATCATATCAAAACAGCCCTGCCAAAACTTCCTAAATACAGGACGTGAACTACTGACACAGAAATTTCCAGTACTTTTGATGTCAGCCTCACTACTAACTGCAACACACACATTATTGTAGAGACCCATAGAGAAAAAAAATTTAAAAACCATAAAATCAGGTTATTCCCAGAGGATTCCCATCCCTGCATACAGTGGAACAAAGCTAATGAATCCTGCTTTGCCAGCTACCAGTACCGTACTATGGTATCACAGTAACACTGCAAGCATTATCATACTTTCATTATGATGCTCAGTGAATGTCAGATGGCATTATGCTGTATTAGGGTATCCCATCATATCACGACCAATTGAAGGGGCTGGTTCTATACAATGCATAAGTCCACCTGGACTCCAAAATAAACAACTAGCTGTATACAGGTCAGCGGGGATACTGTCTTCTGTGTAAAGCAAATTAACCCTGGACAATTTTCATTAGTGTAAGATGCCTGGGAAGAACAAGTTTCCAGAGACATAGCATGTTTGAAAAACACTTATTTTTGCTCTGCACCACAATTTCAGCTCTTCCCGACTTTGGCATAATAAAGAACTAAGCCCCTCAATAACCCAGTTTTAATCACAAGGTCGTAAACCCAATACACATTTATAAAACAAATCTGCCATGAAATCTGTGGGCAATAGCAGGAGATTTTAAGCTTAGCAGCAGACAATAATTGTACTTCCATGTACAAATCAAAGCCAAAAATGTTCTCACTCCAAATTCGCATGAAGATATTTCAGTATCATCAAAACTTTAACATTTACTACGAGCGAAAAATCATTACTCAAATGTTTTGCCTTCAAGGAGGTTGTTCACAAAAATCAGCACTTTCATGGTTAAAATAATTTTCTAAACCTTTCTTTTTCTTGGCTGAAATGGAAATAGATGCAATGGGCCAGAGAGATCCGGTCTCAAAATCTGTGTGAGAGCTATATTCCACTGCTTATGAAAAAATTGATATGAATATATACATAGGGACTTCTGTTAGATAATTATATAGATTTTCTCACAGCCTCATTGTGTCCTGAGAAGTAACATTTTCCCTGTTCTATTCTTCATCATACTTTTACTACAGTGGAACTCGGATACAACGGCATTCACGGGGCCACTGCCAAACTGCCACTCTGAGCAAGGTCCCGCTATAAGCAAGGCCAAAGGGAAAGCACTCATATAAATACACACAGCTTGTCCCAGAGGCAAAGAAATTTCATTGATCTTACAGATTTGAGCCTTGTTTTTTATACTCCTGCCCACCCCTTCAATTAATTTTACCTTCATTTATAGAGAAAAGCATTTTCAGTTTCTGTTCCTTGTTGCCATCATCTAATCGTAGTACAATTTCTCTTTCCCAAAAAGTGAATGACAATGCGTTCGCTCAAAACGTAGTGCAGCAATTGACCACCATCTTGGTCAGGCATAGATCTACACATGAGGAGCACGCAGGATGACCACTCCCTTACTTTTAGGTTTACACACGTGTGCAAACTTCGTGGGCTCTGTTTACCTGTTTGGTGATAAAATTATGTTCACACAAAGGACTGACCACGTGCGACTAGTCTTGCGTCATAGCCCACCTCCGCGTGTGGCCATCCCACAGTTACACAATCTCCCATCTGTTCACACAAAGCACTGGCAATTGGTAATAACACCATCAGCCCCCAATATTCCCTCTCTGCCCATCTCCCGATAGGTCTCTCAGTCGCGCAATTTTTTGCTCAATGTATTCCCTGACGTCGGAATGAAAAATGCCGTTGTATCAGAGGTTGCTTTATGTGCTGCCATTGTAAACAAATTTTTTTTACTTACGAGAAGAGTATATGAAATGGGGATTTTAATTTATACCTTTGTACTCGAGGTCCCGTTCAATCTGAGGCCATTATATTTGAGGTCTACTGTATATATATTTGCATAACTTCAGCATTTCCAATTTATACACAGGAACAGGTCATTAGTATAGCACAGCTTCTCGTGACATACCGGTAGCTAAAATCTGGGAGTCCATAGTACTCAATTCTTGTGGCCCTCGGATTGCAGAGATGTCAATAGCTATCAATATCACAAACACTACCTCCCAACCCCCTTCTACCACAGCACAGGGGAATGCAGGGCTGCAAAGCCCTCACCTTCAATGAACAGGTTTAGAGTTTGTCATAAAAGATTCAACATTGTGTGATAACGATGAGAATGGAAAAACGCCTTCCCGAATTCCTCTGTTCAGTAGAATACAAATTCAATTCTCTCCAATTAAAGTTGACCTCCACTCTCACAACTATCAAGATACATTTCATTTGAAGCAGAAACAGAAAAAATGTTCAAGAATATAATATATTATATGCTGCTGGAAATCAACATAGCACATTGCTATCAATGATCTTAGGTACAGCAAAACATTATGTAATGTCAGCACAACAAACATGCAATTCAAAGCTGGCTACTGTGTGGCAATTTTTGCCGGTTCATTTGGGCAAAGGTTCTTCAGCATTCTATCCATAGAGTAATATAATGCTGCCTTTAACACAGCTTAAATTCAACACCCAAATCTAATCTTCAACATGCAGCTTCCTTGAAACACTCCATGCAGTTCAACAGACATGACTGACACTGCTGACAAGGCATAAAAATCATTGCCAACTTGTCTCGTCCAATGCTGGGACTGATGCAATGAGAAATTTCGAAATTAAACAAGAAAATTTTTTTTTTTTTGGTTTGAAAAAAAAAAAAAACCCATGCGCTGAGATATGTTGCCAGAAAATCAGAAACTAAAACTACATACACTAGCTGCATTATGTACAAACAGATGAGAAAAGATGGATGAAATGTAAATCCAGTATTGGCTGGCTTATTTATAAGGATAACGGTCCAGCCTAGCCAGTTTCATTCACAGCTCAAATCAGGTAATTTATCTTTGAGATTTTGCAGGTCTGTATAGTACTATACACTGACAGGTCAAATCAAGTAATCACCAGGTGTATATTTGCAAGTCACTGTAACCTCACAGCTCAAATCAGGTAATTTATCTTTGAGATTTTGCAGGTCTGTATACACTGACAGGTCAAATCAAGTAATCACCAGGTGTATATTTGCAAGTCACTGTAACCTCACAGCTCAAATCAAATCAAAAACTATTCATTAACCTTTTCACTGCCACTGGTAATGCTGGGAAGGTGGGGTGGGGGTGGGGGTGGGGGAGTAGTATATTGTAGCTGGTAGCAAGAACTCATCAGTACACTGCTTATTTATGTCAGTGTCATGATGAAATTTCACATGGAATCTCTTTTTAATATTACTACTTCTGATTTCTTAATGTAATAATTTACGTTTAAATTTCATCAGTAATATATCTCTTGACACTACAAAATCAGTCATTTGACGCAGACCTCCAAGCTAAAGTGAGACCTCATGTTACTGCTAACTTTGTCTCCATGTATGTAGAGGTCAACGCTTGACATTTATATTTACTGTTGTCTAGAACCTAGTGTCCCCAGGCATCCTTGACACAAGAAACATCCAACAGTGTTGCATCAAACAAGTGATATTATGGCACCATGAGACACATATTGTTTTGAATGTGCACAAGGAAGTGACCTTTCCAGAGCTACTTTTGTCCAAGGAGAGCTCCCCAAGCTTCCAGGCTGGGCAGTGAAAAGGTAAACTATGTACCAGTTGCCATACAAAGTCAGTGTATGCCAAGCAAATCAGTCAATTATCACATGCATTCATATCAATTCATGCATGATAATCAAAAGGCAACAACTAACAAAACATGTAAATTGTACATGTGATAGTAAGAAGCCAAAAATACCATTCAACTACATGTACTAGCAAACACTGGAGGCAGAGACAGGCACATCACATGAACCAAAGTAACATCCACAGCATATAATTAACTCTTTCGGGACGTATCCCTGATTTATCGGCTCCAGTGAAAAACATATTGGGACATATCGCTGATTTATATTGTATTCTACGATCAATTCTCTTTTATTAGATGTATAACATTTTACTTTACTATCAATACTTTTTATTCTGTAAGCATTTTTCTGAAAGAGGATAAAAATTAATTACGTCCAAACTTGACCGAAGTCCCTAACACTGACGTTCTGAAAGAGTTAATGATGATTTTAAATGTAAAGACCTGGACTTCTGCTGATCTTTCACCAAGAAACACAAGACCTATAGTTTCTAATAGTATAGTAAAAACATACTCAAAATTTCCAGTCATTTGCTCAAACTGATTTATGTGATCTACACCCGTCTTTGCTTTCCCCTTGCTAATTCGCCTATAATAATTGGTGTTTTATTTCTTGAAAGTGCTTTAGGAAATTTTCAAACATCACGAGACCATAACTTGATTTCTCAAGCCACATCTGTAGGAAAGAAAATTCCTTAGCTGATCTTTGTTTCTCTAATACAATTTCTAAAAAACTACAATTCACCATGGTTCATTAATATGCACAGATTAGTCCCTGGCCATGAGACAGAGCTGTAAAACCTTGATTCCCATGTGTAGTCCTTCTAACAAAACATTTCATAATGATTCAATAAGCATTATGACCTAGCACAAAACCATCTCCATTCTATTTGGCACAGCATAAATGAGAGCCATTGCTAATTTGGAAAATGCTTCTATTTAAAACAACTGCCACGCAAGATAGAAGGATGCAACCGGCAAATGTGAACAAAGCTGAATTTATTCTAACTGTGTACTGTATTTCATTTGTGGACATTTCTTCTTGTGTTATAAGTTTACATTAAAAACAGTAATATAAACCATACAAAAAAAATTATTACTCAGATTTTCTTTGGAAATGATTGCCCTGCCAACAAAAGACCTGTTTAATTGGGAAGATCAAATTTCAAAGACAGTTTAAGTAGATACCTGAACAATAAGAATTAGAATATTACAACCCTTCTTTTCTAAGGCTAAACATCAGATTTCTGCCTCGCAGACAAATTTGATCGTCTTCACATTAATTATAGCCAACAATCATTCACTGGTTTTCAACACAGAAAGACATGAAGTTCTACCCAACAAACAGCAACTCCCTTTTTGTAATGTCAACATTATTTAATATAAGTTTGAGAGCCATCAAGTTAAAACTATAGCATCAATCAACAGACTCAACAATGAATATCATAATCTGTAACCCCCACCAGTCAAAATAAGCTGTAACATAAACATCCCGCCAGTATGACAAAACTCATCAACCTGGGCAGTTTTCTTCAAACTTACTGCTTCAGTCGCATCATAGCCGTACAATCCAATAAACAGTAGTAATAAGGTAATAAAAACCCATTTCTCTAGAGGCAGTTCCATGCAAAAAGTTATGTGCCTTGCCTATATGAAGGACACAATTTCTACTGAACGATTTTGATAATTTCAGTTCTCTTTATGCCCTTGTTTCTGTCTTTTAGACAAGAAGAGAAGTACACTTTTTAGCCCCAGAACAGGCATTCTCACCCATCAGACTGCTCATCTCTTTATCTATGATCAGTTCACTGGTTGTTACACAAATGTTAGTATGGAGTGTCATCTGCTCTAGTCTTATGGACCTCGCTACATATGGATGAGCCAAAAGCTGGCTTCAGAATGTGAACTTGCTCTATGGCAAGTATTTTTTTAACAGCTTGCATTGCTGAGCCATGAAAATGCCCAGGAAACAATGAGTGTACAGTGACCTGCAACTCCAAGGGCTGTCAAGAATCAACAGCTATGTCATCATCATTAGGACTTTTGATCACACTGTGAAGATGTGATGATATTTTTTTCATTTCGAACATGCCGAGAACAAATTCCCCAAATTATTGTATATGCAAGAAAATGACAAGAAAGGAACACATGAAAATTCCCCACACTGGTGTTACTTTAACCACCATTACCAATATACCGTGCAACAGCATTTTGCTTATAAGAAAATAAGAAAACTGTTACATTAAATACACACATACAGATGCGTCTGGCAAATAGCTCTCAATGCCCACAGAACTGAACTCAAAATCATCTTCAGTGGAAAAGTTTGAAATTACACTATGAAATCAGACAAAAACGCTTGACAGAAAAAGAAATTGTGGGAAAAAAAAAATGTCCCTGTGGTTGTATGTTTTATTTTCAGTCTATTCCTTCCACATTTCTCTCAGAGCCACTCTGTTAAGCCGAGCTGGCTGCTTGGATGGCTGGTATAACGCCAGCCAATGCCTTGTTAAGATAAATAATTCATGAGGTGCCCTATTTTTCTATGTCCTATAAAGTTACATATAAATGTAGAACAGAAGAATAAATATATAATCTTTTACATCAGCTTGGATCTATTTGTTCTGCCATAATTATGCCCTACATCCATTTAGCTGCTGTGTTAAAATATAAAGGAAAAATTGAGAATGAAACAACAAGAACCATATCAAACAAAAGTTCTCTAGGTAGACATGAACTAAGGCCATGAATAGTTTTTGTCTTCTTTCTACAACAGGCACAATGGGTAACAAAGAACACTTCATCCAGATTCCAATAGCCCTGTGTGGAAACAGTATATTTGGCGCAGAATACCAGGTCTCTATGGTTTTATAAAATTTATGTGAGAGAGAGTAAGCACACGCACACACATACAAAAAAGCAACAGGATGGATGATTGAAAGACTGATTTCTTGTGATAATTTCATTCTCTGGTTTCTGACAATGAACTTGTGCACTCATCTCCTGTTTACACCCTTCCAAATTCTCTGTCGTACCTCCCATCTGTACTGCTTATCTTCTTAAAATGGACAGTGCCTCAATTAAATTATTTAATAGCATCCTCAACATGGAAAAGAATTGGGGACACCAATGCCAATGCCATTCATGCGAGGCAGTTAAAATGTTTCATTAAAATCTCAGTATTTTATTCAGCTAATCCAGTAGAACAAAATCAATCAATAGTAAAAAGACACCCCAAGCTCCTTATATGTCCCTTCTCCCATTCCCATTCCTAAATCCCATCCCTTACACTTCTCAAAAAAGTTTATCGATTTTGAAGGAAAAAAAACAACAAAAATTATACAGATGACAATGCCTGTCTGAATTATAAATTTACTGCATTCAAATACATCATAAAACTCAATATGCATCAGTAAAAAATATCAAATTATACAAAGTAAATTATCAAAACAATGAATGAACAACAATCTACTCTTGCATGAACATTGACGTGGATATTACTTCACTCTGAATGTTAGTAAACCCGATGTAACCCTCACAATCACATTCACTGAATTCCTCGCAAAGAACACAACAATAAATGTCAAAAAAAGGATGATCTTCACTGACACACTACTTCCTACATGATAAATAACCACTATCGAAGAAGTAAAAACAATCTAAAATGTTTGTAATAAATAGATATCAAATCATTATTATCTCTAAAGGCAAAAAGGGCTTTCCTGCTGCCCCCTATCTATTCACAATATGGGACACTGACACTGTCTACAGTCACAGTGTTCAAATGTATGAATTGCTCTATGTGAAATACCACCATTTTGTTTTATCAAAATATCAGCCAACACCAAGCAGAATTATACATCTAATAGGCATTTTCAGTAGTATAGTTCTTAGACTCTTATTCTCTGTATACATTTCTGTGATACCAGTAGATCACAGATGAAAATATTTACTCTCAGAAAGATAAAAATCAAATCCAATTGTTCCCACATAAAATATGTTTATTTAACATCAGATTAATATGCAAACTTTAACGAAACAAGAAAACTGTGTATGTACAACAGTGACACAGTACATAGCAATGCATTGTTTTGATTAATATCAGATGTCCCAAAAATATAGAAAAATGAAATCAGTGGGAGCATAATCAAATTGTCCATGCTGGCCAGTGTGTGTCCTTGGTCTGTAGACAATTTTGTGCTTCTGTATATAAATTTCCAAACTGGTTTGCTTATTACAATGACAATATGCTTCATGTAACAGTATAAAAACTTCACTTCCATTTTAATAATAAACTGTAACTGGTGGAAAGTTTCATGCTTTACCAGGATACACTATGATCAAATGCAAGTTCATATGTCAATGTCTTAGAAACACTGTGTAATTACAATGTGGTTCCCAATGATGGACAATTATATCATCACCGTTCCCTATGCCTGTAGTATCTCAAAAATTTGAAAAATCGATTATCATATGTATTCAACTACATTCAAAGCCGATCGAATGATCTTTTTTAATAGGCTCTTAAGCCCCAAAAAAACCCAAAAGCAAACTTTCAAAAATTTATTGCAGCAAGATAGTTGTGCTAAAATAAAAGTGTTTTTCTTTTCCTGACATGTAGCCAAAACCGAGTACTGCAGTTCTAGGGAACAGAGACAATATTAAATACAAATATTTACATGTAAATAATATTATATTCACTGCCATACAACTAACATGGTAACAGCTGCAATATCTATTCTTGTCACTGTACAACTCTTATGCTGAATGGGAACTATGAAATAATCCTTGTGAAACTGGCACTATCAAGTAGCTTCCATTAACCCCTTGCTGCCAGGTTCGCGGCAAATGATATAATGCTGGAAGAGAAAATTAACAGTTTGCGGGTATCTGCACCTATCTGATTATAACTTACGCAATTCCTGGAAACTGTAATGGAATAGGATTTCTTCACTTAGATATGGTGATCGTGACTGGTCACGAGCCTGCGAAACATTACGCATGGCAGCAAAGGGGTTAATCACTTGAAATCCATCCATGTATTACTGTTTCTCAGTTGAATCAACTTAACTGATCTGTGATATAAAAAATTTAATAACAATAATACAATTTGCCAGAATATAAATATCAACAGTTGTACAACTCCACAAAATTTGACACTGTCATTTATGGCTTCCAACCTCTAAAGATCCTATTTCGTGCTGATATCATCCTGTATTCTAGTATTACTATATTGCTTTACGGATGAGAATAACTTCAATGGTCACATTGTATAACACATGCGAATTTTGAAAAAATGTTCAAACTGCTCTCAGTCCATCAAATCTTGCACTCCGCTGTGAAACCATAGCAGCGCTCGTTGTCAAACTCATCACTTACACTTGACACGAATGCTGTCTAAGAAAGTCCATTACTTATAGGTTACAAACTTAATGTTCACAACAGGTCGAGCTGCAGGTCTTATTTAAATTTTAAAAAAAACAAAAAAACAGATAAATTCCTACGCTATCACCTGAATCAATGGGGCTGTCCAGATATGTCTGCATACTTGCTAAGACATGGGATGAGCGGGCTGGAAATTTTCCAACTCTTCCCATACCAGCTCTGTGGACAAAACAAGAACATACATTCAGCCAACAACATAATTTGAAAACTTTACAGATAAAGCTTACTTTATTACGGTTTTCCCCCATCATATCTTTATTGGTGGGGACTTTAACTAATCAAGTTCTGAAAATAATGTTACAGTGAAGTATCCACAAAAACATGAATGGAGCAACATGGCCATTATCGTGCAGACACACCGCTAAAACCAAACTGAATGAAAAAAAGATGGATAGCTGAGAGTTGCTGATGAAAAAAAGGGGGGAAGGGGGCTTAGCTACCAGATTACTTCCGTAACATGCCTTAGTCCAAATGAACTCCAGTTGTGCCTAGAGATCAGCAAGCATGCAGTGTGCTGCGCAAGGCACCTAGGGGCACCTTGAAAGAGACTCAATTCTCAGAGTTTTGCTCCATATCTCGATTTTACCTTTTTTGTGACCTGATACAAAGGTAAGTTCTTCAACTGTCAAATGCTTCATGACACTAGCATGAAATTGTACATGCGTGAATGACTTAATTTTACAGAAGAAGAAGAAAATTATATGCATGGAATGTATTCCTGATTGTAGCATCTGCAAGCTATCCCTTGCCCTCCCCCGTTTTCGTGTTACACTGGTGAGCATGTGTTCATTTGACAACCGCCAGAGTGTACTGTACTCCGTGACCTGACCTTCTTTTCTAGTGAGTAGTTTTTTTCCTCGCTCGCTTGTTGTCAAGTGTTTTGACTCGTTCAGTAAATATTAGTATGTTCCCGAACATTCGATAACACTGTGGATAAGAATGTTTACGCCAGATTT
Organism: Onchidella celtica; assembly: GCA_963931925.1. Taxonomy (NCBI): domain Eukaryota; kingdom Metazoa; phylum Mollusca; class Gastropoda; order Systellommatophora; family Onchidiidae; genus Onchidella; species Onchidella celtica. The sequence goes on from OZ007572.1 coordinate 34,825,225, forward strand.
GGCCTTGAGTGATGTAACCTGATAACGTATTGATGCGTGATTGGTTAGTTTGTGCGAGGGCAAAGGTAACGTTTATTTCGGGAACTTTCTGTAGGAATGTTTATATATATAGACCTGTGTGAGTGGTTGGTGGGGTGAGTAAGTGAGTTTCCTTTTGTGTGGCGTAGATATTTAGTTTCGCTGGTGTCTTCCTAGTAATTTATTGTTCACTATACAGTTATTAAACTTTAGTATTATTTAATCTATCGTCGGATCTCGTGTTTATTTCTTTTACAGCTGTAATAGTTTCGTTTTCTAAAGGGTTGTAGTTAGATCAACTAACTCCCCCCTACTATAACATGCTAGAACAACCTCAGCTGTTACATATTGGGGGCTCGTCCGGGATCCGACCATATTCGAGCGGACCAGATCAAAATTATTAGATTTATTTACATAGTTTATTGTAGGAATATCATCGACAAGCTATCTACAACATGTCAGAGGTTATTGGAAGGCTTAGCCAGGAAGCAGACGCCTTGGAGCTCACTGGGAAGGAGAGACAGGACTACATCCGTGAAGGCCTAAGGGAGGAAGGAGAGAGAGAGAGGCAAGATCGCATGGAGCAACTGAAGATAGAGGCTCAAGAGAAGGAGGCTCAACGACAACACGAGCTGGAGATGGAGAGGATCCGCCATCAGCGTGGAGGCGAGTCGACGCAGGGGACCAGCGACCACGCCAGTTCTAAGAGACCCAAGCTACCTGCATTTCAGGACAAGAAGGACGATCTGGATAGCTGGTTGCTGCGGTTTGAGAGGTTTGCCGAGACAGCTGAATGGCCCAGATCCACCTGGACGACATCATTGTCTGCCCTGCTGACCGGGAGAGCTTTGGAGTGCTTCTGCAGACTACCGATCGACGAAGCCAAGGACTACGACAAGGTCAAGGAAGCGTTGCAGAAGAGGTACAACCTGTCAGAGGACGGATACAGACTCATGTTCAGACAAGGTAAGCCTGAAGATGGAGAAGATGTTGGAATGTTTTTGACCAGGATCAAGACCTATTTAGAGAGGTGGATAAAGCTGTCGAAGACGGAGGAGACCTACGAAGGAGTGAGAGATCTGTTCGTCAGAGAGCAATTCATGGATGCCTGCCCACCAGACCTTGCAACCCATGTGAGGGAGAGGAAACCAAAGACGCTACAGGACATCGCAGATTCAGCGGAGGCGTACCTGGTAGCGAGGAACCGGACGCTCAGCGGGAGCGCCAGACTGCAGAGCCGGCCAGTGCGACAGAGGCCCAACGGAGACAGAAGCCCACAGGTCTGCCATAGGTGCCAGAGGCCGGGACACAAGGCGACGGAGTGTCGTGCAAAGTTAAACGACAAAGGTGAGTTCAGATGTTACCTTTGTGGAAAGCCAGGCCACGTTCGGAGGATGTGTCCAGCCCAGAAGGATATGGGACGAGGCAAGCCGAACAAGGCGGCGGCGGCCGTAGTGATAGCGGCGGACGAGTTGTCGAGACAGGATGCGACGACGGCTGACACCAGCATCAACGTTCAAGCGGTAATGAAGGACGGGAAGCTACAGTTAGCGGTGCCTGTTACTTGCGGAGGATGCAGTGACGGAAGGACCGTGGAGAAACTGAAGTTACCAGTGATGAAGGGCTTGATTGGAAATCGAGCGGTAGATGTCCTAAGAGATACCGGCTGTGAAGGTGTAGTGGTGCGGCGAGCACTGGTGGACGACGGACAGCTCACCGGTGGGAAGAAACTTATCGCGAGGATCGATAACTCCTTGCTAGCGGCGGAGGAAGCCGTTATCGACGTGAAGACGCCTTACCTGACGGGCAAAGTGACGGCGCTGTGTCTCCCGGAGACCATCTGCGACCTAGTAGTCGGGAACGTGGACGGAGCGAAGGACCCGTACGACCCTGATACTGAGGTGATGGTAGGAGCGGTGACCATGAGGGCCCAGGAGAAGAGGAAGGACCGGTCTACGTCGCTGAAGGTGCCGAGGGCAGAACGGCACGCGGGAGTGGATAGAGAGGAACTTATCCGACTCCAAGAAGAAGACGAAGTCATTAGGAAGTTAGAGCAGAAGAAGATCCCAACTAATAGAGGCAATAAATCTGTTCATTTTGAGAAACATGGAGGAGTACTGTACCGGATCTACAAGGACCTGAGACAGGCGACGGTTATAAGGCAAGTGGTACTACCCGAAAAACTGAGAGAGTATGTACTGAGTGTAGCCCACGACTCGATCGTCGGAGGACACCTCGGCGTGAAGAAAACCAAAGACAGAGTTATGAGCAATTTTTATTGGCCTGGAATTGAAGGTGACGTCGCGAGATATTGCCGCTCATGCGACATATGCCAGAGGACGGTGAACAAAGGAGCGACCCCAAAGGTGCACCTGCAGAGTATGCCAGTAGTGGACGTACCATTTAGGCGAGTGGCCGTGGACTTAGTAGGACCTATCGACCCCCCAAGTGAAGGTGGACATCGGTATATCCTGGTGTATATAGACTACGCTACTCGTTACCCCGAAGCCACACCCTTGAAGAAGATCGACGCAGAAACGGTAGCAGAAGCCTTAGTGAACATCTACAGCCGTTTGGGTGTGCCCAAAGAGATCTTGTCGGACCAAGGGACCCAGTTTATGTCAGATGTCATGAAGGAAACGAATAGACTACTGGGAATTCGACAGTCGACCACTACAGTCTACCACCCTATGTGCAACGGGTTGGTGGAGCGATTCAACGGCACGCTGAAGAAAACATTGAGACGACTGTGCGCAGAGCAACCCAAGCAGTGGCACAGATACATCAACCCGCTGCTCTTCGCATATCGTGAAGTTCCTCAAGAGTCGACCAAGTTTGCCCCATTCGAGTTGCTGTATGGGAGAACTGTGAGAGGACCAATGCACATCTTACGACAACTATGGACCAAGGACGTAGAGGAGCCGGAAACGAAGACCAGTTACCAGTACGTCATGGAACTACGTGAGAGGCTGGAGGACACATGGAAGTTAGCGACGGAAGAACTCTCCAAGGCTCAAGGTAGACAGAAGACCTACTACGACCGGAAGGCGCGAGAGAGGAAGTTCCGCCCCGGAGATGAAGTGTTGGTGCTACTGCCGACGAACACTAACAAGCTCCTAGTCCAATGGAAGGGACCATATAAGGTAGTCTCAGTTGTCGGTGTTAACGACTATAGAATCAAGATGGGTGCAAAAGAAAAGACCTTGCACGCCAACCTCCTCAAGAGATACATTCCAAGGACGTCAAAAGCAGCAGCAGTGGCAATGGAACCGAGACCTATTGTGACCGAGATGTGTGGGATGGACAACAGTAGGAGAGATATCACGCCTGGACATGTCAACGCCATAAAGGACGGCGGCGGTGATAGTGCTGAGACTGTACTGGCAGAGGACGACATGATGGACAAGAGTCAACCCGTGGAGTCAGCTGGCATGACAATCATCGAGGACTGCGACCTGGAAGGCGACAACGGTGGAACGACGGAGGACCTTGCCGACCTAGGAAGCTGGAACCAGAATGAAGGCTACAGAGATGTCCAGTATGGAACGCAACTGACGTCGGAACAACGTCAAGAACTCTGCGATGTGGTGAAGGATTACCAACACGTCTTCACCAATCACCCTGGATGCTGTCAGTTGGGTGAACATCGCATCGACCTGACGACAGAAGTACCAGTTCGTCAACGACCATACCCGGTGCCCTACGCTATGCGCGACTCATTGAAGGAGGAGCTTAGCACCATGGGACGGCTGGGCATCATTCGAAGGAGCTCATCAGCTTATGCTTCACCTATTGTTGTCGTCAAGAAGAAGGACGGATCCAACCGAGTCTGCATCGACTACAGGAGGTTAAACAAGATCACAGTATTCGACCCTCATCCGACAGCAGCGCCATTAGAAGTGTTTCAGAGTCTCTCGAGAGGAAAATTATTCTCTCGGATTGACCTGAGCAAGGGATACTGGCAAGTGAAAGTTCGAGAGCAAGACATTCCCAAGACGGCGTTCGTCACCATGGGCGAACATTATGAATTCACTCGGATGCCTTTTGGGATGATGAACTCAGGAGCCACGCTGAACAGGATCGTAAAGCCATTGATCCGTGGAATGAACAATGTGACAGCATATGTGGACGACCTGCTGATTCATACAGAGACATTCGACGAGCATGTGAAGACTCTCAAGGACTTACTGCAGAGGATGGACCAAGCTGGATTAACTGCAAGACCATCGAAGTGTCTGATTGGAACGTCTGAAGTAGACTTTGTTGGACACTTAGTGGGAGAAGGTATGATTGGCCTGTTAGAAGAGAATGTATGTAAGGTACGAGACGCACCCAGACCCACCACTAAGAAGGAAGTGAAAGCATTCTTAGGATTAGTGGGATATTACCATGAATTTATTCCTAACTTTTCAGCGATTGCATCACCATTGTCTGATTTACTTAGAAAGGGTCAGCCCAATATAGTTCAGTGGGACGAAACGCAGGAGAAAGCGTACACCTCTTTGAAGAATGTCATTATCTCCAAACCCGTGTTATGTTTGCCAGATTTTTCCAAAGAGTTTGTCTTAGCAACTGATGCATCAGATCGCGGATTAGGCGCTAGTCTTATGCAGGAACACGAGGGAAAGTTGTACCCTGTGGCATATGCTAGTCGTAAGCTATTGCCTCGTGAGACAAAATATTCGGTCTCAGAGCGCGAATGTTTAGCTATTGTTTGGGCTGTAAAAAAGTTTACTTTGTATTTGTATGGAAAGGAGTTTGTGCTCCAAACTGACCATCGGTCATTAGAGTTTTTGAACTCTGCCAAGTTTGACAGTCCAAAGTTATTACGATGGAGTTTATTTTTATAGTCTTATCGATTTAGGATTCACTACGTAAAAGGCAGAGAAAATGTCTGTGCCGATTTCCTGAGCAGGGTATTTTAAAGTAGTACACTATCAGTGAAATGCATTGATACCCATACTTTTGCCTATTGTACTGTAATTGGGGACATAGTTCATCTGTGACTGAATATTGAATTGATGGCTGATAGAGAGTCATGATGTGTTAGTCACATTTTGATTTTATGCTATGTCATATTTGTTACCAATGGAACTTGGTGTAATTTTTGGAAAATGTAACCCAAATGGGGACTGCGAGCAAGCAGTGTTTGTGTTATATTGCATTGTTGTAACTTGTTTTGACCTAATATGATGAAGATAGACCATGATCAGTGGTCGGTATGTATTGGTATTTTTGCCATTGTACGTATGAGTTATACATTTTGGAGATAACCATGTTATGTACAACAAGTTATATGCTATGATTCGTGCACGAAGCATTATGTAAACGATGGGCCATCGTTTCACCTTATATGATTTGTAATAATATCATTGACCATTGTTTCACCACAGTGGTGGCGTTGTGTTATTTTGACTAGTAGGCCTAATGTTTACTATTGGGAAGCAATGACGGTATCGTATTAGTTATGGTATTAGTGATACAAAGTACACTGCATTGTATTGTATTTGTGATGACATTCGGGAAGACACTGAAATTGTTATTAATTGTAATAGAATTAGCAACTACCTTTGTGAGATTGGGAGTGCTATAAGATTATTTCAAGATATTGCAGACGCTGAATAATGTTTTGGAGTTGAAAAATATTCAACTTAAATTGGGGAGTTGTGTAGCATCTGCAAGCTATCCCTTGCCCTCCCCCGTTTTCGTGTTACACTGGTGAGCATGTGTTCATTTGACAACCGCCAGAGTGTACTGTACTCCGTGACCTGACCTTCTTTTCTAGTGAGTAGTTTTTTTCCTCGCTCGCTTGTTGTCAGGTGTTTTGACTCGTTCAGTAAATATTAGTATGTTCCCGAACATTCGATAACACTGTGGATAAGAATGTTTACGCCAGATTTGGCCTTGAGTGATGTAACCTGATAACGTATTGATGCGTGATTGGTTAGTTTGTGCGAGGGCAAAGGTAACGTTTATTTCGGGAACTTTCTGTAGGAATGTTTATATATATAGACCTGTGTGAGTGGTTGGTGGGGTGAGTAAGTGAGTTTCCTTTTGTGTGGCGTAGATATTTAGTTTCGCTGGTGTCTTCCTAGTAATTTATTGTTCACTATACAGTTATTAAACTTTAGTATTATTTAATCTATCGTCGGATCTCGTGTTTATTTCTTTTACAGCTGTAATAGTTTCGTTTTCTAAAGGGTTGTAGTTAGATCAACTAACTCCCCCCTACTATAACGTGCTAGAACAACCTCAGCTGTTACACTGATCTCAAATACATTTTTAATTCCAAACATTTAAAATAGGGCCCACTGCATGAACACTTAATGAACTGAAAAACCAAAAATTCCTTCAAGGAGAATATTTGACATATTTGACAAAAAAAGGAACTGTTATCAGCAATTATGAGAATGCACTTGTGCAGTTTCATGCCAGGGCCTGCCAACTTACTTTTCCACTCGTTAATTCCCAGCTCCAGATCCTCAAAGGACTGATCATATCGTTCAGCGATGGGTTCATCATTTGGGTCAGCATATTGCTTGAGGTATTCATGAGCCAGAGCTTGTGTGGCATTCAGTCTTGTCTTTGTGTTGAGGTCAAGCATTTTCTCCAATAGGTCCACAGCTGGGAGCAAAGATGAAACATGGTCAAAGGAATTGTTATTCAAAAGTTGGTTGCAAACATTATTGTTCATAACATAGCTGATATTTCAGTAATTTCTTGGCACAGAATCAAGCTACCTACTGCTGAGCAAAGAAAAATCAATAAGCCGGCACGCATGATGAAGCGTCAAGTTTCCTTTCTAAATGAAACTAAAAATACCTACTTGGCATGATGCCTTGTAAAAACTGCAACAGTATTTGATTATGATAAAGTGCAGTGGCTCCCCCTCTCACAAAACAACATTCTGTCCTGACCAAAAGGATACCCCTGGCCTGACCAAAAGGCTTGACCAATAGGGTCAGATAAGCAGAAATTTTTCTACTCTATGAAAGCTTCCATCTAGAGCAGTGTTGCTCAGCCTTTTTTGTCCCAAGCCCCACTTCAGTGTTTAAAAAAACGTACGCCTTACCATGATCAGACGTTAGTATACAGTATATATCCCTACACCCCATTCTGAATTCCTGTGCTCCACCTTGAGAAACGCTGATCTAGAGAGATATCCCGTCTTGACCACAACGGGTTTGGTTTGGGGTTGTTTTCTTTTTTTTTGTCAGTACTTTTTCCATCCTTTTCAGCACAACATGCCTTTATGAAATGGGTGATTGCCTTAAAAATATCACCAGAAATTAGACCGGATTCCCATCCCCAGCAGGACTGGAATCAGGAACCTCATGTACTCTGCTCAAGCAATTTAGACTACTGGGCCACTGCATTGATTTCCCTGACTAAACACTCACCTTGAGGATTGGCTCCTAAAAACACTTCTTTGAAATCCTTCTTTTGCATAACTGGTAAGGACTTGATAAACATTCTTGCCTGTGAATTGAAGTTGCATCATTAGACACGCAACAAACATGTTTTCAGAGATTACCATGCACAAATTAAAAACTTGTTGTCAGACTATCAAGTCTGAGACTCATATAATTTCTGCTATCACAAATAACTATGCTAATACACTCTGAAAACTGTAATAAATGATCTGAAAACTGTAATAAATGAAAACTCACATAAGCCATTCCTCAGTACTAACAATATCAACACTATGCAATATGGAACTTTTCTCAGCTTTGCAACTTTTCTCCTTGAAGTTGGTGGGTGACAAAACAACCCCCCATGAGTATACAAAACAAGAGTCAAAAGTCTTATGAGTTTGCAGATATGTAAAAGTATAAAAGTATGATTCCATAACTGGTTAGATTTGTTTTCCTTTCAAGGCAAAAAACATATGGCATCTCACATCAACTGCTGATTTGCTGACTAAACTTCTATAATTTCATTTTTGTTTTTTCTCCAGACCATTCATAGTGACAGTTTGAAGGTGAAAGTGAGTGCTGATAAAAGATTTTCATATATACATTAAAGTGGCAGATCTCTTTCATCACATTTTATGACACAGTCTTCTGGCAATAACACCTAAAAGTACTTCACATATGTGTTCTCTTATGTGTTTTGCCAATATTGGTCCTTGAAGCTTTCAGTCTGTTGTGCCCCAACAACATCAAATACATAAGACAAATACGGAATGGCAAAGACACAACGATAAATCACAGCATCATGATCCACTCACATCATTGCTTTTAATTTCTTGCATCAGATCATCACTAGGTGTGCCCACCAGAGACAAAATTCTTGTCAGCTGATCAATGTCTGTGGTCGAAGTTAAGAATGCGACAAATATTGAAAAACAAATAACTTGACCAAGATCTGAACAACGCATAGAGACTGTTACTCTGAGTGGATTTCTGTAAGTTTCTGGTACCGTCACCAATCCTAAATTCACTTTTCACCATTATAGCCAGACATTTCACATTAACGCTCACCCTGCACGCGACGGCTTAAAGCCTGCTGTCCGGTCAGTGACCTTACTCACGGAGAATCTTATCTGGGGTCACTGACCCTTGCTGAAGTAGGATGACCACACTACCGCTGTCCACGTGGTTCAGTTTTTATTGATCGGTATGAAAACATTCGCTGCTATGCCTTATCACACTTGATATCTGACTTATGATTCCAAACTGACAGCTGTAGTTTTTGTGAGAATGAAGCATGATAACTAGCCATGCCCTCCCAAGCCCTACACAAATGGTTTCATCCTGATGGACACATACTAATAAACCAATGTGGGCATTTGGGGCAAAGATCACTTCAGAGTTTGTTTCTGATTGGTTCTTCCACTGGTTAACATGTCCATGTCACAATGCCTTTGATTTAGAAGAGATACAGTGAACAATAAGACGGTGGTTACTTCTAAAAAAGGTCAGTGACCTGACGCATGAAAATACGGCTTGCGCATGGCACGGTCAGATTGACCTTGCCGACTAAACCCGCCCGTGCGGAGTGAATGCTTGTGAGTCGATACCGACATTCGACGCCCTGCGCAGGGTGAGGGTTAATAATGTCTGTGTACAAAAAGGCCCTTAAAATAGTATGAAACATTTTTTTTTTCACATTCACATTTTGTTGCAACAAGTTTATAACTATTTAGATGCAATGCAATTAACATCATAAATGGGATAACTACAGTGCAAAACACCACCAGAGTGTGGTTTTCTAACAAACAAAGCAGCACCCAATACTGCCCATTTCCAGATCCATGTACCATGTGTTATATTTATTATTATCACTATTAATTTTTTCATTGTGCACTGATCAGTGTGAAATGTACATGTAATTTCAACCAAACTCAGGGGCTGACCAAAATTGCTTGGTAAGCCGGACCCAGCTTGCAAACCATAGGTCTGTCCATATCCAGCTTTTCTGGCTTTGGAGTTTCATAAATATTGTGCAAAAAATGATTTTCATGTTATAAAAAGACATCGAGACAACACAAGGCAAAAACTGTTGGTAATCTGCAGTAAAGGATACGATCTGTTCCAGGAAACAATGGTTTGCCCGTCAACATTTCGGCCATGATGCACCCCACTGACCAGATATCAACTGAAAAAGAAAAAAAAAAAATACCAGAATTTATATGACAGTAAACAATACACCCCTCCTCAGTTTAACAATTAACCTGCATCATCTGCCACAAAGTATAAGATACTAAAATACACTTAACTTTCACCATATGTTGTGGGCCTGATGGACCCGGGAGCAATTAAAAATGTCTGCTATCTTTTTTCTGTGAATTTTCTCTTTAGATTCCAGGTATTCTTCAATGACGTCAATGCCCATCTTCCCATAGGTTTAAACTTTTAAAATATGCATATGTGTGCTCACCAAGGCACACGCATTTTTATAATCCTTACCTGTGCATCCAGGGGTCTCACGGACCCCATACCTTTAATAATGAGGATTTTATTGTAGGCTTTTATTGTCATACCCTTGTCATATGTCCCGGGAACTCAGATACACCACACTCCTAAAAAGTATTTCATTGTTATATCCAAACTCATAAGTTCTGGGATCTGACAGACCCCATGCTCTGAAAAAGGGTATCCTAATAAATTGTTCTTTAGGAGTATGATGTCAATTAGACACCATGATGTACCCCAGACATAGTTTTTAGTGACATATGTAACAAATCCCAGACTGGGAAATGTAATAATTATGACAGGACAACAATCACGAACGAACAAGTAACAGAACAACCAAACAGACTCACACATTTATTTATACATAAAAATAAAGATATACGTGCATTACATTGTTAAATTCAAATACCATCCAATGGTCAGCACTCCCGACATTCATTCCTCTACGGGTCCACAACCCGATAATACTTTCTAAAATATGCTCTGGCCTCAGCCTCACATCTATATATATATATTACTTGCTGGCCTCTCTTATTGGCTCCTGCTCAACCTAATCTCCGTATCTCAATCTCCCCTCGAGGTCTTAATAGCACATTAATATTTCAATAGCACATTATAAGCTCAATGGCACATTAACATCTTAATAGCACATTAACATCTTAATAACAACGTCCCTGTCAGTGGCCAGACTGCCACGACTCATGTGCTCCCGCTGTCCTGCGCGACAGCTTCACTCAGGCGGCCTGTGGGTAGCCTTCTGCCCAACCCCGGCACAAGTCCGCTCACCGCGGGTGGCTTCTCTGCCCGACCCCGGCACAAGTCCGCTCACCGCGGGTGGCTTCTCTGCCCGACCCCGGCACCTATAAGAATAACATTACATCTGTAATACACCACACAATTACTATCCACTTCACCACTCATTACGAACCATCAAGCGTACTCACAATAGTCCACATTTCACTCACCACACATCTTACGGTAACACACCTCCACCGTGTTTCACCGTACTCAGACTCGCTACGAATCCATGATCCTAACTTACATCTATCGCTCATTGCGCACATCTCTATACACCGTAATCAATGACTTTCACAGTCCTCACATATAACTTATTTACATCATGGTCATAGGAGAATCTAGTACATCAATCATCATAATTATCAATCACAGTTCAACCTACCAGTCATCACTGGAAAACACACCTCTGATCTCACGTCTGTCCCCTTGGGCTTCTTAACTTGCAGTGATCTGACTATTCAGATTTTGCCTCTACTACGCCTCAACTTCACTCACAACATGCACGCTTCAACGTTAACTAACAGAAGTCAATACAGGTGAGCAGCCTCACTATCCCGTGAGTCCATCCTACACTTCCATGCCCCCGTAATCCTTGAATCTCGCTCACTCCACTCGTGACAACATACAGCTAAAAGTAACGGATCAGACAATGTACTCTGTTGTAAATACAATGTGTATACCCTCAACACCTATGTAATACTATTACACACTTCACAGGTCACATAGTGTAGTGTATGACACTGATATAATGTGTTAACGTGCCAACCTGGCTGAAACTTCTTTTTTGTACTGCTGCTCTCCCCCCCCCCTCCCAGGTTCTCATCCATATCCTTCCCAATGTCCTAAATCCATTATCCCATAAATTAAAAGACAGTTGGCAGATTTGTATACGAATTTACAGCCAATCAGTTCCATGCATGTTTTTCAGTTAAGTTTGTCTATTGTTACATTGTCACTTGTACAAGATAAATAAATGCCTAAGTCATGCAGTTTAAAATCATAATTGCCCATATCCCTTTTCCAAAATATATTCTGTTTTCAAGATAAATCATTCTATGTCCTTCATAGATAATGTAATTTACATGTACGCATCTTAATCTGCAGTCAGAATAGCTTGGCATGTGAATGTAAAAGAGTATTTTTCTCATATTCTCAAACCCTCATTCTGACCCTATGAATGTACAACTGGCAACATGCTGCAAGCACCCCAGTTTGCCAACAAGATATATAATATGTATCTCTTGTGTGCCACCTGGGTAACTGAACCAGTAGTTCATCACCCTTGTCACAGGCTATGTATCCATGGCTTAGATTCTTCAATGCCAGGGTCATGGTTGCAGTAATCATGTCACATTCTTTGACCTACTTACCAAGCCCAGGCCAGGTAGGAAATATAGGCCTCCCCCCTCCACCCCACCCCCTCAAAATCACAGGCCAATGCCAACTGCCCCCCCTCTCCCTCCTCCCGTCCCCCACCCCACCCCTCTGGCCTGCTACTTACTGACAGACTGAACTGGCTCCAGGATATAAGGGAAACAAGGCATGGAATATAACATAACATTTGCTCTGTCAACATGAAATGAATCTATCTATCTTTATACAAATTTGAACTGATGCATGTAAAAATCTTTCTTCTTTCACTGACATGGAATGAGATGTTTGCTTTGTGTATATTATGTCAATATGGTGACACTATCACGTAAGACTGGTATGTTACAGCGCAAAATCCTGCAGCCCCCTCCCTCACCTCTTTCTCCTCCATAGCCTGACCTCTTATCCCAGAAGTAACAGAGGGCAGTGCATTCATAGCTTTAGAATGCAAGACAACTTATTTACATTGCACCATGGCTCAGGGACTCAAGTCTTAATCCGGTCTTGGTCTCGTATGTATTGTCACTCTAACCCACTGCTCCTTAACCTGGGGTGAAATTTCTCTACAAGGAAACGGTTCAGGATTCAAAGAGTGCACCACTGTATCTTCACAACTGATAAACTTGTTTGGCACACATAGACTCAAGTGCTGCACTAATGCACAAGGCCATACAGCAGTTTGTTCTGTCAGAATTCTAAGAAGTCCAGTAAATACTTTTTTCTTTGAGAAATAATGCACTGGCTGAATTGTTGTAAATGGAATAGGAAAATGATGAGAAATGTCTGGAGGGAGGAAACAGGTTTTAAAAGGCCAACCTTTTCATATCACCTCACTTAACACCTGAGCAATCCACTTTACAACCGATCAACACGGTGTTCACTACATTTGAGGGACTCTTTGCACAACCTTTCATGCCGTGTCGCTCCAACCCCAAGTTTGTGATGTTTCGCATTATACACTGTACAAAGTATGCTTGCTCATAAACCATTATTACATTCCTTCTAGTGTTAATAACTTGCCCTACACTAATGATGATGATGATGATAATACTACTGCCATATGGTAAGTTTCTTCTTTTTTTTTTTTTTGGTTTGATTTTTAAACTTGTCCCAAAATCATGCGAATATATGGAATAATTACAATGAAATTAGAGCATTCAGATGCAGGGCGAAACCTGTTAGTTAGCCATTCAATATGAAAATGTTAAGAAGCACTGCTCAAACCCCCTGGGTTCTTCATTTTTTTTACCAGTTAGAGTACAGATCTTTACAGCCACTAATTCTGCCCTATTGTGGGGGCTTTGAGTTTGAATTTGGATATATATAACATGTCAGCACGAGAATGGACACCTTGTGCTAGGAAAAAGCAATACAAAAGACAGAATATAACAGAACGACAGGCCAGAAGGAGACCCTACCAGAAGTGCCCATCAACCACCCATCCCCATTATGGGAAAGACCACACAGGCCAAAATCATAATTCTCCAGGCGAGACAAGAAAAAAAAACACAAAAACATTTTGCATTACCTCACTTAATTCTTTCTTCATTTTCCATTTTGGTGATGATGAAATGAAATTGTTTGTCCAAGAAAGCTATAAGCCGAACAGAAAAGTACAGCGCTTTTCATTCAATAAATTGATGTTTAAACAAAATGTGAAGTTGACCTAAATTAGTGTTACAATGTTCTTCCAGAATGCTGCAGAATAATCCAATATTAACCAGAAACTTATTATGTAACTGCTGTGCAAAAAACTAACCACAAGTTCAACAACAATGGGAATGTTACTGATTTAGATTATTCATAGCTGTGACAGGTGTCCTATCCAGTATCCAATAGTAAATTCTCTATAAGTGTCAACGTCACAGAAGATAGATAAAAGTATCCTGTAGTAACTTCTCCTCCATGTGTCAAAAATGACAGAAAAACAGAGGATAGGTGTAAATTCGCCAAATGTTTAGATGTCAATGTGACAGAAGGATGACAGGAAAAGTGAAAGGTGAGGGTAGTGAAAGATAGATAAAGGCATTTTTCATGTCTATTAAATTCTTAATGTATGTCAAAAGTGACAGAAAGAGAAAGGCAGGGTGAGAAAGGAGGAGTAAGATGAGATAGAGAGATAAATAATAATAATAATAATAATAAATGGCATTTATATAGCGCCTAACCCTGTTTGACAGGCTCTAAGCGCTTTACAGAAACAACATGTCTACCACAGAGCAGAATGGAGCTGCCTGCGAAGCGCTCAACACACTGCACTGCTTCTTTCTCTCTCCCTGTCTCGCTCACTCTCTCTCTCTATCTCAGAGCAAATTGTAACGCAGCCTGTTAGGCGCAGTTCACAACTCACAACAGTTCACAACTCACAGCAGTTCACAACTCACATCAGTTCACACAACACACAACTCAAATAATATTTGAATATTTATTAATAACAATACATATTTAATAATGAATAATAATAAATTTTGTTGTTGCTGGTGGGAGAGGGGGGATGATATGGATAAATTTTAATCTATTAATTTCAATTTTCAATTTTGCCCGGGCAGCGGCCTTTCGGCCTGCTCTTTACGATTTCCAACTGCCAAGGTATCTTTAACGTGCGCAACGTGCACACGGGCCCTCCGAATTTTTTCGTCCTTATCCGAGAAGACTAGGTACTCGATCCTACCCCCCAATAGGACCAGGGACTTGAAAATATGAGAAAAATCCAATTTCCAACATGCCTGCACTGCCCTGCACTGCACACCCTAGCCATACCATTGTCTACAAGATTTTGTACCAATGTTTGAAATAACTGATGTGACTTTCAGTATCTCTACAATCATAACAGAATTTACCTGTTTGATTGTAATGCATCCAGTTAAGCATTATCTCTGGTGCTCTGTACCATCTGGTGGCTACATAACCTGTCATCTCTTCATCTGTGTGCCGAGCTAGACCAAAGTCCAGAATCTGATAGGAGTTGAGACAGAAAGAAATGAGCAAAGCCAGTTATGTTTATCCCAGTCTCCAGTAAAAAAGATATGACCCCAATCAGTGAAGATTCAAGTCCAAGTGGACTTAGTCTAAATATTTCCTTCTATAATCAGCATTATCTCCCTAAAGATAGCACACTATTACTGTAGTTACTGGGTTTATTTAACCCTCGTCCTGCGTTGAGTGAACTCGTCCACGTAACGCCCCATGCGGGGATAGCCAGCGGCCAGTCAGCCGA
This sequence comes from Onchidella celtica, assembly GCA_963931925.1. Lineage (NCBI taxonomy): Eukaryota > Metazoa > Mollusca > Gastropoda > Systellommatophora > Onchidiidae > Onchidella > Onchidella celtica. The sequence goes on from OZ007572.1 coordinate 34,840,546, forward strand.
TCGTTCGCGTGTTGCCGATAACCTCGGCGGTCGGGTCAATCGGGTCCGTGTGAACACCTGTATCGCGTATACTTCAGGACGCAATAACAACAATAGTGGTGGATAATCGTAAGGGACCCCTATGATATTTGGATAAAGTACTTGTGATGATATGCAGTATGTGTTATTGTGAAATGGAAGGCCCCAAATCAAGAATTTTCTGCATTTACATGCCGTTTAGCACATGTTTTATCATGTTCCCAAGACCTCTGCACTTTTTCTGTCCCTATGTCAGGCCAGTTAGGTGAACAAATTATTTTTTAAGCCATTCGCTTAATTTACTAACCACATGTATCGTGACATTGCCTTCTCCCTCCTCTACTATGTAAAGCGTTCACTTACTATAATGTTAGTTTTAGCGAGAGATTTGATTTCCAGTTCCAGGTCGTAGAGCATATACATGTACTGAAAAGCGGTTTAATCAAAGGAACACAGTATCGGTCTAATTACCACATCAAATAAAGACAACGACCAACAACAAAGTCGGTCATTTTCTCCCAGTTTTCCCTGATGAAAAACCTACTGACAGACGCCTTTATGCAGCATGCCCTAACATTACATCGGAATTCGTAATTACAGACGTAGAACGGCGTCTCAAATACGCACATGGCCCCTTTCTTCTCATTTCACATGTAGACGACAACCAGCATCAAAGTAAAAGTTTCCCCAAGATTTTCCCCAGTTCGAACTTCAGACCGTCAGTATAATCAGAGAGTATAGCTATACTCTCTGGTATAATATTATTACACGAGTATGACGAATAGTTGCGAATAGTTGCATCGTAATAAACGTAATCGGACGATACCATTTTGTTAGATATATTAGGGGTGACAGGATAGATAAACACGCGAAAATAGTGTGGAAAAAAAACGTGAAAAAAACAACAACAACGACAGCCTTGGCAACCGAATAACCAAAGCGCGAGGCGCACCGTTGCTATACAAAAATGTGGCCTCCCGCAGGACCCGCGGTTAAGCGTGTCGGACAAAATAACGGCCTCCCGTGTCTCGCGTGTTGCGCGGGGAGGCCAATATAGTGGCCTCCCGCAGGTCTAGGGTTAAGACTGAAGGGTCAGGATCTCAAAATTTTAAAAGAGAAATCGACACATCCAAAAACGATGAGGAAGGAAATGTGGATATTTACATGATGGATTTATATTGTGACCTTTTCACCCTACACAAAGTAACTTAACAGTATTAAATTAAAACAACAAAGAAATATCTTTATAATTAGACTATTGCATTATTATTTCTCCATAAAAAATTACCAAATATTATAAGTATTACAAATGTTGTGCTTGTGTATTTAACATTGATTAAAATAAATAATACTATGCATCAGGTTTGGATAACATCTCTTGTTTATTTTTTTTGTTTACACAGCATCAAATAGTTCTACAGGATGTAGAAGAGGGAATGTATCAATGTATGAAAACCAAATTTTCACACAAACTGTTGTTTTCTCTTGCAGCTTTGCACTGAAGCAGCAAAATGTGACATGACATTATACAGAAAACGGCTGTACTGTAATTTAACCCTTTCACATCACTGAGAGCAGCACCTGAGCTTTACAACTAGTGCTGGCCAAAGACGTGCTTTTAAGTGATCTGGCTTTTTGGACAATCCACTCCAAAACATCTGGACATCCTGCTCATAATCCAAATTTTAGAACAGTTAAGAGAATTAGGCCTGGATCCTCTGTCCGTAAAGAAGCAATTTGTCTTTCTGTCAGATGAATTTTTCTTTTTTTTTTTGGTCATTAAGATGGAGACGGGGCGGAAAGACAAACTGCATCATTTCAGAACAAGTCTGATCTAGATTTATAAAAGCAAGTCAGGAATGGGTCGCAAGCCGGGCATCCATGTGTATCCGGATAACTGGGTTGATCTGTTTAACTGGATATCCCTGTTTAACTGGATATCCAAATCTAAATCTGGACTCTCGGCCAGCACTATTTAAAACCCATCAAGACATTTCTTGCTACAGCTGGGTGACGCTTTCCTCAACTTTTCGCTCTGTGTTGCTCTCGAGCTCAATTTGCAAAGATTTGCATATGACACACCACAAACTATGTTTGCATACAAATCATATTGTTTTCCTCTCTTTTACTCTTCATAACTGATACTACTGCAATACCCGTATCAGATTTTTTAGTGGATTTTCAAATTTGGCTCCACAATTGTATGTCTATAGGGAATAATTACTATTAAATAAAAGTGTTTTGGAGGGAAAGTGAAATGCTTGAGCCATATGATGTGAGAAGGTTAATTCACAACCTCTACTCATAAGATGAGTACATAACCCTCAGCTGCAACTGACCTTCAGCTCGCAGTCTTCATTCACTGCAATATTGCTTGGTTTCAAATCCTGTGAACAGATCAATACATAGAACATGAAAGAAATTTACAGATCAAAGCAAGCAGTGTCAATTCACAGTCAGTGCAAAATGCAAGCCTCAAAACAAAAGCAATTTTTTTTAAAAAGTAAAAAAATAAAGATAACCCAAAAAAAACCGTCAAAACCGAAGCCATTGTCAGCTATTTTCAAATAATAATAATAATAAAGATAAATATAAAACAAACTGGTTCACTTCAAAATGTTAATTGTTATGTCATAATATCATGCAGTGCTCATCATACTCAGTTCCTAATGCATCATGTTTTCAATTCATCCCGAACAATTAGGCTAAATAGTGATTGAGAATTCATGCACTGCTTTGAGAATAGTTCTCCACTGACCATTCTGGGCTTTTCCAAGGCTAAAATCCAGGGCAACTTAATATATATGCAAGAAAATGAGAGAAAATTCTATATTTCATTTATTTTTGTTCAGATTTTTTTCAACTTTTTATTACCGTTTTTTAAACCTCAGGAGAATTCCAAGGCTATTCCAGTACTATAACTAATGCCCTACTGTCAAATTCCAGGGATCCCTGGAATTCCAAGGCTGTGCAGGAACCCTGCTGGTAATTTCCTATACATAAGCACACTCTGCACACATACATACATAGAGAGAGGTTTCGAAAATAATAATAGTGTTTTGCAATCAACAGGAAAAATACTCCTGATAAGTTCATGAGAAATTATGATCATTTTTACAACATGCTTGGAATTTTTCTCGGCAGTCAAAATTTTACAGCTTTTAAATGTCCAGCAAAATGTTAACAAATTTTACTTACTCTGTGTAAAATTCCTGCTGAATGGATATACTGCAAAAGAAACAATGTATAGAGTTAGGGAATAAATAAGCTGCTAATGGTGAAAACAAATCAGGATTATGCGTAACTCAGTAGCATCAACAATGATCAATATGTCACAAGCTGCAGCAACAGGCATGAGACATCAAATCTGTTTACATTACTTGTCTTGCTTTAAAGATGATTATTTTGACAATTCATGTCGTCGTTCATCTCATTATATACTGGCATATCAATGACTTCAGTGGTTTTTGAGTTAGGCTACATTTTCACTGCTCATGGTGAGATCTATGTTCTCATATGTGACATTTATTGGTATTTATTTTTATTTTTACAAAACCTCTGGACAAATTAAGGGCTTTTCAGTCTGAGGCCACCCTGGTCAATTAGATCGAAAATTAATAAAGGCGAGTCTTTACATAAAAAATAAACAATCATCTTGAAATTTGCTGTACTTAACATAACAAACAAAGTTGTGACAATCTGGCATTTAAGGACTTTTGGACAAATTTTGAAAATAAAAACTTTTTAGGACCTCACAATCAATTTTGAGAAAATTATGGATTTTATATGGCCGTAAAATCAAGTCTGAGAAAATTATGAACTTTTTAAGGCCTAAAAATCAATTCTGAGAACATTATGGGCTTTCAGGAGTTTTTTGAGGATCTGAGGGGAACCCTGACAAAAAGATGCTCACAAGATGATGTAAATGCCCACCATTTAAATTTTCTAAGTACTCACCTTGAGCCCCCTGAGAATTTGATAAATAAGAAACTGTACATGGTCATCACTAAGGCGCTGTGTTTTGAGTATATTGTTGAGATCTGCACCCATCAAAGGACTCACTAAATATCTGCAACAACAACATTATACATTAAATAGTAAAAGATTATTTTTAAAAAATTCTTCAAATCTTCTCTACTTCAAATGCTAGGTTTCCAGAGGTAGTCCATTGCTGACCACATAACCCATAATTTTGATTTTTTTACATTCAATGCATTTTCCAGTAAGAAGGGAGATGTGGCTGTAATTATTTTTAGTATCTTTTTTTTTATAACCCTCATAGGGTCATCAGATATTTTTGTACCAGTCAAAAATAAACTGATCCCAAGCATCCATAAGCATGTTCATGGGCTGCCCTTGAAATAGGGCTTATATGCTGCGTGCAACAATTTTACAAGGTGGTGGGAGTGTCGGAAAAGATAAGGGAAGAGGGGGAGGGGGAGAGGGGGAGACAGGGCGATGGAGACAGAATAGACAGAGCCAAGAGAAAGGGACAGATAGACTGACAGACAGACAAGCAGACAAATTGAGAAGGCAAAGGGCAGAAGCAGGTTTACCCCAAGCACTGCAGAATACTTTTGCCAGTAAATATAATAAATTCTCAACATTTTGAGTGATAAGAACAAAGTGGGTGAGATCTGATTAAAATGTGGCCATTTATAAACCTAAATTTAGGACAATTTCACAGTCAGTGGCAGTAAACATAATCAATTCCTTCTTCAAATGCAATATGTGCCAACGTGATGGATTGATGGAGATAATCATCATTATACACAACAAACATTTTTGATAAAACATACAGGGAATATGTTTTCAATTTCACCACTTTCCCCAGGGTAAGGAAAATGCATTTGTCTTATAAAGCAACATCATTTTCTTGTGCCTGAAATGGGTCATGTTACTACTGACACAGGGTCTACTGAAACTATGTGGGTTTGATTTTCACTGCAATGTGACAACATACACAGAATATGCTGTCAATTTCACCGGTTGCCAGTGACAAGAAAATACACTTCTAAAACTCGGGTCTTATAAAGCAACATTATTACTGACACAGGGTGAACTTAAACTAGGTGGCTTTGACTTTCACTGTGGTATGACAAAATATACACAGAATATGCTGCCAATTTCACCGGTTCACAAAGGTCAAGAAAATACACTTCTAAAACCTCGGCCTTACAAAGCAATATTTTCTTGTGCCTGAAATGGGTCATGTTACTACTGACACAATGTCAACTTAAAACTATGTTGCTTTAAGTTTCACTACAATGCACACCATGTGACTAATTCAGGTCATGGGTATTTCTTGTTTACCTATGACATCAGTAAGCCCAGAAAAAAAATGCTGTAACTGTTGTTATCGTTAGTGTAAAGTACAAAGACTTTAACTGCCACTCATTATTATGCTTTGAATTGCTTGAAAAGGAAATGGAATTCCTTTCTTTCTAATATAAATGTTTTGGTATTGGAAAATCTTCCTAGGGCTGAGAATGGACTGAAACCACTAGGCAAGCCTGAGCCTAGCTGTAAACTTGTTCAAATTTTTTTGGCTATATGATGAGACATAAACACAAACAGATTGAGAGCGGCCAAAAATCTGGATAGGGAAACTGGATCAGCCGGCCCCGAGGAGGAGAATTTCTATTTACGTGATTAATTTCATGTAATTTTACATATACATAATCTTACATCCCCAAAATTTCTTTTTAAACAGCTTTTCCACTTTTGTGGCAATTTTAAGTACTTACACATCACTGAAATCTTCCAGTCTAATTGTGGGGGTGAAACAATCCATCAAATCAATCACCTGCAAAAGACAGATATTTGCAAAACAATGAAGAAAAAAATTCTCATTCAAGTACATTTAAAGAAAAAAACACAAAATAAAGAAATAAAAATAAAAGGGCAATGAAAAATATACTTGTACAGGCATTTAATCTGCGCATGTCTGTTTATAGATCTACATACCATGTCTACATCACAGCATTAATAACATTGTAACCCAAAAGTTCATGTAAAAATGGGGTGAATCAATCTGAATTATAGAAGGTTAAATACGAAAGCTTTACAGATAACTCTGGGATATGTTGGTGAGGGAGGGGAAGGCGGGGAGGAATTGGCTTTGACACAAATGCGCCAACAATAGTTTCTGAGCTCCCTACGCACATTCCCCATGTGCACCGCTAGAGAAGTTTAATCAAAATATGCCATCGAGAATACTGACCTTAACGTATCCCCTTGCAAACCATCAACACGTAAAATAAAAAAAAAGTGTAATATGTTATCTTTGGCCACTTACAAAAGTTGACAAAATACAGAGATAAGAATTTCTCTCCTTTGTTTCATGCAAATTTTCACTGTACAGGCCTACACAAGGCTATCACTTTGATTTAAAGCATAATTAGAATCAGCCCCTCAATGAACAAACAAACAAACAAACAAGAAAACTATTCCAATAAGTTTAATTTTTAAAAAAGGCTCAATGCAGATTATAGAAAACAAAAACAACAACAAAAACAAATGGGCTCAATGTAGATAAAAAAAATACAACAACAACAACAAACTAACACAAACAAAACAAAAAAAAACGGGCTCGGTGTAGATTTTTAAAAAAAATACGCGTGTTTGTAAAAGAAAAAAACAAACAAACACGCTTGCAATGAAATAACGGCAATTTGAATTCTAAGTTCTCTTTTGTCTTTGTAAAAAAAAAAATGGACAGGTCTGACTCATTGTTTTCCCCGAGTGACCTTCACAAACGTGCATAGCTCCCCAGAGGAAACACGACTCTCAGTAACTAATAGGTTCCGGAGGCAAAGCGCCTGATTTCAAAGGACAGTATGAAACACGACAACCTGGCAACCCTGACCCAATGCTTCATGGACAACATCTGATTCGTCCTTGAATGATGGTTTACCCCAGATTTTTTTGCTGAACTCGAAACATGCAGGAAGACAAACACAACAAATATTGGCACTGTCCGTTGACAGAAGCGAAAATACACTTAAATTACCACATGCCGTCTGGTTTCTCGGTAAGCTCATAAAGATGAAGACCCGGAACAAGAGCGGGTTCCCTAAAGTGCCTTCATCTGGGGCTCCAAAGTCTCAGCCCGCTTGTCTGTCTGTCTGTCTGTCTGCAAAGTCATATTTCCGGTCGAGGCCTATGTTTTTCCTTTCCTTCTGCATGTTTCTACCCCTCTTCTCCCACCCCCATCCCCAACTCCGCCCGAACCCCGCCGGGAACAACACATTTTTGGCAAGTGGACTACAAAGCTCGGCCGGCACTAGTCAACTTTGATTGGTCAACTTGGACTTTGACGTCACGACACTGAAATTTCAATGGCAACTCGCGCCCCAGCCCACTGGTTGGATGTCAATGGAACCAGAATGATATCCCGACCAACTGGGCGGTCGATCAAAATCTGAACGGTAGTAAGTATGCGCCGGGGCTAATACATGTATCCGCAGACCACCCGCGCTTAGGGCAACACGACTGTTAGTTATAGTGAAGATATCCCCAACCCCTCCAAACCTTCCTTTTTACACTCCCTCGTCTGTGTTTTCTGTCAACTTTCGCCCACTTAACAAAATCTATAAAAATGTATTCCCAAAACTGCACGGATTTAAAATGGAAAAGTCACCTCGACTCCATCCAGATACGGCGAGCGCCACAGACTAATAAATTAAACAGACTGGATGATCCCATTGTGTGACGTCACAAAACAGCGAAAGGTCATGAACCATTCGCCACATTAGATTTACGGTTGCGACCGACGCTTCAGCACAGTTACAATGCAGCGGTCGTTAAAAGTCCAGACGGTCATAATTTATAACAATAAAAAAAAGGCAGCTGTAGACAATAAAATGAAAGGATAGGCAAGACAATGCGATATCAATACATGTACAACCAATCTTGACAAATAAAAAGAAATTTCTAATGCAGATAGAACTAAAATCGGAATTTCCCGAGCGGCGGCCACGTTGGTTATGCGGCCGCATCTCATTAACTTCCGTAAAAAACGACACAGCCCGAAGCTTGTGTTTCCAGTCTGGTTATTTATTAGTCTGTGGTGAGCGCTGCTGAGCAATCAATATAAATAGAAACAAAGTATGCTGTAAATCTAAACTTTCGAAAAGAGAGACAGCGCGGATAGATACCCTTTCTGTGTCGCGTAACGGGCCTGTTTAGACGTGGCGGAAAATTCTGAAATTCAATTTTCTATTACGACCATCCAGTGTCATGTTACATGCCAAATTTCAGAAAGATACGTGAATGCACGTCAAGAATACATAATTCCTGAAAAATGATGTCTTGTTTTGTTTTGTTTCATGAAACGGACTATAGCAAATTGAATGGGAACATACCACGCACTCTAAGCGTTTTGCGCTGTGGGTGCCTACGTATACGTACAAATCCCTGACTCCAACCTTATCCCCAACCCTAAATCCCATCGAATCTTTAGACCTGCACCCTACCCTTTTAACCAACAAAACAGGAGGAAAACAAAAAGAAAATCTGAAAGAATAATTAATTAAGTCTGTTGTTAGGAGTATTTCTAGAGGAGCTTCTAGCTCTGGAGTCATAAACGGCTTTAAAATACGTACCCCTAGTGTAACAAAAAACTTGGGGGAGGGGGGGGGGGGGTTACGTATTTGTAACAACATTCTACACCTAAAGTGAATTTTTCACGCTATTTCCAGAGACGGAGCTGTCGCTAACAAAAACAGATTAGGTCATGAGGAATTGATCTGGTCTATTTCAGGTAACTGCATGAGGTAACTTTTGCTCTCGTCCCATCCATTAAGCCACCTTGACAACTCCAGGCAACTGGGTTTTCATGCTGTGCCAGAATTCTTTTGCAAATCTGTCCGGGTCGATATGAAGTCTGCAGCGTGCGACAGACTTTTACCATTTGGGGCAACAGCCTCAGGCTGACAGCAGATTCTGATAGTTTGTTTGTTTTTCATCCTGCGTAATGTACCTTCAAACAACCTCAATGCTTAGTTCCTACCACATCAAAGTATAACATTTGCATGGGCTGTTATTCTATATATAATATGCTAATATGGCAGATTTGGATTCAACAACAAAAAACAAACAAAAAGGGGGCGGGCGGGGCGGGCAATTTCCACTATCGTCTGTGTTTTATCATATTTCGTCCATTTCCAGTGTCGTGTTGACTTTTCGGAGAAAAGAAAACTCCGTCATTCAAACAAACAAAAAATGTCGCCAACATTCGTTCAGACAGTCCAGAAATTGTAGGGCAAATAATGTGAAAGATCATGACATGCAATTGAAGTGGATCGATTATCCTTCAGTACAGAATGCCGGTTCAACCCATATCCAGTCCACCTTTCAGTGGAGAAAAACAGCCAACCAGAATCATTTATCACTCTGTTATATAGAAATAATAATCATAATAGTACAGGTAGTATAGTAGAAAATGGATATCATCGGCAAAGTGGCAGACAAACAGACAGACAGATACATTCATACGCTCACACAATATCTTGGGATACTGGAGGAAGTGATGGGGCTTATAGACGTTTCTGGTTGTGATACTTTAACGTTCACTTCGGGGGAAAAATACGGAGAAGGGCGAAAGTACAGGACATGGTTGATACAGTAATGTGAAGGTTTAAACCAGGGCAAACAAAAGGGGGTCCGGAGAGAAAGAGAGAGAGAGAGACAGACAGACAAAGAGAGAGAGAGACAGACAAAGAGAGACAGACAGACAAAGAGAGAGAGACACACACACGCGCGCACAAAAAAGCGGGGGAGGGAGGGAGAGGAGAGACAGAAAGAATGGGAGAGGAGGAGGGGGGAGTAAACATGTACGCGTGCTTCCGATCTCACTAAAATCAAGTTGTATTCAGGTGTACTCATCCAGTTTCAACATTCTCTATGACTCTCTGACTCTCTCGCTCCCACAGACACACATCAATATGTCATGTCAACGCCATGCGTGCCCTAGTTTTCCGCAGACAGGTTCTAGAAAAAAGAATATTCTATTATAATAACAATGTACGCACACCAATTTTTAATGCTTACGTTCTCTCCTGTCAGTTTTTTTAACCGTTATGTAGCGTTCACATGAGTGCCAATCTCTGACATTTTGCTCTGTGTAAATTGTCACTATTTATTCAAACAATAATCTGTCTGTAATAATGACAATGCTGTCCTGCTGTCTTGAACTCGAAGTGAAACTGTCAGCCGAGTTATTTGGTCTCAGAGACATTTAGGTGCCCCCCCCCCCACCCCCGGCCAGGTCACAAAATCAATTCCCCTCGTCTAGGCATAGTAAAGTTCTATACCAACGATTCTCAAAATTGGCCCCAAAGGAGGAATTTTTGACAGCTGAGGAAGCCCAAACCGGGAAAGAATATGCCCTGTGCCTGCACTGTGTATGCGCACCAGTTGAAATACCATTATACAAAACTTTAACAAGGTTGTGCTTATAAAACAAAAGCAATGGAAGCTGAGCCTTAAAACAGTGGAGGGTGGAGAAAGGAATGTCATGATACATGTTCATGTAGTTAATTTAAAAAATAATTTGTTCACCTATACATATAGCCCAACATAGAGACAAAAAAAGTACACAACTTTTTGGGAAAAAGGTCAAAAATGTTTTAATGGGCATGTACACGCAGAAAATTCTTTACTGACAGCCTTCTATTTAACCAGTAACACTTAAACTGCATCTCAGCTGATCAAAAGTGCCCTATCCGAATATGAGAGGGGCCACTTACAATTTATCCAACATTATCATTTTTTGTTACTAAAGTAAACATGCTACATCATACACGTGCTCAAAATGCCCGATTGACCCGACCGTCGAGGTCAGCGGCATCGCCAGCGGGCGGCTGGCTGGCCACCGGCTATCCTTGCATTGGCTGTTACCTGGGCGAGTTCACTCAGCGTGGGACGGGGGTTGGCAGATCACAAAAGAACAACGAACAAACAAAAGTTGCTCCTTCACACTGAACTCGTATGGCACTACTGAATCATTACGTTTAAAAAGTGTGATCATAATTGGGATATCTTTTCTCATTTTGATGGCAGTGGCGGTTTAATTTAAAGAAATTAAGTTTTATAAACTATTTCAATAACTATTACTATCAAAAGCATTACCAGTACAGTAAAAAAAAAATTGTTAGATGACAATTCAAAATGGGAGAGAAATTAAGGAAACTTGGGTTTGCAAGGGGAGGAATATGGCCTGGGACTTTGAGAACTCAGAAGATTTCCAAAAATCTCAAGATCAGGTTAAAAACAATATTTAAAAATCCCAAGATTTTTTTCAACCCAATAAATACATTTAAAATTACAATTTCGTTATACATTGAATTTAGAGAGCAAAGTCAATGACTGGATCGTAGATAACGCAGTAGATCCTCTCCACACAGGCAATCTCAGGGGACACGTTGGTCTATCGGCTCCACTCTAAAGGTACCAGGTTCGATCCCCGGTCGGTCCACGCATGTTAGACTTTTGTGGGTGGGTGGGGGGGATTCCTGTCCCTGATCCTTTGATAGATAGGATTGAGCACCTAGCCTTCCTGGATAAGGACAAAAAACTCGGAGAGCCTGTGGGCGCGTTAAAGATACCCTGGCAGCTGAAAGTCGAGAACAGCGGGCCGAACAAGAGCGAAGGCCGCTGTCCCCGGCAAAATTCTAAAAAAAAAAAACAACCCTCATCTTTACTACAGAAACACACAGAAACAAACGAGAAAAATAAAAACAAGAAAAGTGAGGTGTAACTGCCAAGAGTAGCGAAACCTCCTAAATTAAAGACCTAAACACATAAGCAAATCTCAGACTGCCCATTTGGCTTTATTATTCACCTGGTTTCATACTAAACGCCAAACTGAGAACAAATTTCTCTCTCTCTCTCTCTGTGTGTGCGTGTGTGTGTATGTATGTGTGTGTGTGTGTTGAACAGAAATTTTATGATCCACTGAAACAAGGATTTCTTTTTTTCATTACAGGTGAAAGTGACCCCGCGGGATGCAAAGGGCAGTGTCCATTGTGCTAGCGCCAAGCATAAATTTACGAGCAGCTAGCCATCGTTCTGGCGCCTACACCAGGCTTGGTCTGTTGCATCCCCTAGACTGCAATTAATCAAGAAACTGAGTTCATACACTGTTTCAATAATTATCCCCGTAAAAAGTCTAATGGTCAAAAAAAATTATCAGACCACAATTCAAAATAGGGGAGAAATTCATGAGCCCTGGGATCGCAAGGGGTGGAATGTGGCCCGGCACTAAAGAGTTTGAGTTTAGGCGTAACGGAGCGCCGGCACGATAATCGCTACCTTGCGTCTTTCACGTTTTTTTTTTCTTCTTACTTTGAATTAGTTTTCAGCGTTCAGATTTTCATATTAATAAGATCAAATTAAAATAAAAGTGAAGTGTGACTCGGAGAACCACAGGTCCGTGATGAAAACCCCTTCTCTCTATTGGCAGTACAATTTTGGCACAGATCTCTACTCCTTTGCTTGGTGGTACAGAACGAGTTGGCATTGCCTGGTCTCAGAAGAGAGATGCAATAATGGAGACCGGACTGTACCGATCAATGCCTTTCATTGTCTAAAATGTAACCATGTAAGCATAAATGTGGAGAGGGGAGGTTGCCACACATATCGTCACTGTTTACGATAATAGCATATGCCAGACTTACGCCAGAAGGCAACTGACGGTTCAGAGCATTCCTGAGCACGAGGGCCATCACATAAAATTATAGAAAAAAAAAATGCGCCAATAGGAACATGTAATAATCCAACAGAATCAATATTAGTGCAAGTCACCAAATGACAGGAAAAGAAACAGTTTTTTTTTTTTTTCAATATCTCAGAAGTGTCAAAAAATGATTATGCCATTAGTGTAGAGCAGTAACGATAATATGGAAAACAGCTCTCAAGCGTTCAAGACCTCCAGGTATGTTTTACACAGATTGCTTGCATGTTTCCCTGAAACTGGAATCTGAACAGGCCTGAGATTTTCATAATGCTTTTCTGGGCATGTTCAAAGTAAACACTAACCCCGATTTGTTTCTATGCTTCTCTTAAACAGAGGATCTTCTGTTCAGTCAGTTCACTCTCCATATCAGCAGGGGATGTGCACACTTTGACTGCTGTCATAAATTCAAGTTGACCACGGTTTCAGGAGATCCGTTACGGGCCATACCACAGTCTTTGGCCATACCAGAGACCTTGTATACTGTTTACAATTCTACAGCTCTGAGTCAGTGGTTCTATATCAGTGGGGAGGGGGAGGGGGGACCCACGCCATTCATTGACGCACACTAGAGGCACTGTGATTAGGGGTCTGTTCACTACTTTCTATGTTCCAGATCAGGGGTTATCAACCTTTTTCGTCCCATTCGCCCAGGGGTAACTTTTTAAAAGTAAATTTACCCCCCGCCTGTTTGCATTTTTATCATAATGAAGCAACCAACAAAGGGTAAAAAAAAAAAAATGTTTAGAAAGTATTGAGTTCGAATAACAATAATACATGTAATAGCACACAACAACGTTACTTCACTCATATTCATGAACATACCAGTATACCATAACAAATAAAAAATCAGCGAATTTATTTCCTGGGTACGCGAAATTGACCCCAGGTTGGGAACTCCTGTTCTAGGTTGAACAATTTCCACTGACGTACATGTACACCTAAATCTTCAATGCGCAATTCCACTGACGTACAACTCATCAATCTTCACTGCGCAATTCCACCGACGTACAACTAAATCGTGAATGTTTAATTCCACTGACATACAACTAAATCGTCACTGTTTGATTCCGCTCACGCACACCTAAATCTTCATTGTTTAATTGCATTGAGCCAGTCAGCCTATCACGTAGTGCTGCTAGGCCTGTGTTTTTGTTGCTGTTGTTCTTGTTTTTCAATAAACTGACTGAATTGTTGAATTAGAGAACTAAAGCCACGATGAGACGTGCAAGTAGGTGAACACAGATTTTAAGAGTTAGTAAACCAATGGCCTGGGCAAAGTGCCAACAAAATACTCAAATATAACAAACGTATGAAACTGATACTCTTAAGCTGTTGCCATTGACTCTGCGCCACCATTCGAACCATGTCACACATGCTATAGCTGTCTGTGATAGGTGTGTTACGCAAGGATAAGGTAGTCCTAAAATATACTAGTGCTCTCCTTTAATCACACAACAGCTTTCGAACACTGATATATAAATATCATGATAGTGTTAAATGGTCCACGCATTCACTTCCTCAATAATGTGATCGGGGCATTCACCTGTGCTCCAAAGATCTGACCAACAACCCCGCCATTAATCTGCAAAAAAGCCAAGTGGTCAATTCGCAAAACGAATTCGTCACTTTTATACTCCAAAATCAATAAACTCTTGAGCCCAACCAAATGGTCACTAATATGCTCAAAAATCAAGTGACCATTTACCAAACGAATCCGTCACTACAATGCTTAAAACTAAAGTGACTCTGTTAGTGTGTCCTGCGAATCACTCACCAATATGCTTAAAAGTCACGCGACTGTATGCCCAACGAATCCCTCGCCAATACGCTAAAAAAATCGTGACCATTATGCCCAACGAATCCCTCGCCAATATGCTCAAAAGACAAGTGACCAATATACCTAACGAATCCCTCACCAATATGCTCAAAAGTCAAGTGACCATTGTGCCCGACAAATCCCCCACCAATCTGCTCTGGCGTCGAGTGACCACTGTCCAATGAATCCGTCACCGATATGCTCAAAATCAAGTGACCACCTGTCCCACGAATCCGTCACCGATATGCTCATAAGTCAAGTGACCACCTGTCACACGAATCCGTCACGAATATGCTCAAAAGTCAAGTGACCATAATGTGCCCAACGGTCCCATTACTACTTCCCTCAAATATCCAGTAACTAATCTGCCCGATAGTCTTGAACTACTTTGTTCAGAGGTCGACTCACTGATCAGTTCTACGATCCCCTTACTATCAGACTGGTGGTCGACATACTAAAGTATGTGACCAAGTCACTGATCTGATCGATGGCCGAGACCCTGATGCGCTCAAAAGTCGAATCCCGAATATGCCAAATAGACGAGTCAAGATCACCGGAAAAAAAAGATAAAAAATCGGGCCCCAAAAAAAGATAATTTACAAGAAAATCAACTCACATGTTTCCCACAGTTATTTTATGGTGGGTCATGTGGTCAGTCATTGACATAACAGTAAAAAATCCCTCCAAATTCACAGGGGTTTATAGTTCCCAAAGAGGCTCATAGCCACATCATTTTAACATCGCCAAAGATGTATGACTCCACGACTTATTTCAGCAAAAAATAAAGCACTTGACACCAGGGTTTGAATTCGTGGAGAAAGGTACATGGCGATCTGCCAGTGCCAGGAAAAGGATAGGGTGACTCACAGAATAAAATAATACAGTGTATAAGAAGAATAACACGGAAGAGATCCTCCCAGTCAACGGGGCTCACAGACCACGCGTTCAACAACATCAATCAACAACAGGGTGGGCAACGAGGTCAACGTTTTAGGACAAAGGACAAGATGAGTAGTCAAGACTTTAATAACAGCAACAACAGAGCCGGTACAGTCCTAACAACCAACGTACTACTTCAATAAGGGACACCAAGGGGGAGCATATAAACCAAATCCCCGTAAAAAGCAAACTGAAATTGTCGGTTAAAACCTTCACAGAAAGGTGAACACAAACACGAAACACTAACACACTTTCCAAGCCACATAATGTAGGCTTACTCTATTATTATACTGACTTAATATTATATTTGTTAAAAACGGGGGGGGGGGGGGGGCGGGTGTTGTAGCCGGGCTTGAAGCAAAGTCAAAATGTGACAAAAAGACAAAATTGTACGTAGCAAAGCCCTGCGTCTTTCCCGTTCCTTTACGTTTTATTTTATCATTTCTATATCATTCCCTAGGCGAGGCTTTGCTACATACCTTTTCTTTTTGCCACGTTTTGGCTCTATATGTTATAATATATATGTTTATATGTCTTGCATTTGTCCTCAGACCTGACAGGATTGGAAAACAATCTAATGACCTTCCTGATACCCTAGATACAGAACGATCCTGTAAAATAAGAGGCAGTTGGCAGGTTTGACCTAGAACTACTATAAGACCATACCCAACAATAACAAACAGATACAAAAGGCTTTAATATTCAAGGGATGACGTCATACTAAGTGAAGATAAGGAAGACAATGCGTGTACAAATTAATGGTATCCCCGGAAGTTCCATTTCCATCAAAGCCATTCTTTCCTCCAGCAATCAGCGAGAGGCCACAGATCAGCGGCAATAATGTTCTAAACGAAACGCTTTTATGGACACTGACTCGCAGCATCAGTGTCATGATGCTATGGGAATTTAAGAGGTGTGTGAGTGAGTGAGTGAATGTTTGAGTGAGCGAATTGGTGAATGAGTAGGTGAGTAAAAGAGTGAGTGTGTGTGTGTGACAGAGAGAGAGAGAGTGTGAGTGAGTGAGTGAGTGAGTGTGTGTGTGAGCGAGAGAGAGAGTGTGAGTGTGTGAGTGAGTGTGTGTGTGTGTGAGTGAGTGAGTAAGTGAATGAGTGGGTGAGTGAGTGAGTGCGTGCGTGCATGCACGGGCGACTCACTAACGAGGACGAATGTTAAGTTGTATGGACAAAGTGAATGTGTAAGTAGGTGCCTGAGTGAGTGGATAAATGAGTGAAAGCATAGATGAGTGAGTGGATAAATGAGTGAAAGCATAGATGAGTAAGTTATTGTGTGAGTGAGTAAACGTGAGTAGGTGGATAATTCGATGAGCAAGTGAGTGAAATATAAACTTTCGAAAAACAGGATGAAACGAACCAGCGCGGGAGATAAAGAGAGGTATAATACATAAATAAACAGGCGGGACCAAATGGAAGAGACATACTCTACTCGAAATCCCATTCCTTTTCTCTGATTTCGTGTCCATTTACACGCATGTCCTTTCTTCAACTGTTTCTTTTCGCCCCCTGTGCTCGCTCAGAGAATCATTTATCATTTGTTTTGGCTAGTTTGCTTTCTGTTTCGCTGAGTGTTGCCGTAAACATTTATGCGACACTTCACTTCCTATCTCGCGTGTTTGTTTATACAGCAGATACGTTGATTTATTCGCTTACACGAGTGTGGTAGGGGATGTCACTATGACCCATTTCAGCATTTTGTACTTAACTCTTTATGCCCTAAGAGCGGGCGCGCACCCCGGGGGGGGGGGGGGGGGGGGGAGAGGATAACCATTGGAAAAATGTTTGAAGTGCATTTTTCGGTTGATGGTGCACTGGCAAGAGTCTGTTTTTGGTCAGTTTTGACTCAGGCCCAAACTTCCATCAGATCAACCAGGCTTCTATGCTGCTGTCCAAGCAAGAACTCGCAGTTCAGTAGACACGTTCTGTTTAGATGCTATACAGTTCCTATTCAAATCTTTTGTTGTTCGATTGTTTTATTTGCTCAATTTCCCCATTTTTTTCTTCTTTTGTTGTTGTTTCGTTTTTGGTTTTTTTCTTTCTTTTCTTGAAGAAGGCTGTTGCCGAAATATCGGCCATTTCCTGTCTTCTCTTTTAGTTCTCGTTTCATTGTAAAGTTTTTTCTTACGCGAGGCTTTGCTATGCAACTTTTTCTTTTAGCCAAATTTTGACATTGTCAAATCAACCAGCTAGACTGGTTCCAGTCTCTACAGTGCGTCAGGTCCCGCTTAATTCCACAGTCCACAAAACCAAAGCAAGACGACATATCTCCACAGAAAATCGGGGGGGGGGGGGGAGGAGTAGCAACAACAAGGCTTGAAGGAAAGTTAAATTAAAATATGGCCAGCAGCATGTAGCAAAGCTTCGCTTAAAATATAGTACAGAAATGGCATAGTAAAATGCAAAGGAAAAGGGAAAACAAATCAAACACTCATCTTCTTCGGCAAAAAAAAAAGTAATAGGATGGAACACTGAATCACTAAAACAATTGAACAAATAAAAAATTTAAAAAAAAGATCATTCAAAAGAAAAAATCGCGTTGCAGGCAATACAGACTTAAGGCAATGCATACAAAGGGGTTAAGGTCACTGTGTAAAACAGTGGAATGGGATTTTAACGCTCATCGAGTAAAATTTATTGAGCACGATTTTAACGATCATTGAATAACAAGTCCGAACAACATTTTAACGGTTACTGAGTGAACACAATGGCTGGACTACATTTCCACGGCCGCTGAGTACTTATTAATGCCTGGACAGATTTCGTTCAGTGGGTCACGCATACATTTCAACTGCCGTTGAGTAAAGCGGTCTCGACACGTTTTCGCGGTTGTTTTGAGAAAAGCTAATAAGTGTTATCAAGGTGAGTTGTTTAAGTATTATGGTATCACTGTAAAGGTTACTATTGCAGCTCGGCTTCTGCTTATACGTTATTGGGACTGCTGCATCTTTACGTGACAGCACTGAGCTTGACCTCATGAAAAACATGAAAGATTAATGCAATTATGGCGTACCTCTGACTCAGGTCATTCTGTTCGGACAATGGCGATATCATATCGAGTTTGGCAAGTCAGGTTCCAGAGAGTTAACCTGGTTGTGACTGCGCAAGTGGGATATTACATACACAATTATTGTGGCCTAAAGGCAACTAGCTGCTGTGCCGTCGTAATTTGTCAACACTGCTCATTCCATATGCAATTTTTTTTTTTACATTGCAAGAAAACGTAATGAATATTTTTTACACAGACAGACAGCGACAGACAGAGAAAGGGAGAGATAGACAAGAGATAATAACAATATACGTAACAGAATGTCAGGCAAAAAGAAAAAAAAAGGGGGGGGGGGGCTAGAATGATGCAAATGCTTTGGAGGTTTCGGGTAGGGGGATGCGGGCTGAACTGGGACACCTTTAAATTTTAGTTTTTCACAAGCCGTTGAATCCAGCAAATTAGCGTAATCACGAAGAGCTGGCAATTAAAAAAGACTGGAATTCGATCACTCTCCTGGGATTCCTGGAATTCTCTATGCTGGCCCTGTCACGGAACCGGACGAGTGAGAAAGGTCTACTTTTACAAAAGAGGAAAAACAACTACTTTTATTTACTTACTACCCCTCTACATGTATTTTTTTTCCTTTTCGAGCATACTAGCTATGCTATCTTCAGATGTTGCTCTGCATGCATGGCACAGCCTTAAAATACCACAATTTGATGGTGATAATAAAATTTAAATGATCTTTTTCCGTACAGCGACAGGTGTCCGTTCTAAAAACTGTTTCTGCAGCTGACATCCGAGTCCGGTCAGTTCCCTATTATATGGCGTCCGCAGCTTTTCAACGACCGCCATTAGACAAAAAGCCCGCCAGTACTGACCTGTCTCTCCGCGCCATCCTCAAAACACGTACAACAGACGCCGTCACCAACAGCACCCACTAATTTGTACACGCTACATCCGTGATTTACAAGTACCACAGCTATCACAACCATTTTCTCGCAAAGAGTCTTACTTCCATTTTCCGGCTGCATACCAGAGCGGAGGTCATACACGCTGCATTGTTAACCAACAAGCCACTTCCACATCCGTGATGTTTATACCCCGCAATTTATTCCCTTTGCAGCCACTACAATCTATGCCTGAAGTAAACACACACATGTAGTGCAACACATCTATGAATATAAAATGTTACATAAAAAAAAACACACATTTTTTCTGTATTAGTACGCGAGGCTTTGCAACATATAAGCTTTTCTTTTTGCCACATTTTGATCTATGAGTTAGTATACCCTCCGTACTGTAACAGTAAACCTGGCGACTTAATGACTTCTTCAATCAGGAACACCTCAATGATTACGTGAAGCCACGCCCTAAAAAGGCAAACCCAGCGTGTCGGTTAGTTGTAATTTCCACTGAACTTCAGCTTGAGTTTGAGTTTTACGGCGCGTTGACACGATAACGCCCACGTTGTGCATTTCGCGGTCTATGTGGGTACTTCCTTTATGTTTGGTATTCAGAGCTTCATCAATTTAAATTCCACAAATAGAAATAAACAGTTCCGTATAAAGTATATTACACTTAAAATTTTCAAACGTTGTTTTTTTTATAGATCTGCAAAGAGTGTTGTAAATGAGTATTAAAGTTTTTAACTAAACAAAAATTCAAAACACTTGAACGCACTTCACAGGCTGCCTAATGTACTCTTGAGTGTTTGTGCTACTGTAACAATGCACACTATTACCCCTGCCATGCACTTTACATTATTTTATCCTCAAATCTGACAGGAATTCCTTTCGTAAAGAATCATTTCTCATATTTCTCTAAATCAGTGTGTCTCTGTTTTTTTTTTGTTGTCTCACGACCCACTTCAGCCCTCCCCCCCCCCCCCCCCCCAAAAAAAAACGTGCACCTCATCATGATCGGACATAGTATGCTAGTATGCAGAAGGCCCTATGTACAAAATGATTTTAAAATTATATTAATATTCAATATGTATACATTAAAAAGAAGTATTAATTAAAACTTTAATTCATAAAAAAACAACAGCTTACCTATACAGTTAAGTTAAAATACACTATGAAATCAAGATTTCCATGAAAAATCCCTAAGCATCGTTGCCCACGCACCACCTAGACTTTGAGTTTGGCTTTAACGGCGCGTAGGCACGATAACGGCCACTTCGCGCCTCTCACGGTTTCTTTCGTATTCTCTCTTTGGGCTAGCTTTCAGCCCCCAGATGCCTGTAGGGAAGATCTGATAAAAGTGAGCCCCACATTGTGAAAAACTGGTCTAAATACAAGACAATGCTATAGACTAAAGGACAGTTGGCAGGCCTGCAAAAGTTTCTGTCACCATCATCACAACTATGACCACTATCACATCATTATTTCTAAATCTGCGATGCTGATAGCAATAACACTCTTTACCACTGCAGCATTTAGCATGGTGGTGCACTGTCTTAAGTTGGGGGGGGGGGGGGGTCGGATTATCATAGTAAACCCGAAACGTCACAGCCAGCTGTTGGCAGATAAGACGTGCACACCGTAATTTCCCATATTTTCTGAGTAAATCCGGATAGATCCTATCATACCAAGTCCGGCCAGACACAGTCAGCTTCTGCCATTATTTTTCTTGTGCGTACAACAATTGGCTGTGTCGTTCGGGGCTTAGTGCAATTCCCCCAACCCCAAGTCTGTTTAACTTCGGTTTCAATAGCTTGAGATGTGACCCATGGCATTAAATGGACTTCCCCGCACTGGCAACACTGAAACACAAGTCTGGTTTCACCGGCAATGCGGGCAAGACAAAACTGTCTTGATGCAGCTGGTGGCAAAAAGAGACTTCACTCACTACTGAGTCACAACAGACGCAAAACAAGACGACATTATTTAACCCTATGGAGGAATTAACCAGTCCTCTTGTAAAAGTAAACCAACATTTACTGTTCAAAAACCATGATTTCTGCATTTACTGTTGAAAGTAATTCCCTTGGTAAAATACTGCACTGTATAATACCGTACAACAATGTACTTAATTAATATAATATTAGGGATGAGAACCACTGAGAAAAACATGTCCAGAACATTTGCATCGCTACCAGCCGCAACATAAGCTGTACATTGCAATTGGACAACACAAAACAGTGTTTACCAAGAAAATAAAAATACATGTAATAAAAATCCAAAAAATCTGAAAATTCTTGGAGAGTTTCCATCCCTGATTTATGGACAATTCTTTACACTTGAAGGGGATAAAACCTTACATCAGCTACAGACAATTTGTACAATAATAAACCAGGCGTAGGCCTACGCTTGTCATCACAAATTTTATATAACTTAAGACGTCGCTAATTCAGACAACATGTCCACGTCAGAGGCAATAAATATCAGTCTGTCTCCTTCTGACATCCATATTATTTAATCAGTCCGAAACTGCCGCTCTATTACTATTAGGCTACAACGCGCGCATTCTTCAATTGAATTAATTAGGAAGAATTACGATTTCAGGCAAAATATCTTTTTTCTCCCCGAACTGTCTAGAGCATATAGTCAACCACCAATGATTTAGCCGTCGCATAACATGATTTTGTCTGGCAATACCATCAGTTAACATCCTGCAATCTATTGATTTCACGTCTCAATTCATGCATTTGTTAATCCAACACAGTAATTTCCTCTTCATTCCTCTCCTCTTAAATAAAATCAAGCCTCTGATAATGATAATTATTATGGCATTGCATACTGCACTGGTATGATGGGCAGGTCTACAAACTACTAGTATTAGGAGGACTCGCAACATGCAAGCCTGCTGTCACCATCGTCACATTTTCATGCTCTATATGTTTCAAACTGCGAAGATTCTCTGTCTCACTTTTTCTTTCTGTCTTTCTTTCCACCTTTCTCTCTCTCTCTCTCTGTTTCGTTCGCTCTGTTTGTTTCGTTCTATCTCTTCCTTTCTTTCCTTCGTTCTCCCCCCCCCCCCCCCCACGTCTCTCTCTCTCTCTCTCTCTTTCTTGACTCCTCCCCTCTCGCTCTCTGCACCTCACGCCCACATCCTACTTCCTTCCCACGCACAAACCAGGTGAATAAATAAGCACTTTATAATAATTATGCTGATGCCGTACGATAATCTCGCTAATCCACTCCTTTTAATCACGCAGTCATTACCCGTTGTGTCTTTTGATCACACCTACTCCGCCCCCATCCTCCTTCACATTTATAAAAAACAAACATCTCCTCCCACTCCACCGCCACTGACTTCTTCAAAAATACACAACCAAAGGAGATCACCCTCTAGATCTATCTGACTTCCACAACACACACATGCAAGCACACAAAAGGTTTTGACCTGAGCACCTTCCTTCCTTACAGAAACATACACTATCCCTTATAAATGCCCAGTCTGCCATCCATTTTCCACAATCAAGCATAGACTCTCCCTCTGTCTCTTTTCTCACCATCTTTCACCATGTTTTTTCTCTCTCTACCTCACCCCTCTTTCTTTCTCTCTTGCTTCTTACTGCCCTCCCCCCCAAACCACCTCTGTTACTAAAAAAAAATATATATATCAAGAGCATGTCTCCATTTAAACTATCCGGCCAGTCACCCACCCACCACCAAAAAAAAAAAAAAACACGCATCCATGTACAACCCAGTTTTTTGCTGGTGACATCTACGCACCCCCCCCCCTTCCCCACCCTGCCCCCAAACCTCTCTGCTCAGCTCGATATCTGTAAATTAATGCATTCTAATGTATCAGGAGAATGATTCTGCTGATCTGATGCCCACATACAAAATCTCTCTCGCAGCGTCACGCCTACCCATCAAATCTGCCGCGCGCTGGTGACACCAGAAACAACAAAGTCAGCTCTATTTTTATAACTTCTTTGTAGCTTTTATTTTATTCCCCCCCCCCCCCCATAGTTCTCTTTGTTTACAAACGGAGGTTTCGTTATCCCTCAAACGTATTCTCAGTATTCCAGAGAATGAAAGCAACAAAGACAGACAGAAACAGAAAGGTGTGTGTGTGTGAGAGGAGGAGGGAGGGGAGATACTAAAAGATATTTGAAAACTGAACAGAGTGGAAGAGCATGAAAGAAGCAGCTAGACAAGAACAACAGAATGATACCGAAAGAGCAGAGAAAATCCCTTCTGCATCAAAATCCAACCATTTCTGTTTCCCAAACCACCTGAACAACTGCTGAGTCTCTTCAAAATATTAATGAAAAGTGGTTTTTTCCCAGACCCTGTCAAAGCTGTTTATACAAAAAGCAAGCTACTGAACAACCATCTTGTAAGCAAAAGATAGTATGTTAAACCCTCTAATGCACACACACATTCACTTAGCCAACATAATTCTGAATCTTGCAAAACTAATTTAAAATGGTGAAATGAATACAGAACTATAAAAATTTACCACAGAAAATAATTTTGCTGACAAATTAAAATGTGGTCCAACTACAGGATACTGGATATTGGGTGATGTGTTTCGAATATAGAATGCTGACCACTAGAGGGTTAATGTGTTATTAAAGCTCAGAAGGAAACAATGTTCACATCTACTCCTGATATAAAACACTTTATTTCATCCAAAATGTAGATGGGCTATTCAACAAAACCACTCTCTGAAAACTGAACTCTGAAAGTAATCATCTGATTCCAATTTATTCACTTGGTTCCAGTACCCACTGGGACTTAGTGACAGACTGCCCTGCCCAACAGAGGTGATTATAATCAGATGATGAACAACTATCTCTACCGTTTCCTGACAAAAAGTCAATAACACCATGAGTCCACTGAGCCCATCCTCTGGCTCTCTCACTCTCTGAGTCTCTCACTCTGACCCCGATACAATATCTGCATGCATTAATGACCCTGGCAATCACAGCTGACAACAGGTTTAGAAGACTTTAGGCCACCCTTAGAACATTGATACCACTGCTTCGAAACTGTGGCTAAAAGTAAAATCAAATTACTGTTCCTGACAGCAGTTGTCCACGGAAACAAAAATCCTGCAAAAAACCACATCCTACATAAATATGTATCAAAGTCAAAATGTGGCAAAACAAAAAGTTGTATGTAGCAAAGCCTCGAGTAAGAAATAATACAGAATTGACACAATGGAAAAGGAAAGATATTTTGACTTTGCTCCAAGCCTTGCTGCAAACCCTTCAGATTTTTTTTGTCTAATAAATATATTATTAGAATTCTTTGGTTAAAGAAAAAATAAGGATCTTCAAACGTGTGCAGTTGTGAGGTTCTGTCTATGTTTAAATACTGAGGAATGTTTTAAAGGACACTCTTTGGGTCTTTGCCGTATTTCAATACTGCTTTCTATTCTCCTAGCACCCCGCAGATGAGACTACATACCAGGGAGACAGGAGGATTGAAGTTAAAATTCTGGCTACGCCGCATTTTTCCAGCCAACAATCATCCGATCTCAAAACACTGCTAGCAGACACTGCTTGATATACAAAACATGTTGAACCAGCCTTCCAGCAAACACATCTGACATCAAGTCCAATTAATCACAGAATAAATCTTGAAAATTGTCGTTATCACCTTCAAATTTTGAAACATCACATTAGCACAAGCTTCTTGCACTGAAAACTTATCAAAACCATATCAAACCAGGAAATGGCAGCTTTCATGCTAAATGTTAGCTCACTCTACAGAAACTGAACATTACAACAAGGGATGCCTAAAATTGCAACAGCAGCAACTGCCATACATTTATCACAGAGTTAATCCTTGAAAAGTTTTGCCACTGATCAAAATCACACAAATCACACCTGGTTCAACTCTCTGACAAAAAGCTGGATCTGCAAAGAGTGCTGCAGAGTGTCTTGGTGACGTGAGGGTTACTCCCATAAAATTACTTTGGTTTTAGCTGTAAATTCATTAACATTCATGCACACTGAATAATTTAACCAAATGAATGACCAAAATATATTCTCTCATCATAAGATTTAACCATGCGGAACAAAACTCAAGTGTATCAGGAGTCATACTAGTACTAGTTCAAACTAGCCTTGCACTGTTCAAGCCTGGAAGTTTTACAGCAAGAACCCAAGCCAGCCAGTCTACTCTGAGATAGTGCAAACAGTGTCAGTTTCTTATAACTAACAACCAACAATGCATTCATATGGGGGGTATTTGGCACAAACCAATCAATTCCAAAACTGCTCCTGTAAGGCTCACCCCTCTAGGTTTATTAGCTGGTTTGCACCCAAGACCACGCACATACAGAAACCTGATGTTCCAGTTCCACATAAAGAATTTGATGAAATTTGAAAAAAAAAGAAAAAACTCTGCTGCCACATCAGGGTTTGGAACAAAGTCTTTCAAATTCTCTTGCAATTTACTGTAATATTACTTTATTGTTTACAACTCAAGGCTTTGCAAGATACAAGTTTTTTTCTTCTTGTTTAGCCACATTTTAACCATATAAAGACTGTAGAGCTGCTAGCAGTGGCATCCAATCATTATCTTGCTCCTTCCATCAGATTCTCTGTTTACTCACATTTTCATGCTTCATGTGTTTCAACATACGAACTTCCCTGTACGTCCGTTTGGCATGGATTGCTGTCTGGAAAGGACGGGCAAGTTTTTTGATGGCAACTTTCATATTTGTCTTACTGTCATAGGCGGATCTGTGGATGGAACAAACACTGCGGTCAGTCACTCCTATTGGTTAACATTTTTTCACATGCAGCTGCGTCTTCGGACAGGAATTGACGCAGGGCATTTCACCAGAGACAAACTGGGAAAATTTCAGACTTGCCGCACTACTGTAGTAGCCTTTTTTTTGGTGTTAGACACAAGAAATGAAACAAAATTATTTTACTTTTCATCTCAATCTAATGCCTCAAGGCCCACAATGTCTAGGGCCCATGGCAAAACTGGTAATTATGTTTTAAATTATTTGCAATCTGAACATAGATCAAATGACATCGTTTGATACAAGTATTAAATGTCACTTTGTCACAAGAACCAGCACAGCTTTTCCCAATGAACAATAATCAGAGTCTGGCACATTTATTAGGGTTGAACTATATAAGGACAAGTTCCAAGTCTAACCATCTCTTCAAATAAGTCCTAAACTTTATGTTCGGTTATGATGCTGCTATTTGCACGCACACTTTAACCCTTCATCTGCCAGAAGAATTGCTGCGTCCTGCCAAGGCCTTTTCAGCTGCAAGTGATATCGCATGAATTTGATATCTGGAGCCAGCCATGACATGTTGGACGCCTCTTTGAAAGGTATATTAACATTTCTGGACAGCTGATTTCATTCAACATCAAAAACAAACAGGAATTGTATTCTCCTCCTTTCTGATTACTTCTGAGTCATTAAAAACTCCTAGCTTGCAAGTGAATCAGTAGTCTCTTTTTTAAAAATTTAAATACAGATAACAACTGAAAAGTAGTGAGCCGACCATGGGCTGTCTCCTCTCTAACTCATTAAGAAAAATATTCACACAATAACACTAACAGGCAATTTAGGCATTTGTCCTGGACCAACTCATTCTGCCGCACAGACCCTTTCAGTAACTAAATTACTATACTACTGACCAATGATGTTTCTAAAAATGATGAGTCTTTTAAATTTAGGGTAGTAAACAAAATTTTTAGAGATGTCGCATTTAAGATTATTTTGCACATTCTGTCTTCCGCCACAAGTGATAATAACTAAGTATATAATATGTATGTCAGAAGGAAATCTTTTCCAGTGAATGTTTCACTCACTGACAACGAGAACAGAAATGTTATCAACAAGGCACATCTGTGTATTATTAAAATTAAAATTCTGGAAGATTTATCATCAAACACAGTTTAGCAGTCATGTTTGCACAATGCATTTCAAGTGGTACAAGTTAAGTGGACCATTCAACAGGAAACAAATTTACTGAAGGTAAATAACCGTCATCCACAGTGGCAAATTTCTGCTCTTATTTGCCCTTAAAAAATATAAAAATAATAGCCAATAAAATTTTTGCTTCTCTGGAAAATAAACGAATTTAATAATGGTGATTATGCAAAAAGTATTTCTCTGTGTGAATCGTCGTATAGTAAGTGGATGATGAGTTCCCCCCCCCCCCCCCTTAACTCTTCCAGCACCAGGTAAATTTTATTCCAACCATCACATTAGTCTCCTTAACTCAGGCAGCTGTGACATATTACAGGTTTTGTGCCAATACTTCACCTATCACAATACCACAACAATCTCAACCAATTACAGACAATAATAAATACTAAACAGGTGTGAATTTGTAATCACCAATATACCTTACAACAATCATACAACATTAATTCAGAGACCATGTCCATGTCAGCGGTATCAAATATTACTCTCTGACCAATTCATTAGAGACAGCTGCTTTGTTACTGTTGGTAGTGTTAGACAGTAATCTAACACAATGCCCTATGTCTTGGCTAGACCAGATGGAAGGATTACAGAATCCAATTAACTCCACTTTATTCTCAAGATTGAATTGAAGGTATTTTTCAGGGTCTCAGTGTTCATCTCCGAGCTGCACGTTAACTATATAATAATATATATTATAGAAACATCCGTCTAAGGGACTAACTCAGCAGAGAGTTCCCCTGCAACCCCTCATTGACGGACACTCGTAAAGGACAGGTCCTTGAGTTGCCATCGCAATATAACTGGATTTGGTAATCCTCTCGACAACATTATCCTTCTCGTTATGAAGTTTTTCTTTGTACCTTTTTTTAGTTCTATGCTTTAGTACGCTCAGAGAGCAGCTTAACCCTCGTCCTACGGGAGGCCATTATATTGGCCTCCCCATGCAACATGTGAGGCCAATATTGTGGCCTACATACTGCAAACTGGGTCCAGTGGGAGGCCAATAGATTGTATAGCAGCGCAGCTCCTCGTGTTTTGTTTATTTGGTTGCGGTGACTATAGTTTTTTTCACCTTTTTTTTCCCACACTACTTTTGCATGTTTATCTATCCCGTTGCCCCTACTATATTATCTAACAAAAATGTATCGTCCGATTACGTTTACTACAATGCAACTATTCCTAACTATTTGTCACACTCATGTAATAGTACTGACGATCTGAAATTCGAATTGGGGAAAATCTTGGGGAAACTTTTACTTTGATGCTGGTTGTTGTCTACATGTGAAATGAGAAGAAAGGGGCCATGTGCGTATTTGAGACGCCGTTCTGTGTCTGTAATTATGAATTCCGATGTTATACCAGGGCATGCTGCATAAGGGCGTCTGTTGGTAGGTTTTTCATCAGGGAAAACTGGGAGAAAATGACCAACTTTGTTGTTGGTCGTTGTCTTTACTTGATGTGACAATTAGAGAGATATTGTGTTGCTTTGATTAAACCGCTTTTCAGCACATGTATGTACTCTACGAGCTGGAAATGCAATCTCTTGCTAAAACTAACATGTGGAAGCTTTACATAGTAGAGGAGGGAGATGGCAATGCCACGATACGTGTGGTTAGTAAATTAAGTGCCTAGCTTAAAAAATAAATTGTTCACCTGAATGGCCTGACCTAGGGACAGAAAAAGCGCAGAGGTCTTGGGAAAATGATAAAACGTATGTTAAACGGCATGTAAATGCAGAAAATTCTTGATTTAGGGCCTTCCATTTAACAATAGAACTTACTACATATCATCACAAAAGTACTTATAAATGATATCTAAATATCATCGAAGTGGTTATTTTCAAGGCATGCCTTGGAACTAACGCCAGCGTTATTTTCAAGGCATGTTTCATTGACCAATCAGAAGCTGTTTCAGTATTTCTAAACGTGGAGCCTTAGATTGCATTGTCAGACTGATATGTAACGACATGAGGGTCTAGTCAGTTTGTATCATCGAGGCCGTAGGCCGATGTTCGTCTGGGTAGTAGTCAGATTGACATATCAGGGAAAGCCGCCGGGGTAGCTATGTATTGTTTATTGGACTCAAGGTATGCCTTGGAACTAACGCCAGCGTTATTTTCAAGGCATGTTTCATTGACCAATCAGAAGCTGTTAAGGTATGCCTTGAAAATAACGCTAGAGTTAGTTTCAAGGTATGCCTTGTAAATAACGCCTTGCAAATATCATAGGGTCACGATTTATCCACCACTATTGTTGTTATTGCGTCCTAAAGTAAACACAATACACGTGTTCAAAAGGACCCGATTGACCTGACCACCGAGGTTATCGGCAACATGCGAACGATCGGCTGACTAGCCGCTGGCTATCCCCGCACGGGGCATTACGTGGACGAGTTCACTCAACGTGGGACGAGGGTTAATACAGATTGGTAGGGCATCCAATCCACTGACCCACATAATTCAAAATTAGCCGGGTGAGACAAGATGAACCATGCTTGATGACATGACCACAGCCTATTTATGCAAAGCAACGAGTGAAATGTAATTTCATAAAGTCACTGGCGTAAATTTCAATTTTCCCAGGGGCCAACAGCCTTTGGCTGAGGCCCCCAAGAAGCAAAAGAACTTGACCCATTTCAATATTCAAGTACTATTATGTACAGTTGACTGGTTACTTACAACAGTTGAGCAATACTAACTCCCTTGCCTCCAAGCTCCCCAAAACCTCCAACAAATGACTGTTTACATACACTTCCCTAAAAAAAAGGGGGCAAGACACCCTGCGCAGGTCTTTCACAAAATTTTTCTCTGCTTTGGCACAAATTCACGATTTGGTTTACAATAAATTATAAAATCTGTCAGGTTCTGCAATGAACAATTATAATTGACAGCATTGCACACAGAGCCAGGTGTAAATTTATAAACTATTTTTTTTTAAGAGTGCAAGCAGCACAGGGAAGAAATTTCCTACCTAGTTAGTCGTTTCACACCCTCATCGCCCTCTCTTTTTGCATGATCTGCTTTATTCCTTCATCCACACTCCTTCCCATCCCTCACCACACAGTCCAAGAAATAAAATGTGCTAGTTGCACTGATAAAACTGAAGTTCAGAGGGAATCTTATGACTTGTGAATTGTGAGACCACCCCGTGCTACCTCACACTGAAGTGTTTGCAAAAATAAAAAAAATGGAAGGAGTTCCGAATGCGTTACATGCTAAAGAGGGTTTATTTTGAGGGGGTTGAAAAAAAAAAGGGGCTAGGTATTTTTGGGGGGTTAATAAAGAAATAGCAATAAATAATTCACGTCATTTTTCGTTTTCTCTTATGTGTCTCTCTCCCCTCTCTATCTTGCTTCCATTTCATCTCGATTTCTCTGCGCTAGAAGCATCTGAAAGAGAACACATACACAATAATCATAAATCATGACAATGCTCGGATCCGCACCCACACCCTTTCGCTCCTGAATCACATGTCTTAACCATTTCGCCACGCAGGTGAGTTAACAGATTGTCGGTAAAAATTTACTTATACTCACAGTCAGTACCTTGACCTAAATTACGGAAAGTTACCGACCTTGTTAATTTGCATAGTTTGAAAAAATTATGAATCGGCTTAGCAGCGAAACAATCCGATTTCAGCTGCTCGGAGATTGCATGATCTGATCTAATGAGGGCCTACTAGTGTCTACGTCGATCGCCAATGGCTATCCCAGCCCTTTTCGCCCGATTAGTCAATCTGACTACCGCCCATTGATACAAACTGACTAGACCCTCACGCCCCCAGGTCCATCTGACCATTCCATGTGTTGTGAGTTTAAATTCGTGAGCACTATATCAAGTTTTGTGTCAGTAAACCTTCGCCAGCCGCGCTTTTTCGTAAATTCTGTTACTGTGACCTCTCCCCAGTAAGTTTCAAAATGGCAGCTGCTTTCGGATTTTGTCTCACTTCAGACTTTTTTCTTGGATTATACTATTTTTCTTAGCAAGTATGTTACAAGTGTTATTGTGAATATGAAGTGATAATTGGTCATAAGGTTGGGAACAATGTGTAACAGTGAGCTTTACTTAATAACGGTAAAAATTACATGTAACGCATACGGAACTCCTCCCAAAAAAATTGTTTCTGTTGTTTCTATGCCAAGGAAAGGAGATAAAATTATTGATGTTTCCAATAATTATTATCTGCAAATCTGGGTGACCAGATATGACTTAGGAGGCATGCCTACAACTTTGAGCTCTCCCTTTCTTTCCTTTTTCATTATTTTAAAATTAAATGTAGGCTATGGTAAATTACAAAGACAGTGAATAATAACACCAGCTTACTTAGGCTAGATTTGTTATTCACGACGGTGGACCTGCACAAACCGCACCCTCACGTTGGTGCAGTCAATCACAAACAATGGGAGTGCGAGTCAAACCAATTGACTTTTCACAGCATGACGTGCACATCCAAACATTTTGAAGAATGCAGGCAGAGCAAAATATGCTGTTTCCAATCCATTGAAAACGGAATAAAATATCCGGTGGCTAGTGCCTTTACCGTTGCTGTAATAAGTAGGATGAAGTGAGATGATAAAATGGTTCATCCCAAAGCGGGTCACTATCGAGGTGTCAAATCATACTTACACGACCTGCCCGTATGCCCCAATTCCAACAGGATTTTGTATTGTGTATCGACTTGGCACCTCCCATATCGTTTTGTTCAACTCCACCTTCACCAGTCCAAGTTTGCGTGGTGCGCTTTCAGCCATTAGTCCATTCAATAGCTGCTGAAACCACGATTGTTGTGCAAATGTACCAAAACTGGCGTCGTTTTATTGCACAATCCTCACGGATTGAAACTCCCAACACTTTGCTCGACACTGAAGTTAGCCTGAACGCTTACTTCCGGTATTCGATGATTATTTTGGTTGTCTTGCGCATTATTATAGGGGACATAACCAAATAAAAAAATGAAGAACAGCAACTCGGAGAGAGTTATCCTTTGCCCTCAACAACACGTTCGCTGGCTGAGAGCTCGAGAAGCCACGAAAACAGGATGTGAAATACTGTGAAGCAAAGCACAATACAAAGAGTCCCATGATAACACTGCGGAGTTTGACGCGACCGCGACGAGAGCCGGTAGTAATTTCCCAGCTGGGAGTGTCGGGCTAACCCATGGATAACCTACAATACAGTCTGAAAATCCATAAATATTATAATTATGC
This sequence comes from Onchidella celtica, assembly GCA_963931925.1. Lineage (NCBI taxonomy): Eukaryota > Metazoa > Mollusca > Gastropoda > Systellommatophora > Onchidiidae > Onchidella > Onchidella celtica. The sequence goes on from OZ007572.1 coordinate 34,873,134, forward strand.
ATACATGTTGAGAGTAATATTTTCAGAATCCTTTTACGAAAGGATTGTTATTTGGTAAGCCGACACAGATGTATAATACAAGGCTCGTCGTGAATCGTAAAGGGTGGAAGTTGAAAACAAGTACTTAGTTCTGAAATGTAAACAAACAATCTTGAGTTATTCTTTGTCAACATAGCGAGTCAAACAAAGTATTCTATCTGAACAGGTAGCTGCAGATTTGAAATTGTCCACTTCCACCAACGTTTCAAAACGAGATGGAAAATGAATATGGTCATGGGCTAGGGGTAGGAATGGCATTTAATATGGGGTTAAGTATGAGTAATAAGAACTGTTACAGAAAAAGAGTGAAATTACTTGTGGAAAGGCAAGGCAACAATGGGGTTTCAGAAAGAAACACACGACTCGTAGGCTACATGTCACAACTTGGGGCTAAAGTAATCTCAAAATCTTAAGGCTGGCTGAAATGCATAATGGACAGACAGGGCCGGGTGTAGACGGGGGGGGGGGGGATACTTCACATTCACACACAGTAATTAAAATACGTAGCAAATCACAAGCTTTGCACATCAAATTCCATATACTGCGTGTACTTTGGAACTGACAAGTTTTGCACACTTTTATTTATTATATACAGAAAGGTGAAATAAGCCTAGCCTACATCTGAAATAAATACGTGTATACATGTTTTTATACATGCCAAAACTCCAAATATTATTCAAGGTAAGACAAATTACAAAGTACATAGCAACGCCTTGCGCTTTTTAGTTTCCATTGATAACAATGGCTGATATCAACGATTTACACAAGTTTAAAGATATTACATGGATTATATTTCAGATACAGGGTTGGTTTTAGCTCCGATTTGACTTTTTCAAATGAAGAATATTATCTCCAAGTGTCTTCTACAAACTGCATTTTTCACCACCCCACTGAATGAATCTTTGTCACTTTGCATGAATGGGCTTTCCTATCTCATGAAAAAAAAAAAAAACTGAATGGACAGAATCATTGCTAACAGACAGATCTGAAACACTACCACTTTACATAAAAATTACACTAACAGTCGTGATAAGACCTGGCAACCGCGCCAATCACAAAATGAAGACTATTGTAAGAGGGTGCTCAGTCAGATTTAACCCCTATTCCCCAACTCCGCTCCACCCACTAATTCCGTCACTACAATGCAATGATAGTTGCATTCCTACTCTTGTATAAATCAAGAGCACAGGGCTCTCCTCTGCCACTGCAATATATCTACATTGTCTACCACCTTTCATACAACCAAGCCGCCACTCAACAATTTGTGTTTTAAAAGCGTTGTATTTTGACAAATTAGTAAACATTAATTTTTTTTATTTGCTACAGAGACAATCTCAAACATTACTTTCCACTCTTTTTTCCACTCTTTGTAAAGAGGAATGCTCACTTTAAAAATAGGTGAACTATTTTGTTTTTGTTCACTGAATTCTGTTCAGACTAATTCAGAAAAAAAACAACAAAAAAAAACCTCTCACAAACATAAAACAAAAGAGTGGCACGGGGACTCCAGCACACACTACGTGTGCCGTTTGAATATGTGGACGATCCCAAGTCTAATACCATAGTACCAGTTGCCCCTTAAGACCTAAGGAAGTAGGTTCTAATCCGTATGTTTTGTCCGGCCTACCCCCGACCAAACTCCACCCCAACTCTCAGTCCCTCAGTAGCGCCTTAAGGGAGGAAACTCGCCAGACCCTAAGCTGTTGGGCATGACTAGCCGCGCGAGTACCTTGGTCGACCGCCGACCTCGACGCTACATGGAAGCAGGCGCCAGTGACCACCCGGGTTTCCCCAAAGTGGCTGTTCTGTACTATAAATACATTTTTGGTTTTCTTATATGACACAGAATCCGTACATTGTCTGCCGTTATGGGTTTGACCTCATTATGCATAAACTCAGATATTAAATCCATTTCTTTACAAAACTTACTTAAAACACACTGTTTTCACTCAAACGTGTTCGACTAACACTATAAGTTAAAGATATAGGCCTCCCAAAAGAAATATGGTCATAAATGCTTTTTTTTGCAAAAATATAAAGTACACACATGATTACCTACCTTTCCCCATGACATCTTCTTAGCTTTTATCTACAAACCGGAAGCGGACGTGGGAATCGATACCATTATTTTTTTCACATTTAAGTTGAATGTCACAATCGATTGAATACTTTTTATTCTGAGATCCTCGCAAATATGAAACTTTACATGCACTAATATCAGGATTTTATTGTTGTTTTTCTGGTTTATAAATTTCAGTAAAAGATGTCTAATAAGACAGAATGATTCCACAACAGCTTTATCTCTGACATTATAACTAGTTAGGATTCTAAATTCGATACCAAATTGATATATCCAATACTAAGGAGATAACCTCACTCCCCTTGGCATTAAATATCCAATAACTTCTCAGTTTTATGGTATATATCGTTAGTGTCGGTGTCGTGGCCTATCTCACAGAAATAAATTTTACAGAAGAAGGGACAAATTGTTACACTACAAACTAATTGATAGCAGCGAGTTGTTTTCAACACTCCATGTTCGGAAACTTCATTTCTTATATATCATGCCCTAAATGGATGTGTAGATTGCGTAACAGTCATGCAATCAGGAGGTACACAGATTGTGCATGTTTTCGTATCAACAGACGAGCGGTTAGCAGTAGTTTGGCAGTGAAATTAAGCCCAACTCTTTCTCTGCATGAGAGAACAGGGGACAAACGTTTTGTGTGTGATTTCGCGCCAACATGAAACCATAGCAGCCAAACCTCAACCTTGAGGTACCTCAAGGAACCTCAACAAAATATAAATGGCATTTATCTAATTCTGCATATACAATGAACTTGACCAGTATTATATACATTTCCAAACATTTTGTAAAATACTGGAAAAAGAGCAAATATATATAATGATGTAAAATGTAATGATCAGTGGCCATATAAATGAACTGTGCATAGCTGGTTATACGGTGGTGTAGGCCTTTCATATCGGTGCAAAACACTAATTGGTATGCATGAACTTTGCGTAGGCCTACACCCATGCGTAAAGCACTTCGTAACTTAACATTTTTTCTGAGGATGACTAAATCAGCTATGCAATGCGTAATTAACTTAGGAAAGTGGCGTCTGCTAGAGGGAAAGAAAGACAGAAAGTAACTAATATTTTATTCCAACCTGTGACTTCATAGACCAAGGAAAAAAATAGGATTTCTATTCACCTTCGATCTGTTAATCTTGTTTTGATCAACGTTGTTTTCTCACGGCAGGGATTGGCTGATACAAATACTGTGCATGCGTAATGTCAATTTTTGGTACAGCAGTAAGCGGCAATGGATGTATAGGAAGGGTAGGTGTAACTTTAGTTCATGCATATCAACTAAATTTGAGTTTATACCTAGGTGGCTGTCTGCACTATTAAGCCTGCACCATGGAGCACAATGGGTGGATTTACACCTAGTTCATGCATACAGAAAAGGATCAAATTACAAAATTGTTAAAGGTAAACCAAGGAAAATCACTGAACCCACTATTAAGCTTCCCTCATGTTTATTCCATTTTGCTCCCATTCCTAAGTCTCTCTATTTGAAGTCAAAATTACGGAAGCAGCAAAACCTCCATGATGCCATTCATCGATCCCCAGCCAGCATTCCTGCATCAATCTGATGCATTACAGCATTTCATCAGACTGACATCAACCCAGTGTCCTATGCAGTGGGTCTATGTTTGAATGATGACAATCCGGCGAGCAAACTTGATATCAATCCTTTGTATTGGATTTCTGTAAGATTGCTGCATGGCTCTTGTTGAACTGATTTATAAGATAATATAGATTTATTTCTCTTTATTGAAACCACAAAACTCTCTTCTTTTCTGACAGTGGCATTTTTTGGTTGTAAAGAAAATAAATAATTCTGACATCTAGATCTAGATTTAGTTCAATTGAAAGGCAGAAAACTGCCATGGTGGTGGAGAGGGGTAGACCAAGGGCAAGAGAAGGAAGCGGGGTTCACCGAGACACTAGATCTAGAGGTATTATTGTATTTTTATATAGTTTGTAGAAATATTTTCCTTCCTCTAAAGTCAGTTTGTGATTCAAAGGTGAAAGGACATTGTATCTACATTCATCGTGCAAAATTTTAAGACAATATTCCTGCAAATAACTGAGTTATGGGTGATTGTATACCCTAAGGCCGACCTTACTGATACTCCCCGGCACAGCTATGTAATGCACATGTGGCACCGAAGGGGTTAAGGACCATTTTTTAAATTGTCATTTTTCCGCTAAGCGCAACCTTTAACAGGTAGTGACAAGACTTTGGGCCTGAAAATGTTCCCAGGATGGATGAATACAGTGTATTGATCATCCTGTTTCCCTATAGTTCTTAGATTCTTATCATACTAATTACATGTGTCTTACTGTGATTAGATCCCTTTTATAATGTTTTGAGGAAATACTACATAAATCTACATCAGATTGACATAGGGATGCCGGCTGGGAAACATACTTGTGACATACTGAGACGATGTCATTCCTATGAGTAATCTTGAGGCCAGTACTACATAATGAATTGTCATATGGTTGCTGGTTGAGTTGGGGTCTTAGGCTTAGAGTTTAACTTCTGCTCTATTAATAATTTCATCAGAGAATCCTCTATTTGGTAAACTGTCCATGGACGATGCATCTCTATTCTGTATCTTACAATTTACACTTGTACTTTTACTGGTATGATTTCGAAGGAGGAAGTGTGATACGAGGGAAAAAAGGGGGGAAATAAAAACATGAGGTAAATAACGTGAAAAGCAAAGTTATTGTATTTAATATGATTTCTTTTTCACTTGTTTGCAGTTACCAAAATGTGACATAAGTTGCTGATTTTGTGTTTTAATATCCTGAAGATTATCACTTTTGGAAGAAACTTCAATTTCAGATCCTGTCTGGGCCATTCAAGAACATGAAGGACAAATGTAGCTGTACATGTGTCTGCAAAAAAAGATGAGGAAAAACAGCTTTTTAATTCACACAATCATAATTATCATTGACGACTAATATTGCAATTCATACCTCTACCAAAGCCTATCCCAGTTTTTTTGTGTTTTTTTTGCAGAGTCGAATGCTTATAGATATCAGTGGATTTTCTACAAGATGCACAAATCTTACTTGGGTGCTGATTTTGATTCTAATTTTGATCCTGCCTGTCATCCTGGTATTGATGTTAGTGCAGTGTACCAATATATAACGGTAAGTCTAATCTTAATCCAACTATAAATCTAAATCTCAGAGCTCCCTGCCAAAGCTAGAATATAATTGTGTGAGATGATCCCGTTTCAATTTTTATGTAACATTATTTATCCATGAAGGAGTTAACTACTCCTCTCGTAAAGTAAACCAACATTTACTGTTCAAAATAATTCTCTTGGCATAATGCTGGTTGTACACCTGTTTAGCAGTTACCAGAACACCAGCATATCCCAGTATAAATTAGAGAAATTTGAAAAATTGTTAACATTTAATCTTATGGAGGAATAAATTGGTCTTATTACAAATGTAAACCATAACTACTACGTTTGTTGTTGAAAGTAATTCACTTGGTATAATACTACTTAAAATATTGTACAACAGTGTACATAATTAACATAATACATGTAATAGAGATGAGAACCACTGAGAAAAAAATGCCCAGAACTTTTGCATCACTGCCAGCCTCGACACACACAAATATAAGCCATACATTGTAACTGGACAACACACAAAACAGTGTTTACAAAGAGAATAAAAATAAATAATAGTCCAAAAATCCAGAAGAGATTTCCCATCCCTGATATATAGACAATTCCACTTGGAAAGGATAAAGCCATTTCTTGTTTTAGTTCATCTTATTCCCTACAGTGCAACCAGCTAACAGGTTTTTTTCATCAAAGGTTTATTTTACTTCATAGTGATCTCGGTGGCCTCTCCCCAACTAGGAACCCTATTCAAAATCATGTAGGATTGACATTGACATTGTTCCTACATAGAGCTATGTTCATAACGTTGCACCAAAATTAAAATAATGTAGGGAATGTGAATCTATGGTAATCCTACCAACCCGATGGAAATTCTACACAAATCCATTTCAGATTGATGTAAGGATGCTGGCTGGGTCACTCTAAATCACAGTAGGCTGAGTTGGAGGATGGCGGCTTGTTAGTAAGTAGGTCTAATGTTGTTTTCGTTTCTTCGTCTTCATTTCCAGAACATGTGGGTTCAACTCCCACATCTGCCCCCCAGTCTTATCTTTCTGTTTTTTCCTGATCTAAATTGTATGAATATAGTTTGCATTGTATGATTTACAGAGAATGTACTTACCCCATTTATGATTAACTGGCCTATCTCAATCACGACTTGAACATTGCAGAATGAATGGAGGGAGTGGATTATGATAAAGATGGTGGTCCCTTGTATTCAAGGAGGACACATCTGCATAGTTATTTTTTGTATGCAGAGATGGCTCCATAGTCCAAATTGGGGCCTGCAGAGTCACGAGCACACACAGCACTGGATGTTGTCGTGGGAATGAACTGTCCAGGGTGACGTTCTCTAGCAGCCTGGGCCTTGATGTGGCGTACCTCCTCAAAAGTCTTTGTAGCTTGTCTTATAGTGTCACGCCATTGTATTGGGTCTTTGGCTGCATGGACAAGGTCAGCAGAAGAGATGCCACACCACTGAAGACTATCTTTCAAGAAAGAAAGAGGGAGTGGATACTAGGACTATAAATAACATGTTTCTGTTGCTTTCTTTCATTAGCAAACCCCGACCTTTTTTCCACGAAAATAAAAGACAATAAAAATCCTCCCCTCTCTGTTTCAATAAAACCCTCTTTAGGATTACCTCAGATATCTGCAGTATTTGGTGAGCGGTTTAATTTTCTCATGACTCACCTTGCACTGTGGAGCTTCGCAAATTAACCCACTTCTTTTTCTCTCTCCTCCTCTCTCTCTCTCCACACACACACACTCACATTTTTTTCTTTATTGTGACATAAGCCCTCGGTGACCTAGCTCAACTGTATTCTTTTAACTTATGACAGTCACATGTATTTGGAAAAGAGAAAATCCTTTTCTAGATCTAACCAGATTCGGTAATCCTTTCCTTTCTGGATATAAAACGGAGAAATTTATGTATGTTACGGTACAAAACAAACAAACAGCAAACAAATATTAGTATGTTCATACTTCAGATGAAAAAAACAACAACAACCAGTAATCACCTGGTGTAACACATTATAGGCTACAGAGGCAGAGTAAACAGAGCCTACGGTGTCTCTAAATCCAACACCTGTCATAAGGATTTGTGTCATTTCAATCATATGGACGGTTCGACATAGTGTCTGTGTCACTTTCGTTTAAGAAAATAATTTTAACAACATTTTGAGACTATTAATTGCATCCAAATTAAAACTAAAACTGACGAAACAATTCTTCGGAAGTAAAAACGGCAAAGTATGTAAAATGAGCAAAACACCCCCTTAAATGTAATTGAATAAACGGATTTTAATGTCGAGTGGAATTTTCTCAAGTCTTGATTTCAAGTATCAACTTTACATGTCTGATAATAGTGCCACGGATCAGCCGCTCGGCCTACAGAATTGACCAATCTGAACGACGCTAGAAAATGTTTCTGTTTATATGTGGGAGAAGGGTGAACTCTGCGGTGGTCAGCGGTGGGGCACGCTGTGTGAAAGTATTTAAAGTGGAGGTTGAGAGAGATCGGGGAAGGGGGGGGGGAATTAGGAGAAGGGGAAGAGAACAAAGAAGAGAAAGAGGGAGTGGGGAAGGGGAGAAAGAGAAAAAGCGAGAGGTATAGATAAATTTAAAAAACATTGCCCCTACTTGCTAACAAACCACCATCCTCCACGCTCACCTTCTTATTTTACGGTAACATTATTACACGGCTTACACTATATTAGGCCTATTATTATATTACCATGGACAAACCGGCAGGCAAAACAATCAGTCAATTGGATATTTACCCCCTGACCTTGCACAATTACAGACACAGATCTTCATGGACTCCACCTTGTAACGACGAGTTTCAAAATACTTGTAGCTTACTTAATACTGCAGACATCTGAGGTAATCCTTCACTGCTTGCATGAAAGACCCAATCGCATTTTGCTTACATCATTCTTCATGTGAGCAACACACCCGGCTTCTGAGGTCTGAAGTTTGTGAAACATAAAGAATGGACGGGCAATTTCCCCTTAAAACTTTTAATAAGACGACCCTGACCTGGGAGTTTCTGTGAAAGACATGAAACACAGTGAGTACAGCTGATAAAACGTACGTGTGAGCATGACTTTAAGCATTTAGAAAGAGGGGAGCAGGTGTTGGTGAGCGGTTTAATTTTCTCATGACTCGGCTTCGCAAATTAACCCACTTCTCTTTCTCTCCCCCCCCCCCTCCTCTGTCTCTCTCTCTCGCTCTCCACACACACACACTCACATTTTTTACTTTATGTGTGACATAACCCTAAGGTGACCTAGCTCAGCTGTATTCTGTTAACTCATGACAGTCACTTACATGTATTTGGAAAAGAGAAAATCTTAATTGTCATGATTGTATGTGATATAAATTTATACTTTTTACCGTTCAAGTACACACTTACAGAGTTGAAATATCAATTAGGAAGTTCAAATGCCACATAGCAAATTGAACGCTACAAAATACATTTGGAACACAAAGTCAGTTTCACCTACCACTATATCTGCATATTATAGTATTTTATTATCTTATCTGGGTTAATGTTCTATGAATCTTCTCTCAAACAGTAATGTGTTCAACTTTACTTACAAGGCCTCCTTTAACTAACTTTACAATATCAATAAATGTAATATATTTTACAATATTACCCCCCCCCCCCACTTCTTTTGCCTCTACCAGAGGGAACAGGCCGCCATGCCAACTGACGCACCTGTTCCCCCCCCCCCCTCCCCGTGTGGCCTGTAGGGCCCTTTTTTTTCCTGGGATGAAACAGCAACAAAACCCTTGACACAATTAAATACTACGTTTTGTGATAACCGCCTGACTCATCAAGTTTTACGTGGGCTGGACAGGTGGCCGTGCTGGTGTGGCCTGTCCTGCAACAAAAGATTTGCGACACAATAACGTGCTAAATTTACGATAATTATTTCATTGTGGCTCTTCTTCCTTTTTCTTCACTTTGTGTGCGTTTATATGAGAGACAGAGAGAGGGAGAGAGAGGGAGAGAGAGAGAGAGAGAGAGAGAGAGAGAGAGAGAGAGAGAGAGAAAGAAAGAAAGAGAGACAGACGAAAGTGCTGAAATTGATCTTCAACAGAAAGTAAAATGTCGAAGCTCAATCTGTAGAAAAAAGGGGCTTCTTTTTCAATCAAAATGTGTAATTAATATTTTGTATAATTTAGATAATACCAGGCTTGATGAACCATTACAGGGACAAAACAGTTTTACCTGAACCTCAAAATCTATGATAGTATGAAGGATGCCGAAGAATGAGGGACGGTGCGCTTAAATGTTCGTTTATCTCCATTCATTATTGTTAACCCCCCCCCCCCCCCCATCTGTTCAGATAACCCATTTCCACATAAAAGGCCTTTTCTTGACTCACCCGAGAATATCACATTATCTTTTTCATGTCGTAAACAGGTCCATTCTCTATACCACTGAAGCTTGTAATGATTTCGTGTTTGGAAAAAGGGGAGGGGGACTGCTAAAAAGAATCACTGCACACCCAGTGCATATTATAAGACTAGACAGGCACCAGCCAATTTCGATCTGATGACTGGTTGGATGGTGACGTGAAAATCCAGTTTCATTGAGATCTCGCTCACTAGCCAACCAACTTTTTTTTTATTTATCACATGAATTTGCTTTTTTTAAAAATTCAACTTTAAAAAGAATTATTATTAATAGTATTATTTTGGAAGCCCGCACATCTGAAGTTCCTTCGCACCCTCTTGTGCCTTTCGCGATTTTAAGAGAAGGCACTTTCTGCTGTTTCATGAAAACAACAACAAACAAAATCCAGAACAAAAAGTACAGGCCAAAAGCGAAAGTTTAACCGAAAGGAAAAAAAAACCCAAAACAACCTAATCCTTTCGCGTTCCCCTGCCCCAGACGCTTTATGTTTTTGTTCAATTTCCATTTTGCAATGACCAAAAGAAACTACCAAACTGTACAAAATCACAGATCAAATACAAATATAGGGCACATTAAATGTTTCTCTCTACAATGACGTTCAAAAGTTAATTTGACCTAGATTGATGTATGCGGTCCTTTTTCCCGTAACACATTAGTTGCTTCTTGTCTTCATTTGGAATGACTCATCTGTCCCTTCAATGTCAACCTGCGCTGTGTGTTTGTGTTAAGGAGTGTTCAATCGGTTAAAATGTGGGGGGATCTGGCAAAAAACGGGCTGAGGGTGAAATTTTTATATCGCTTTGAAAAAATTAGAATGAAATATTTCTATAACGATTTCAAGCCAGATGTTTTAACCGAATGCAGAAAAATGGCGAATCACTCATACTATATACAAGCAAATCTCAGTTTCCATAACAAAAAAAAAAAAAAATCTCCCTCATTGGAGGAAGGTGTTCTCCGGAATTGGTTCTTTCGCTATATGTCTGATTTCGCCAGATCACACACAGATATTCAGTAACAAGCTTGTGAGTTTGTGAACACTGAAACACAGTTAAGTGCTATCGGACTGAGTTTAGGCAACAAAACTGCTTCAAAGCTCTCTGAGTGTATGTAAAACATTTGATACTACTGTAAGTGCTACAAATACAGTAGAGTGATGGGGTCTAAAAGTAAACATAAATAAACAAAAAGAAAATCTCCCAGAACAAAATGTTAATGCACTCAAAGATTGCTGGTGCGCAAATTGAGGAATATGGAAACTATACATGTCATGACATTGTGTGGGGCGTAATTGTGCGAATTTTGGCTGAATTTTTAATATCTCTTCCGTCTACGGTTGTACGGAAAAAGGTTAAGACAGCCACCAGATCCATTATGACAAGACAATTTTCAAGTTGTTGAGCAACGGAAAATATAATCACATGTGCACATTGTACATGGAGTGGGGATCACTTACTGCAAAAACAGTGTAATTTTTGTTTGAATCTGATAGAGATAAAACGGGAATGAGAGAGGCTAGCGAAGAAGGACAGAGAGTGTTTTTGGCTGTTGTTTTTTTTTCACTGGGCTCTTCAAATACGTTGTACGAATAAAACGGTAGTTGATGTAATTGGTGCTAACGATGTCTTACTATTGAACAACAAAGGTGGGTTTAGAGATGGAAGGAGAGAAAGAGAAGAAGAGGGGCGATTTCTTTCATTATTTCATATTTTCCTTCAAAGGTGAACAACGGGCAGCGTTATAATTGCGTGCTCGTTGTCAACAATGATAAACAACAGAGCATGCGGAAATACAGACTATTGGATGGGGCTTACAAAAACTGAAGAAGCGTTGCTAAACCTATCATCTGCTAAGCCTGCTCTATATTATGGCTTTTGTTGACCACTTTGTACTGAATGTTAGGATGAGGCTGCGGCCGTTTGGTTAATGTTCATCTTAATCAAACAGCGAGATAGACCTGTTTCAGTCTCACTAGTGTGCGAGTTTCCCTTCAACTTCACACTCCACAAAACCGGAGGTAAAACAGACATGATTTTGTTAATATTATATAACGTCTTTCTCACTTAATATTCTTCTCCCCTGTCTGGTTCTCTCCCAGGGCCGTGTGGTCAGCGAGGACAATAAACACCGAAGCGACAAACCCCCTCCCCTAGGCTGTAAAATTTTGGGATGGAACCACGGCGCGGCCTTCTAGTTCTTTGTGCTGAAGTTACACTGTTTGGCCAGCCAACGAACTCCGTCATCTTCCCTATCTGCCCCGCTACCACTGACCTCGAAAAGGGTCACGAACTCTCGTACACAAAGGTGTGGGGCTAAGAGGGGCGGGGGAACAGAGGCTAGCCAGTCGCTAACTCGCCATCTCATGTCTAAACCGTGACTGGTAGGGTAGGCCTCCGAGGGACTCCGCAGGCTAAATATAGCATCTGCGGAGCA